>BMAU01011417.1:17500-533215 GCA_019973935.1 Trichonephila clavipes
GCATGTTCTAATAAACATTTTTATTCGGAACAATTTAGTGATCTAGTCTAGGATGAGTCTAGTCATCTTTCACGAGAGAGTCTGCAAAAGAAGGAAATCTTAACGCTAGAGACCTTTGCGGACTGTCACGTCACCACCACTGCTTTATGGGATTTATAAAATAGACTTCATATTAATGAAGAATAATATGCGGTTTCTTAATTCTGTTTTTTTAGATGAATGATAAGATTACAACGGATTCCGACGCAAAAAATATTTCTGCGGAAATGAACACTTCGAGAACATCGAATAGACGTAATCGTAAAGACAAACGGTCTCGAAATTTTGAAAGACAAAAAGTAAGTGTATAATTTGAAAACATTTCATATAAAAGACACATTTTTCTTAATATACAAAGTACAGCACAATTGTTATTACGGTATGAGATACCACTTACCTGGACCCTTTAAATGAAGTACTTCTGTTAGACTTTGAGATTGGTGGGTATATTCAACGAGTAGTTCAAGGCTGGGATAGGTGCCTCCATCTAGTGTTCCATTTCCGAGTCAACACTTTTCGACAACCAACTATTAGTTTGGGCTGCTCTGAGATTTGAATTGTCTTTCTTAAGGTTCTTAACATGCACCCTCTACACAATAGATCTGAAAAAGAACCCCACTAGACCATTTATTAGGCATTTTTACACCTAATTTCGATTTAGGACATAAAGTCACGGAACTAAATTTATGTGTTTAAAAGCATGAATGTATGTATGTATCAAATGCTTGAATGTAACAGTATAGCATTTCATACAGTATTTTGTCTGTACGTAAATATATTACTACAATGAATTAATACATATGGAACACTTTGGGAATAATAATCAAACTTGAAATGCTTTTTTTAATTAAAAAGATTCACCTATTCGTTTCATATTATTTATTAACGTATATAGAACATATGTGTTACTAACACTGGCGTAGCAAGATCTGAGGGGGAACCATATCAAAATTCCTTCGGAGCCCTTTTAGTGGGACTGTAGTTACACATGTTGGGGCCCCTGTATGTTAGGGGCCCTGTAGCATTGATAGGGCGACAGCTACGCCCCTGTTTGCTAACGTCATTCACGTTTGAATCACAATTTGTCTTTCCTTAAAGATAACATGTTCATATTTCGTTTCCTGTAACTAATTCCATATACATTTTTTCGTTTGATACGAAAAAAAAATTAATGTTCTTTATTCTTAAGGATATAGTATTGTGTATGTTATAACCAATCAAAATACATATGTTAATATGAAACATTTTTCTAACTCAGATGATTCGAAATTTGGATCACAGTAGGAGAAATACAATTCTAAGAAGTTCTTTCAGTTTCCTCAGAAAGGAAAAACAAAATCTCACCATAAAAATTTATAGTAATATGAAGAAAAACAATTCTAAAGATAAGACGCTACGCAAAAGATCAAGACTGCCTCCCCCCCTCTTTTTTATATTTATGATAATTTTAACTTTTGAATGCTTGCAATCATAGCTACTCTAAGCAGCATAACTCATTAAATAAATAATAATATAATTTTTATTAAACAAAAAACCCCTCTTTTCTTTTTTTATTCCCAACGACTGGTCCATACAACACTATGATCGCTCTACTTATTACCTTATTCGCTTAGAAACATAAAACATTTCTACTATATACTAAAATTTCAGGCTGTCACTTCAAGATTGCTGTTTTTAAACTTTAAAAACTGTATTATTAATTTTAAATTTAAACCAACTTCATACTTAAGTTTTGAGGATTTTAAAAGTAGCTTCAGTATCTATAAACGATTGCTTAGTTTATAAAAAGCGTTTAAAAATAAATTCTATCATTTTCCCCTTTTCACTTCACATCTTTTCAGCGAGTTAAATTTTACTACTCAACATGTGATTCGCATACTTCTTTATAAGAAAACTGTCATTATTATTAAAGTATTTCAACAAAGAATGCTCCCTTATGCAGATTGTTTTTTGCTATAAATATGCTATTGAGACCGAAATACGATGAAATTCAACAGAGGGATCATAAACTTTTTATGGTATCTTTATTAAAGAGTGATATTATTATTTCATATTTCACACACGTATGGGAATAAGTAATATATATTATATATATGTATTATATATATATATATATATATATATATATAAATATATATATATATATATATATATATATATATATATATATATATATATATATATATATATATTACATATATATAAATATATATAAATATATATGTATATATATGTATATATATATGTATATATATAAATAAATAAATATATATATATATATATATAAATATATATATATATATATATGTATATATATACATATATATATACATATAGAATATATATATATATATATGTGTGTGTGTGTGTTTTAAAAAGAAATAGTTAAAAGATTCAACAGGAAATTCAAAGTATTTATTTCATAACTTTATATCGAATTCTTAAAAAAATATCTTTTTAGCTACTTTCTATTTTTACTTAGCACTTAAACAGAATATATTAGCTGATTTTCCATACAGCACAGTCATTTGGTACTTAAATATTGTATACATCTGATTTTTTATAGGAAACTTTTCATCTTTCCTGTAAATTATGTAAAACACAATTCTATAAAGCAGAGATTATACTATATATATATTTTTTTACTACTGCTCACGAGCGATGAGAAAAAAAAAATAAACGTACTATAAAAAAAAATTAGTATAGTGTAAATAAGCGAACCGACTAGGGCACACTTTTCGTTTGCCAAATATTTTAATAGATGGCGGCACTAACAATTTGAGTTTCATGATTCGTCTATGTCAGGGGTGCCCAAACCCAAATCGGTTGGTGGGTCACGTAAAAATTTACTAAACTGAGGTGGACCGCACATATTAAAATAAAACAAACTATTCAAAATATTTTATTATTGTACAACATTCAAAATATGATATGATCAACATTCAATTATTGATATGATCAAAAAACATCAAGTTTACCTTTTACTGGATCACAATCACAACAAAGTTGAAAGTCGGCCGATTGCACTTGGTGGAAGAATATGTCTTAACCTACAAGGTTCTTAGCTACAATAGATTTATGCTGCCATCTGAGGTTACGTAGTATAACAACTTTGTGCGTAACATCTTCACATTTTATACATGTGTTACAGTATGTTTGCATAAAATTGATTTAGATTTTCAAAATTTTTATTTCAAATTGTGTTGACCTCCCTGGGTCACACCTTGAACTCCAAGATTAAGTTGAGGCAAAGAACCACCAAGAGCCATTTTGAATAATAATATTATTTATTTCGAAATAATTTCCTCAAAAATCTCTGATAACATATAATACAATATTGTTACGTCGTTTAAAGGGATTTGACTTTATATTAAATTAAATTACTAAAAATACAATTAATTAATAATCTAGCTCAACTCAAGTAAGGTTTACCGAAATAGGAGATCTGAGAAACACACGTATTTGAATTCTTAACTGTCATTAACTTTAACTAAGTAGCTCAAACTGACGCTTACTTTAAGCGTGCGTGAATTATATTTACCGCTGGCTTATATCAGCTTTCTGGTACGTCTAGCAGCATGAAGCCTTCACGAATCTAATCTCTTTGAATCTTCTAATTATGCGTTTAACGTTACTGGCTCACTAGCCTACCATCACCTCCCTTGCTATCTCGCAAACCTCGACTTAAATACCTTATCTAATTTAAATATCCCATACTTCTTTTTGGAGTTGATTGGAAATAAACGCGAATTTATATTCACCAGAAAGACGCCTAAGAAGATTAGTGGAAAGGTTCCGTACAGATTCGTCACAATCCCCTCCAAAAAGAAAACGGGATTTATTCGAAGGTTACAAACGGCCTGAAAATAAATTACGTAACCAATTCCTAGACTTGATTTACAGTCCCGACGACTTTAATATGTATATCTACCAATCGGATACTAAAAATTCTCCTTCCTTAAGGGAAAGAAAAAAAAATTACGACCTAAAACTACACTTTAAAGGACGTAACATTTACAGAATTAGATTTCCCTACACCACGCCCATTCGGCTCTTAGGCCAGGGAAAAACCACCTAAGTGGAAAAACCTGCCTGCGTGGTATCCTTAACTACTTAAAAATATATAACTTACTTATTCCTAAATATTATAACACATATTCGGACTTGCATCTTGCTTCTTTTGTGGAATATACAATGTTCAGGGTCGGCTACCCTGAAATGAGAATTCCTTTGTAAGAAAAACAAACATCTATAGTACATACAGATTCCTTCATTTTTTACATAACATTTTCATATATATCAATTGAAGTATCTGGTTCCTTAACATTCCCATTCCATACATGCTGCGCTTGTTAGTATTAAATGTTAGCTCTACCTAATTACGCCGCGTCCCCAAGTCACCAGATGTAAGATAAAATATACACATATATATACATACAATTTCAAACATTTTTCAAAAAACTATAAAACAAACAACCAAAGGAATTGTCGCATCTTAGCGAAGTCATACATAGAAGTAAACAAATGCATTCTTACAAATGTTTTCTCCATATTTATACAAAAAAAATTAAGACAAAAGCTGATTTTTCTCATCAAGAAAAAACATGCTCATTGTAGTGTCCATTTTGCTTGGCTTCTTAAATTAAAATCCGCCCGTGACTTGCTTTATTGCAATAATTCTTCCGACCACTTGTTCGAAAAGCGAAAAGAAAGAAACGATACAACCTGACATTTTCTTTGCCCTTTATCCACTCCTATCCACTGGATCTCCGTCTAAGGCTTCCATACTGAGGCTCCTTCTCCTGATGTTGTTCTGTGAAATACTTGCTATTCCGCTGTTCCTCCGCTCCTCTGAAAATCCTTCGGGTTGTCTTACTCGGCTGCGTAGGTAGTACGGACAAGGTCTCACTGCTGTCGTCTGTTTAGATCGGACAGTTCTCTTCTCAGCTGCCCTGTTGGTTCCGTTTTTAGTTGTCTTTGTCTCCCGGGCCTTGTTGTATTGTCCGCTTCCTTCGTGCCTACTCGCTACTGTAGGTGACTTGTCCTGCCTGGAATCTTGTTGATGAGAAGGACCTGCAGTGGACTGTGATCCCTGGGAGGGGTTATTAGGTCTTCTATATTTATAATTACGAGATGAAACCGAGGACGGAATTGCACTTTTTATTCCCTGTTTTGGTTCAGGGGTTGGTCTTTTCTGATTCCTATGTTCGGACCCTGCAGAGAACGTTTTCTGCAAAGTTTGGACCTCTTTACATTTTTCCTGTCCCCTGATCCATTTGACTCTACTTTACGTTTAAATCTCGGATCCTCCCATCCGGCACTACCCTTACTTGATTTATGACCGTTACTCTGCTCACTCGAAGTTTCCCTAGATCCTCTGAATTTTCCTGGTTGCGATCTTCTTGACCTATCACTCGACCTCAGTCCTTCATACAGTGTCTGAACATGACTGTCCGAACCAATCGTGTCGGATTGTCGTGGACGGTACACACGCACCTGGTCAATATTAACTGTTACCTTTTTACCCCTCTTTAAAATAATTAAATTCTTATTCCGAACCTCCAACACTCTATATGGCCCTTCAAACTTAGACATAAATTTTCAAACCACTCTCCTACCCGCAGCACTTATAAAATGAGTTTGTACCAACACCAAATCATTTACTTTGATGTTAACTTTCCTCCTTTTCCGATTATAATATTTTTCCCAATGTTTGTGTTGTTTCCGCATATTCTGCCTTGCTTCATCGAATAATTTCTCAATGTCTCTTTCTACATATTCAGCATCCTCTGTGACATTTATTAATTTGCTAAAAGGTGTTATAATCTTTCTACCTAAAAATAACTCAGCCGGAGTTCTATTTGTTGTTTCATTCACTGAAGTGCGCAGCGCGAAAGCGAATTCATGAAGAAATCGGTCCCAGTTTTCGTGATTTTCTTCTACAAAACAGGCTATCATCTGGACTAAATTGCGATTAACTCTTTCCGTTAAATCCGCCTGTGGCCTGTACGTTACCGTTTTCATGTGTTTTATGTCCAACTTGTGACTTAAGTATTCAAATACCTCGGATATAAATTGGGGGCCGTTATCACTAATTAAAAAATCGGAGCTCCGTAACGTGAAATATAATTCTCAAAAAGGGCGTTAGCTATGGCCTGGGCCGAAGCTTTTCGTAAAGGAATAAGCTCACTCCATTTAGTGAAATGATCAGTTATTACTAATAAAAATCTATATCTTTCGGGTCGGGATGCGGGGTAGGGGCCTAATAGGTCTAACGTTACAATTTCATTGGGGTAATTCGATACTATCGGAATTAAACGACCAGCTGGTAGCGCGTTTTTGTAATTAAATTTTTGACAACGGTCACATATTCAAATATATATTTCCTCATATATGGAAAATAACATGTGTCTTGTAATTTTAAATAGGTCTTCCTCTTTCCTAGATGGCCTGCTAATGGCAGATCATGAAATTCTTTCATTATTGCTTCGCGAAGCGATCTAGGAATGTACACTCTTAGTTCTCCGAGAGTTATATAATATTTCGCATAAAAGAGTAGACCATCTATAAGTTTCAAATCCTGGGACCAACCCTCGTATATAGTCGCATTAACGGAACCGTCGTCTGGGTTTTCTAAATAACGATAGATGTGTCCTAACTCAGGATCTTCCCTTTGCTCTCGAATGAGTTGTTCTCGGGAGTTTAAGGCTAGGGCTCGAAGAGCTGCGCACGAAATTTGTGATCCATCCAGATTGCCTACTGGATTCCTAGACAAAACGTCCGGGACAACGTTTTGGACCCCCGGGTCGATGTTCCCATTCTATGTTGAACTCTGATAACTTTAGTGCCCATCTAATCATCCGACTAGATAAGTTTTTCCCATTCGTTAGCTTTGTTAATGCCGCGTGATCTGAGATTACCTTCACCGGCAGGGATCCGAAATAAGT
The DNA here is from genome assembly GCA_019973935.1 of Trichonephila clavipes. Classification (NCBI taxonomy): domain Eukaryota; kingdom Metazoa; phylum Arthropoda; class Arachnida; order Araneae; family Nephilidae; genus Trichonephila; species Trichonephila clavipes. The sequence continues at coordinate 24,487 of BMAU01011417.1, forward strand.
TTTAAACTTATTTAATGCCCATATCACCGCAAAACATTCGCGTTCAGTAACAGTATAGTTTCTTTCCGCTTGATTGAGGGTTCTAGACGCGAATGCAATAGGTTTGTGGTTTTGTTTAAGCACAGCACCCATTCTGACCCCACTAGCATCAGTAAATAAGTTAAACTGTTCTGTAAAATTCGGCAATTGCAAAACTGGTGCCTCAGTTAATGCTCATTTTATCTTATCAAAAGAATCCTGTGCTTCTGTCGACCAATCAAATTTAGCTCCCTTTTTCTTCAACCGATATAATGGTTCACATATGTCTGCATACTGGGGTATAAATTTCTGATACCACCCCGTCATCCCTAAAAATTTCGATACTTCCTTGCTATTTTTAGGAGGTTTCATTTCTGTGATTGCCTACACTTTACTATGGTCTGTTTCGATCCCTTCTTTACTAATTACGAGACCTAAATACTTCACTTTGTCACGTGCGAGATGGCATTTATCCTTATTTAATGTTAGCCCTGCGTCTTTCAACAATGTAAATACCTGATTCAAATGATCTAAGTGTTCATTAAACGATGGAGATGTGATTATAACATCGTCCATATATACCGACATGAAACGCCCAATAACAGGTTTTAATATCATATCAATGGCCTTTTGGAAAGTTGGCGCCGCCCCTGAAAGGCCAAAAGGCATTCTGAGGAATGCAAACATGCCATTGCGAGTGATAAACGCGGTTTTCTCTATATCTTTTGGACTAATCGCCAATTGAAAATAGCCACTTTTTAAATCCAATGTGGACATCACGCCGGTATGCGTAATGTTTGTTATTAGATCATCAATCACCGGTAATGGATATCGGGTGTATTTAGTTATTGCATTAAGTTTGCGATAATCAATCGCGAATCGATACGCCTCAGGAGAATCCGGAGGAAGGCCATTATTCTTGCGCGTTAAAACTACTGGTAATGCGTATGGGGATTGAATAGGACGAATCGTACCCTCTTCCAACATTTTCTCAATGTGATAATTGATTATTCCTTGTTTGACCCTATCGTATCAGTAGGGTCTCGACACTACCGGTCCCTTGTCCCCAGTATCGATTTCATGGTATAAAACATGAGTTAACCCCGGCTGATCTGAAAATAGCCCTTTAAAACCATTAAATAAATTCCTTAATTTTTGCTTTTGCCCTTCACCGAGCTTTGTATCTGATAGATCAATCTCGACCGGCTTTTCCGCTTTTGGTAACAGCTTAATTTGGTCATCTGGAATGATCAGAGATTTCTGATCGAAATCTAAAGTCAATTTGGACTCCTTCATAAAATCAATGCCTAAAATGCATTGGTATTGCATATTGTTAAGAATGTGAAATTCCCAGGTTTTCTGGAATTCTCGGATCGGAATCTGTAATTCGACCCGACCTAAGTGGCAACACGGGGGGGGGTCTCCTTGCGCCGTCACTGCTCTATCTTTCGTCTTTTGACGAGGTCGATACGAAAAATATTTGCGATAGACCTCTTCTAATATGAAAGATTTCTCCACCCCTGTGTCCCAAAGGGCTGTAATGAATGTCTAATTTAAAAGAATAGGGACATACGGTAAGTCTACTCGAGTCATTCGTAAAGAGGATACCCTAATAGTTTGGTGTTCTGTATCTGGAGGATTTTCCGTACCTCGCGATCGATCACCCTCATACTCGCACCGATTGCTTAAAAGTTTAAATATCTGTTTCGATCATTCTGATCCCTGAAAGTACTATTCCTCGAACCACCTTGTCGACCGCCTTGATTGTGGAATCAATTATCTGATTGACCACCTCGGCGTCGATCTTCGAATCTCTGATTATCCACAACACCTTGACCCTCAAATCTATTGAACTCTCTGCGTGGTCTACTATTGTCCGCATATTTATTGTTACATCTCGTTTCCCTCCAATTTTCTTGTCGATTCCTGTTAGGGAAACGATTGTTCTCGCTTGGTTGTATATCTCGAGATTCCCAACTCGAACCTCTGATCTTTCTATTTAGAAACTGTTCCTCATACTTATCAATAATTTGTAGGAGGTTAGATGTGGTTTGCGGATTCCTAACCTCTACATAATCCAAAATCTCAGGTTCTAACCTACTAATAATATGATCGATCAATTTTTCCTCCGTCATTTCGAGTTTTAAGATTTTGTGAATCTTCAACAAATCATACACAAAATCAGACGGTTTTTGGTTATGATTTTGAGATGATGAATAGAAACGCGTTTCTAGCTCCGACCTATTTCTAACCACGGGGAGCTGTTCTGACAACGTTTGCTTTAAGTGCGCGTAATCCGTCGCCTTGTCTTCAACAACCCTATAACCTCGAACCAATCTAGTGCCCGTCCTGTGAAATGACCCTTTAAATATGCACAAGCGAGTGTTGTGGGTATCTCGTAATATGTTAAGTTATTATCCATACTTTCCAAAAATTCCACCACATTCTCCTCCCCGAAAAATACTGCTCAGGGATGATTCGAAAATTAGACCCGACTCTAAACTCGGGATTTACTCGTTGGGCGCCACTGTGATGACACCCCTGGGTCACACCTTGAACACCAAGATTAATTTGAGGCAAAGAACCACCAAGAGCCATTTTGAATAATAATATTATTTATTTTGTTATAATTTTCTCAAAATTCTCTGATAACATATAATGCAATAATGTTACGTCGTTTAAAGGGATTTGCCTTTATATTAAAGTAAATTACTAAGAATACAATTAATTAATAATCTAACTCAACTCAAGTAAGGTTTACCGAAATAGGAGATCCGAGAAACACACGTATTCTAATTCTTAACTGTCATTAACTTTAACTAAGTAGCTCAAACTGACGCTTACTTTAAGCGTGTGTGAATTATATTTACCGCTGGCTTATATCAGCTTTCTGGTACGTCTAGCAGCACGACGTCTTCACGAATCTAATCTCTTTGAATCTTCTAATTATGCGTTTAACGTTACTGGCTCAATAGCCTACCATCATCTCCCTTGCTATCTCACAACCCTCGACTTAAATACCTTTCTAATTTAAATATCCCATACTTCTTTTTGGAGTTGATTGGAAATAAACGCGAATTTATATTCCCCAGGAAGACGCCTAAGAAGATTAGTGGAAAGATTCCTTACAGATTCGTCACAAAATGCAAAAAGGCAATTAAGTAAGGAGGGCCGTGGGTAGCCTAGTGGTTAGAGCATCGGACTCCAGACCGGAAGGCCTGGGTTCGATGCCCGATGCCACCAAACACCCTCCGAGTACACACGGAGTACGTGCTCGTTAAATCAGTGGGTCCGTTGTCTTGTGGGCGTAATCACGAGCGTAGGGACTGGAGAATATTTCCCTCCCCTTCAGTTTACATGCAGAAATTGTGGAGGTGGAGATAGAGGTCGTGTCGCCATCTATCGTCCCTTCGGGGAATTTCGCCGAGCTAAATCGCACTGTCACCTGTATGGTGCTCAAGGCCAACGACAGGCGTACATCTTGCCCATGCCACGAGGAATTTCGTGGGCCTCGATCTGACTACGTCAGACAGGTGGCATCAGAAAACAAGAACAACAATTAAGTAAGGAAGAACAGCATTGTAATTATTACACTGTTTGACAAAAAAAGTTTTTTTTCTGCCCGTTAGCGAAATGTTTAGTTTCTTATTGTATGATATTAATTATTGCACCGTTATTAAAATATATCATAAAATGAAAAAGTTACATAATTTCAGAACGTTAAAATATTAAACATTTTTATTCTGCTGCCGTAATTATCTTACATTTCTACTAGCTGGTTTTACAGTTCTGAGGCAACTCATTAAATCCATCATCGGATTCTTTCATTACCAAATAAAACAAGAAAAAGACTACTAATCTGAACTTAAAAATATAGACATAAATTATTTCTCTGACAAATAGAACTAAATACACTACTCACTCTCAACGAAGTTCTCGTTGAAAGAGTAATAACATACCCACGCTCATCTGCTTTCCTTCATCTATCAACACTTGTTATTACAATTGCTTGGAAGTCAAATGAAGAAAAAAAATTATTTCAGTAAAAACTGCACGGGGAGAGGTGGGGGTGGGTCAAAACACTATATTTTCGATTCAAACGTCTGTAGTCCTAATGTCTAGACAGAAACTTCAATTGGGCCGCGCGGGTTGGGCATGCCTTGTCTATGTATTCGTTTCTTCTCCAACTCAAAAAACTAAGGAACTCACTACTGTATACAATATTAAGCTGAATTTTGTTCCCCCCTCCAAAGAAAATGTGTTTTAATCTACAAATCACTTGTATTTGAAATAATTTGTTTCTGTCTTTTTTAATAAAAGGGAAAAAATATTTCACATTATGAATTCTTCCACATTTTACACATAAAGTAAAAAATATATGTAAAAAATCTGATTAATATTAACATTTTAAAATTAAAAAAAATTGGTATTTCTTATACTTTGTCTGTTCAAAAGTAGTTTAGCACTGAAAAATAATTGTTTTTTTCTTTTATTACTAACATTGCCTGGAATAATAGCAGTATTTTAGCATCATTCTCTAATGTATGCTACTCAGTTAAATGCACTTTTGCTTTTGAAAATTCGATATCGTTATTATACTTGTTGTGCTACTAATCTTATGGGATTTAGTTTTGTGTACTTGAATAACTTAACATAGTTCAGAGTTGCACAAGTTCAATACTAAATAACTCTTAAATTACAGCTAAATATCGTATTTACTCGCACCTAAGCCGCGACTTAGATTCGAAGCCGAACCATTTGTTGGATGCGGGAAGTTTTCATCTCCTTCCATAGGAAAAATGCAACCGTCCATTCTGACCACTTGCGTCGATAACTTATCTCATTCCACAACTCATTTCCAGTATTCAGTGTATCCTAAGTATCGTTGTCTGCTCGTATTTTGGAGGAATTTTTTTTTGTATACACTTTCTTTTAATCATCTAAACATCAAAGATATTGATAATAGCATCAGGATGAGTTCTCTATGATGTAAATATGAAAAAGGAGGCAATTTTATATGCAGGGAAAAAAAACGGAAACAGAGCAGCATCCATCGAAGAATATTTGACACGGTTGAACAATTATACGTCGATGGCGTAAATAAAATGATATAATTTTTGCTTGAAAATATTCAACAGTCTGTAATAATTCTTTTAACATTCTTCTATAATACATTCTTTTGAAAAAATGTTGCATAACAAATGCATTGGATGGCAGGAAAGACGACGCCGACACCCATTCCGAAGTGAGCTGTGACAACGGGGGGGGGGGGACGAACCATTTTCGAAACACACACGATATTGACGGTTTGAGTAATTACAGGTTCATGTATATATTAGAAAGTTTATAACACTGGTAAAATAAATTAGTTATTAACTTATTATTTACCATTAAAAAATTTGTAAAAAAATTTGCAATGTAAAATAATATAATAAAAAATATGAATAAACCTTTTATACATAATTTCCCCCCTCAAAAACGAGTAAAGAATTGGGGATGCGACTTAGATTCGAGTAAATACGGTAGTTTTTCTTTTTTAATCACTTAATTAATGTGCACAAACTATCTATTTGAAAGATATAACAAGTCTTAATTTGCTGGAAACAGAAAATAATCAACATAATAAGAGTAGTGATAAGCATTAGTAATAAGAGTAGGATGTATTTAAATGGACAAGAAATAAAATAATCTATCACTACTATTTCAACGAAAGAATAACATTTCGTAAATATTGTTAAAAAAATGTTGGATTTGTTTAATTATTGATAAAAAAAAATCCCCTGAAGAATGAGTTGTTTCGCCGTTTCTTATATAGAACAATATATTGAATGATTTATAAAACACTGATCGATGTGTTGCCATTCGTAGGAAAGAAGATCCATGCGTCTACGAGACTGTTCCAATCGCCTGGAGGCTTGTCGTGAAGTGATTGCGCGAAAAAAATTCATGAGACGAATGTCCCGAAACCCAAAGACATGTTCCTCAAGAAAGAGACAAAGCTCTGTAAGTTAAAATGCGGTTGCAGTTTTCCAGCATACTTTTTGCATCATCCATTTCTACGGATGAGCTCTAAATTTCAACGTAAAACAATAATATTCATTCGATAATCATCTAACACGCGGCCCGCCGAATCTTATTAAAAAGTGTTTAAAAATCAGATTTTAAAAGTTTTTTTTCATTTTGAAATTTATTTGAGGGGGGGAAATATATATATATATATATATATATATATATATATATATATATATATATATATACAATGTATTTGCTTGTTACCTGTTCTTTTTTTAAATAAATTCTTTTTGATACTAGAAATGTCCTTTAGATTAAAATAGATTTATATTTTATCAAACAGTTACATTTTTGATTTTACTAAAGTAAATTACTTTTTTAATAAATTTCGAATTGCATTATGCATATTCCTTACTATGGATCGTACATGATTCTATGTGTGTACGACTTTCGTTTCTCCTCTTCTTTTTCTGTTTGGAGTGCCCAAAAAGCAAGAGGCAGTCAGAGATGTTTTTTTAAAGTTAAAAAAATGTTCAGGATAGTTAAGATAAAGGTATGCTTAATCGTTTGCAAATAACAGCACTATCAAATTTCAACAATGAGTAACGAAAGATTAATTCAATAGGAACACCGTAATTTTCAAGAAAATGGCAACTGTAATATTTAAAACATTACTGAATCATTGCATTATTATATTATATAAACATTATTATATTATCTATGTGTGTATATACATGAAAATAATAATAATAATTCATTCTGTTGTAAATTTTCATTCCAAAAAATGTTTTTTTGTTTCCAAATCTGATATAAAGGTACATATTTTTATGTGCGGCCCACGAGATTATAATGTTTTTTCGAAGTGGCCCGCAAAGTCATTTGGGTTGTACACCCCTGATCTAATCGATTGGAACTAAGCCCTTCTCGCGAAGTCAAGCCTAAGAACGTTCATTTCCGAAAAAATCTTCAAAAGAAAGGTAGAAATTATTCATGATAGTTACATATTGTAATAGTATACTTGTTGGTTATACCGAGAAAAAATAAAATGTAAGGGACGAAATTTTAAACGTTTTAATTCTTAAGTATTGATTCCTTGGAAAATTAAACTAAAATAACCAGAGAAATAAAAGTAATAATAAAATTTGAAGAGTTATTTGCATTAAAAATAATTCAGCCGCGTACTGTGAAACTTAAACATATCAAAACAGAAATAAAATTGAATGATAAGAATCCATATATGAATCCAACTTCAAATGTTACGTAAAACGATAATTTTTTTTGTAAAAAATTTGCTAGTCAAAGTTTTCGGAAACGAAAAGTTTAACTTAACATTGTCCTTACAAGGGATAAAGGAAAATGTATTGATCCTATAATATGCACTATGAAAAATTTTGCTTGAATAAGCATTCTGCAAATAAATAGTAAGATTGCTTAAAATATTTTTATTTCTGGTTGATATCTAAAGTGATTGCATTCTCAAACAGTAATGAGGTGGGCGTCTATCAAAATGAATAAAGTCTGTTAAAATGATTCTTATTCAAATCAAATCCAAAGAAGTTTGATAATTTATTACTTCAAAAAAAAGATGAGGGGAAGGAATTAAATACATTTTAACCAATAAATCTTGAATACTGAAAATCCCATGTCCTCTTAAAAGACAATCATAACACAAAAGTATCTCAATAAATAGTACTGGTTAATCGTAATAAAAATACAACACTGTTTTTTCAATGAATTTTCTCACTATTTTTAATAGAAAAACAGCAGGCTTAGAAGAATGAGCAAGAAAAAAAGGCATTTAAAACGAACTTACCTAGCACAGCGAAGAGTGAGGCGAATACAGGATTCTAGGAACAGGAACCGCACTAAAAATGTTTCTAGGAAGCGTGTAAAGAGATACGTAAGTATTTAGTTGTTTTCGATACATCTAATTAGAATTAATGCCTACAGCCATTTTGGATTGGTGAACACAATAATAATTCTATGGGAATTCAAACTCTCTTCTTAGTTCGAGACCAGGGGCCAGAGGTTACGGACTACTCTAATTTTTCAAAGTATTGCGGTTCACCCAGTGGATACTCAGAAAACGTACAATGTTAATACCATTCTGTATTAAAATTGTATATGCTTTATTTTCTTAATACTCATTTTCGACATCGCACTCCTTTTTTAAAACATGACACATTACTATTTTACAATTCCTACTATTAGCTCACTCTCTCCCTATATATATATATATCTTGTTCAAATTTACATTCGTTAATAAAATATATACTTTCTATTCATACATTCTAGTTCAAATATTAAAACTTATGACACTTTATGCTAACACAGTTTTTTGACATATTAAATCATTAATTAAATTTTACTTTTTAATTTTAAATTTATTCTGTGTTATTTCTGTCGTAGTTACAACTAACGGCAACAGATGGCACCCGTATGTTTTTCTAATGAAGTAGGAATTGACGTTAAAATTTTTTTTTATATTACTTTTAATAAAAATTATAATGACACATGTAACAAGACATTGTGAAGTTGAATGCTTGAACCACTATGAACGACTGCTAGACCACGGGCGTATGCATTTCAGCTTGCAGGGAACATACGTGAACAGATGAATTGGAAATCAATGTAAGTACTACATTTGTTCGTTGCCGAGTCCTGTAACATCGCGGGACAATAGCCAATTATGCCTCAATAGCCAATCCCGTGTTATCGCTGGAGGAGCTGATCATCAACATTTATTTATTCTTCAGTCAAAGGGTGGGGAACTGGCATCGCAGTGATCGTTTTTCCCCCTTAGAGCGGCAATGAACGTCATCGTTCACTTCCAATGAAGGTATATGTATCGTTTATACATTGATCGAATCATTTTCTTAATAAAACACAAATGAATCTATTGGGAAAAGCCTATTCCGATTTGCTTAGTTTTAAAAAAATAGCCTTAGTATAAAAATTCGAACAATCATTTTGGATCAAAATATAGGAGATGAAGTATAGAAAAAAAACCATATGAAAGAGAGAGAGAGAGAGAGAAAGAAAGCGTGTATCAGTGTGAACACGCGTTAGAAGTTAACTTCTTTGGCTTACATGTATTGAATTGTATAATAAAGTTTTATTTTGAGGTAATCTTATATATAATTAACAAATTTATTATTATCATTATTATTTCAAACTGTATTTAAAAATATAATTAGGATGGAAAAGGTATTAGTATAGACAAAATTTTCATTTTCAATACATAATACTAAATTTTTTTTTATTGTATGTATTTTGAGAAAAGTAGCATCATTATTAGTCTATTTCCATTATGCTTATGGGTGCTTCAGTACATACTTTTGTTATCAAAGGCTTGTGGTAAATAAAGTAAGAAATGTAGGGTTTTTTTCACTCAATATCGCTTAAGTATCTCGAAAAGACTGCATCAATCCTAGTATTTGATTTTGTCGTTGATATTATTCTGTTGTTTTGTAGAGATAAGGTGAAATTGTCTTTTAAAAATTCAATCAATTGTAGAGATTTGTCTAAAGCAAAATTGACATTAAAATCTCCACTTAAAATCACAGGTATTTTATCATAATTTTTATTAAGTAAAGCAGAACCTCTTGATGTGTATGGTAATAATGATCGAGATGAAGGAAATCGATAATGTCATCCAACTTTTTGTTCGAAGTAATATATACTGCTACAATTATTAGAATGTTCTTGCTTACTTCAATTTTTATCACTATATATATTACGTGTAAATGTGACTGTTAGAATAAATATTGCGGAATCTTATATATACAGTGGCGCACACAGGAATTTTTCAGGGGGAATCCGGGGTTGAAAGTTCACCATTCTTGTATCATGTTCCTTTTGATTTTGTCGATTTTCGGGAACAAAACACAGTAAAAAACTAATTTTTGAATAAATAATTAGCATTAATTAATGAAATTAATCATTAATAACAAGTAATTAATTTAATTTTACTTACTATATACTTAGAATTATGATCAATCTGAAAAAAAATCAAGGGCTTTGGGGGGGGCCCAGGACCTCCCCCTTGTGTGAGCCACTGTATATATATATTCTGCATCTATCTTATATTTATATGATATTAGTGTTTTTCAATTTCAAGTTTATATTTATATCTTTAATTATTTTTTTTAAAAAAACTAAGTTAATTTCCCTTAAAATGAAAAAAGATGTTTTTCTCAGAATCAAAAGTTTGCCTCGAAACAAAAATGCAAAATGTTCCATGCGTTGCAATTTTTGTCGAATTACAACAAAACAAACTTTCCAGAGAAGTATTCATCTAATCTATAGTTATAAATTCTTGGATGCATTGTAATAATAGTGATAGGGTGAAAGAAGAAATTAAAGTTTTTTACGTATAGGAAATTCTTGAAATTTTTATATAAAAATTTGCGTTTACCCATATTTTGTAAATTATATAACACATTACATTGCATGCATAAATTTGTAAAGAATTGCTTAAAGAAGTTAAATCAGGTAAAAATATGAAATTTAAAAAAAAAAATCAAAATGCATGGAACGTTTTTAATTTTTTTAAAAACTACTCATTTTTTTCTCACCAATTTTTTTATGATTTTAGTTCTAAGTTACATAGAGCCAGTAAAAATTTGGGGCATGTTTGTAAAAAATTTTACTGCCCACTGTAGTCTTAAAATACAATTAATAACACTTTCACAACAATCAAATTAATTACACCAAAGCATATATATGATTTAAAAACTCACTTCTTAAACTGGATTTAGAAATTTCATTCGATTGAAAAAATTTAGTAAACACAATCTTTTATTGCCAAACTATTGGAAGAAATGTTGTGTTGCCACTAAATTTTAAAACAATAGATTGTTTGTATTATTTCCTTAAAAGAATTTTAAAACTGTATATCCAACAAACTCTCATTAAACTAATTTTTGACAGATTTTGAACCATTTAAATGCCTACTTCGGGTAGATTAAAGACTCACTTCCGATTTTTTTAATTAATAAAATTGATTATAATTTGACTTCTAGGTAACGTAAATACAAAACAAAGTATGTATCGCAAAGCTAAAAGAGGAAAGGCTTGTTAAAGCTGCTGTTGAATGAGGAGAGGGGGTTGGGTTCTATCTCAGGGCTAATAGATGAAAAACACAAAAGAAATTTTAAAAGCCGCAATTTTTAATCTATTTTTTCAATCTTTGAACAGATTACGGATAATACTATTCTACATATGGAAAAAAAGTTTCGTTCGATTATTTTTATAAATAATGAAGTTATTAAATATTTAATTAAAATTTTGAGTATTGTTTGAAAAATCGCAAAAAAAAAATTTCGTCATTTTTTTTTTATGACTGATTCTAAAAGAGAAACGAATGAACTTGTTTAGAATAAAATATCAATTCATTAACTCGAAAGGAAACTTAAAGGGAATGATTTAGAAACCATTTTTATAAAAGCGTATCAATTTTGACTCATTTTAAAAAAAATCGTAAAAAATTGAAAATATCATTATTTTGTTAAAAAAATATACCATATCGTGGCGAAAAAAATGATCTTTCCGATTCTGGAATTATTTTTTGTCTGAGATAGATAGTATGAATTAGATGGCGTTTTTTAAAACGGGGGGAAAATTCGGAACTTCATTCTTTTCTACCTTACGTTAATCGCTAACCGTAATTGGTAACGCGTAACGGAAATTTCTCCCTACCGTGCCATAAGAAGTTAACTTTAAAAAATCAAACGTTTTCAAAGAGAAAGTAGTGCTAACGAAACTGAAGTCAAAATTTAATATTAACAATGTGGAATACTCTTTTTATCTGGAAAAAAAATATTCCCTGTCTTTTGCCTCATTCTTCAACATTTGGAGAAGGTATACTATGAAGTACAATGCATAAAATAAAATATAACATAAATATTGGGAACAAAGCTTTACATCCATTCATAAAACAAGCAAAAAAAATTAACGTCAGTTTCTACATTGTTAGAAAAAGGTACTGGTGCCCTCTGTTGCAGCTAATTGTAACTACGACAGAAATAACGCGAAATAAATTGAAAATTGAAAAATAAAATTTAATTAATGAATTTATATTTGAAAAAATTGTATTCCCATCAAGTGCCATCCCACTACAAGTTTAAAAAAATTATTTGAACTTGAATGGATAAATCGAAAGTATTTTATTAACGATTGAAAATTTGAAAAAGATATATTCAGGGATAGAGGGAACTTACAGTAGGAATTGAAAACATTTTTATATAAAATAAGCCATGCGAAGTAAAAGGTAATTCAAAAAACGTTTGTATGGGTTTTTCGTTTGTTTTTTTTTTTAACTTGCAAGAATTATCTCAACATGAATTTAAGAAAAAGCTTTGAATGTGCTTTGTACAATTTGAATTCTTTTATTAGTTTTATCCTATGCTCATTTCCTTGAGACAAAGGCACAAAATTCAACAGAACAATTTTTTGTATTGAAGTTTAGCTTTCGAAAAATTTGACACACACTCACTTAAAATAGACTAAAAACAAAATAGTTTTTTAAATTAATTAAAACAGAGTTAATTCGTAAGCTGTTGGCAAGAATGACGTACTAAAAAAAACCCTCGACAGAAAGTAAAATAGTTGATACTTAACTTAATGAAAGTAAGAAGCAACCGTAGTTAATTAAACTAACTAAATCAATTTTGTGTACTCAATTTATCTTTAAAAAAAAAGGTTCAACACATTCTTCTTCAGTTACTGTGAGAGAATAAAAACTCGTTCAATCTTTCTCATTAATATCCCCTTTTTGAACCTCATCCTATAAAGTTGAAAGATATTTATTTTTTATTCTTACCTATATCCAGTGAAAATCGCTTAACACGAAACTAGGGGGGACTGAAAATTTTTTTCGTGTTAAAGGATATTGCAAAAAAGCCCCAAAGAGTACATTTTATTTACATAGATATGAATATATGCATGTATTTAATAAAAATCAATGAAACAAAATCCTTCACAAGAACTTAATCAAATTAAATACAAAATTTTAAAGTTTTTTTAAAAACGAAACATTTATTGAGTTTTTGGAAAATAATCTGATTTTTTTTCTTTTTGTTACCTTTTTTTAGCATCAAATTGTCAACCAATTGTTCCATTTTGTGATTCATTTCCCCATTGTAATGTGTGTCTAAATAACTGCTCATACTTTTTATGATGCTCCTCATTTCGGATGACGTGGGAACAGGAGATGCTGCATTAGTTTTTTCATTTTCGTCGTCGGAATCTGCATCCATGATATTTTTTGAACCAACTCCAAAATGTCTTTGCACATAATCGGGGATGTGCGCGCATTATGATCCTCTACTGCAACGGATTCTTCAAATAATCCAATATCACAGAAAGCACCCCTCTAAAATCTCGCTTGCTCAGATGGTGCTTTCCTTTTTATGTTCATTCCCGGTTAAGGAAATCTTTTCATGTTAAAAGAAAATACATAGTAGTTTGTCGGGGCCTTTTTTTTTCTCTCGTGTTAACCCGTATTTCATCTTAAGCGTTTTCGCGTTAACTTGTTTCACTGTATTCCCATCAGCCAATTTATTGGAAGGAACAAGTTTCCCAGGGGGGAAACACAGAGTCTATACACGGAATAAAATCATTTGAAACAAAGTAAAAGTTTTTTTTTCACGCATGCAGTATGTAAAAGTACAATAGAAAAGACGATTCACTGAATTCCCGGGATATAATTTGCAAACTGACCCTATCCATTAGAGAAGATGCATTTCTCATGAAGGTATGCTATTCAGAGATATTTTCCTGAAATCTTCTTATTTGCTGCGTTTTCTTAGAATTTCATTTCTCAGAACAAAAAATCGATCTGCTGCATACTGAGCTTAACCAGCATTCCTCAAACTGTCCCCCTCCAGGGTTCGAGGGGGCGCGAGGCTGTTGAAAAGTCGAAAACAAAAGATTATTTAAAAAATTATTAATTTACTGAAAGTAAAGCAACAAAATACATTCTGACACAATAAAAAGTACAATACACATTTACAGTAATATAATACACCTATAAATGCATTAGTACCGCTCAATGTATTAATAATTAATGTATTAATAGTAAGTTAAGAAGAAATTTTTAATAATTACCAGTGACCCCATGTGCTTATTATATATAAAATTATGTACAAATATTAACACTCATTGTGATAATTTTTTCGGTTTATAATTCCTCCCTGAACTGCCGATTAAGCGATTCCCTCCCCAATGCCCCCCCTTTCCAAGGAGGCGATGGAATTGGGGGGGGGGATAAATAAGTAAATCCTCTGAAATCCTTCACAAACACTGTCAAGGTCCTGTTAATGCATTCCAAAGCCTTCGGAATAAATTTATGGATGGTAGTGCACATCGTACTTCGGCAAGGCGTATCTGTACGTCTGGGACAATTAATGCTTTGGCTGAGCGAGACGTTTATATACACCGGTACTATTGCAGCCTTAGCGTCAAAGTGTATATATATATTATTGAATTCAATATATTGTTATTGTATGGATGAAGGGGGCGATGAAAATTATGATTGCATATTTCGTCGCTAATATTGAAAGTTTGAGAAAAAAGCAGTGGCTTAAACAAATATTTTCATTTTTCTCACTAAACCACCTTATACATAAAGCAATGGTACATAATAAGTAGAGATTTTATTAATAATTTGCTAAACTCAATTACTTTTTATCAAATAGGAGAAAGCGTCGTGGGTTTTTTGGTTTTGTTTTGTTTTTTGTCATCCAATGGTTTAATACAAAAGCTAATGAGATTCTCTTCTAAAAATCACGTTTCCCTGACAATTTCAATAGTCTTGTGGCTGTGTGTTTAGTCTTTATAGTGTCATCACATTAGTATACATATTATATTCAGGATTTTACATTAAACCAAAGAAAAAAACTTTTAAAAAACCTAATAATGTAAAAATGTAAAATAGAAATATTGCTCGAATGAAACTGAAATTAGGTTGCTTAGGGTTTGTATAAATTTTCAGTTTCTATTGAGCACACATTTATAGGTAAGACTTTTATGAAGTATAAAGTATAATAAATAAGAAACAGCTGGGATTTGTACAATTTTTCAATCTATAAAGAGTTCTGCTTAAAATTATAAGGAATTCAGATCAGTGCAATTTATGTAAGAAATAATAGATTTGATTTCATAAAATAAGTCTGAAATGTGATTCAAGAAATTAACAGTGAGCAAACACAGCTAAATATTTTTTTCTGAGAAATTATTACATTTTCAGCTTTTTATTCAAGCTTCCATTAAAATTCCATACTCAATATTTTCATTCTCAATTAAAATTTTTGAGCATCGATTCATTAAATGATCTATATCTTGCCATTTACAAGTTGATTAATATTGGTATGTGAAATGTAATACTTTCTAGACTTGAAAAATGAGCACACACGCAATTAAATGCATTAACTAAAATATCATATTTTTTAACTATATATAAATGGGTATTTAAAAAACTAGGCTTTTATAATATCTGAGTTTGACTTACATTGGAATATTTATAATTTCTAGTATGAAAATAGAGTTTTACTAGTCATGTGTGTGGGGGAGGGGGAGGTACGCATCGGTGTGGAAAGAATAATTTTTTCATTTTCTGTGGCCAGGGTAATTTTCCTTTAAAATTCGAGGACGTGACGATAGTTATAAGTACCGAAAAAGCTACAGAAAATGTTTAGTTTTTATCTCTTCCATTCATTAAGGTATTTTTTGATAATTTTATTTTAATAATAATGTCGTGAAACGTCAACCTTAGGAAACCAATTCACCCGACAAGAGTTCGGAGCTACTCAACAGGACCCCAGGAAAACCAAAGTTAATGCTGTAATTTTGTCACACAACGATGACGACATTTAAGTTGGCACTCTATTCTCCATGCTCCACAATACTTTGAGCGCCGACAAATTTAACTTGCATTATACCAGGGCCATTTTACCGCTTAGGCACGCTTGGCAGATTTGGGGGCGCGAAGGGTGATCTTTGAAATTAAAGTCACGAGAGAAGCCTTCCTGCCCTTAAGAGAGAAGACTGAAATGCGCGATGCACTGTGGGAAAAGAAGCACTCGAAATGATATTACAATGGAAATTGATAACAGTGATTGATGTCAAGAATGATTCTGCAATGATCAAGGCTTGAAGAAAACCTTTGTTGAACAAGTGAACAAAGAATGAGAATGTCTAAAAGTTAAAGATGGTAAAGCCATAAAAGATGATAATTAACAAGTTGAAAACTGTTCATTCATTAATGTATACTTTGTACTGTAATTGCAAACGATTTCATTAATTTACAAAAGAGTGGGTGGATGGTCCGTGATGCCGAAAGGTGTTAAATGAACAAGATGCGGCCACTTTCATTTTCTTACGGCTGCCCATTGCCAGAGGTGGAAAGACTCTCTAAAGAGTAAAAACAAAGGAAGGAAAAAGAGTTAAGGACAAACTAAACTGACATGTAAAAACTGTAGGAGGGAGATGCTCTGGAAATAGGGAGAGGGGGGGCTTACACAATTGGACGTCACTAGAGCGGCGCTGCATTAGACCCTTTATACTAGGAGGCAACCTTGTAGTTGCGGTGTGCAAAACCAATCTACGAATAAGGTTCAGTGCACTAGACCGTACTTGAAACTATTCCATTTCGGCGATAATGTATGCAGAGTTAGGGAGTAGAGGGGAACCCTGCACTGCACTACTTATACCGCAATGTTAGGGGTATAAATATGTGACTTTCAATTTGGCGCAATTCTGAACATTCAGCTGTTAAACAACTTCTTTGCAGACTCAAAATATTTTTCGTTGGAGAAAATATTTGTTAGCACAGATATGCGTGCGTAGAAACAAAAGGGGAGAGCAGAGTACATGCAATTTTCTCTTCTTAAACAATTAAATCTCTTCAGCAATGACATCTAATAAACTCTAGCTGTAGATTTATCCTTAGTTATCTCTTTCAGATCTTTTCGCAATTCCATAATTCTGAAGATATTAGTCTAATAAGTTCCATTTCAAAAATGGTACCTTCCATCCAATCAAAAATTGACAAGTGTGTAGAGTTGTGCCACTGATAATTCTACAGAGAGCTAAATGTGGCACGTGTGCCATAGGGTGCCGACGCCAGATCTACATGATAGTCCTTTGTGGCTTAAATGAAAAATCCCACACGATTTTGAGTTGCCACAAATATTTGTTGAAAATTTTAACAAATAAGTTCACATATATTCGCTTAGGATAGGGGTCTTCAACCCGTGGCCACGAATGAAGGTATTTTAGTGGCCTTCATATGAATTGGAGGCAAGTTTAAAAAATGCCTTGTCTATTTTTTTGTCGTAAGAAACGCCATTTTCTTATGTTATTCTTAATATTTAAAACATTTCACTGATGTGTTTGATATACATTTGAGAAAAATTTTCTGAAAATGACAAATAATTTTTCAAAAATCTAACTCTATCTTAAATAATTTTAAATATAAAAAATTTGACTTTGCATAAAATCTCAGATATTTTCGAAGAAAAAGCGGACTCTTTATCTTTAAACAGGTTTACAGAGTATTTTAATTCGGCTTTCATTTAATTTTTTTGAAACCGATAATATATATACAAATCTGTGAACACCATCTCTTCCCTAAGAATTAGTTATAAAACAAACCTCCCTTTTTCATATAAATTTCCTGGCTGCAATACTTTTTTGACAGTTGTGTGGCCTCCGGATTATTGTACATTTTTAATTTGGCCCTCAAAAATGAAAGATTGAAGAACCCTAGTTTAGAAGAAGGTGAGTTTGTCTGTGAAAAGAATTAAATTTTTAAAAAAGAAAGGAAAATTTTAACTGCCAAATACCTAAAAACACTGTCGAAAATATGAAAGCCCGTCTGTTTTTGTGAACCCAACGCAATTTGTCGGTAAATGTCAAATCAATGGGATAGGACATTTCAATCCTATTCGACGTGCGCCCACTGCCGAAATGATTAACAGCACCTGATTCAATATTTCCCTAGAACTTTTGTGTAAACGAGCGCGCACAGAACCACGCAGTCTGGAACAGACGAGGAACTGTCTAGGACGCCTTCTGACATCGAAAGACAAACCCAGCTGTGCCATCGAATGTTAAGTTCTTGCGGAACTCTGAATCCTCCTTTTTTTAACATACAGCAGGAATATCTCGCTTCTCGGAAACGAAAATCAGTAGGAAAATTCGTGCCATTTTGTTACGGAACGTAATTATGTTTGTAGTCATTATGGAATGATCATTAGTTCGGTTTGTTTTTTGGGCTGTTTGCTTAGCGTTGGCAAAAAGTTGTGTGTGTTTGTTTACAACATAGAATTCCGTGTCCCCGTGTTTCGCAGAATGAAATGCAACAACATATGTTTTAGAGGCGGATTTAGAAACAATGTTTTAAAGAACGATGTTCTGTGCATTGTCCTAGAAGATGAATGTGGATTTTAAGGTAGATATATATAGATAGAAAAATTCCTCAATAACTTGTCCAACAAATTAGAATTTTAATTTTATTTTTTAAAATTTTATTTTAATTATTTAACATGTCTGTACTCCTTTCGGTGGCTGCGCAGTTGTAAACCACGATAAGAGGCCGAGGTCGGTATGAGAAATGGAATTACTAAATATCATATAAGGACGGGGATTTTTTTTATTTTTAAAATATGTATTTCGGGATTAAAATGTCTCATTTATACTTTGACTAAAAAGGATTGGACTTGATTTTCTAAGACGCGAGTATGATCATATTTTACGCACTTCGCAAAACATTTTTTTCACATTTCAACGAAAACAAATGCTTACCAAATTTCGTCACCAGATCTAAAAATTCAAATGGGAATTTTTTTACCTATAATGACCTCGCAACCCTCCTAGATGATTTCCATAAAACCCGTTCTTAGAAGATCTCTATTCCACGAGAAAGAAAAAGGCTTACTAAATTTCATATTTGCAGGTTTTATAGTTTCGGAGATCCCGTGATGAATGAATGAGTGAATGAGTCACTTTTCTCCTATATAAATGGATAGAATAGATCAGCACTCATAAAATCTTAATTAAAAATTTTATACCCTATTATATTTTAATTCTTTCTTTTTTTTTTATAAATATCAATTTCAGAACTTATAAATTATAATCAAAAGACAGAACTGTTATAATGAATGCTCCTCCTAATTTTGGGTCTCATAACCAAAGTTCTAAGGGTTACTTATTAGAAAAATTCAGGATTCCCTAAATAGGCTTAATAAGATTCTCAGTTCAGAATCTCCTCATTATCAATGATAATTAAGTAACTAAATTTTATATAAATATATATGCATGTGTGTGTGTCTTTCCTATAATACACCATGTGACCCAAAATTCCGTAAACATTTGAAAATTCAATAATTCGAAGAATAATGCAGTTCGAGAGCTAAGAATTGACATATGTTTGAAATGACATGGGATTTTATTGAAACCGAAAAAAGTGTAAAAGGGGCTAACAGAGATGGACAACAAAACGTCCTAATGAGCTGTAGTCAGAGAGGAAACAGATACACTAGCCATTGCGGCACCAGAAAAGGCATTCTTAATAAAAGTGTACTATCAGAACGGAGAATTTGCTACTGAAACTTTACGATTCTATCGCCATAAGATTCCATCTCTTGCGTTTGGTGAGGGTCAGGGCTGAGCAGCCCCTTCCCTCATGCTTGCTCTCCTAGATCCCCAGATCTCAATGCGTGTGTTTATTGATTTCGGAGTTACCTGGAATCGCAAGTCTACCGCGATCGTCCGAACTCATGAGGGATGCTAAGAGACAGCAGCAAATGGCAATTTCTCACCATTCCTTCAGATATGCTGTACAGCAACTCAAAGGCTAACTTGGGACAAACAAACAAGGTTTAACTTTAGGTGAGACGAAAAAAAATCAATATTTATAGAAACGTAGGTTTATTTCGAATAATATAAACTAAACTCAGTGGCGCAACAGCCCAGGAAGGGCGAAGGCCAACTGTACCTATCTCAGTTTCTGTGACCTTAGGCGCTGAGGTGTATGAAAAGATGTTCCGACCATGCGATCAATCTGACGCGAAATCCCCATTATTTAGTTCCCAAGCACACATAAGCTTGTTACTCATTTTATCGATCCACTGAAGGGTTGAAAACCTGAGTTGACCTTGCCCAGCAAGGGTTCTGAACCCCGGATCTGCGGCGTTGAAGCGTGATATGCTACCGCGCGATTGGGTTTCACTAATAATACATTATAATAAACATAAATAAAAGAACAAGAAAAGTTTAATGCTAACGTCCTGACACTTGACATATCTTTTGTGCTACTGTATTTCCTGTTCTGGGAGAAATTTTGTGGCCGGGCCGCAAAAAGGCTCGTTGTGGGCCACGAGTTTGACACTCCGGGTGTTCACCGTTGTTTTGAACATTGTCCTCCCCTCAACTAGAGGTATTATTGACGAATGGCGGCCGATATATTGAACATTTGTTATAATGAACATCGTTTTGCTACAAATCAATTATTATGCTAAGTATTGCTTTTGTTATATAAAGCGCTATCTGACGTCCATTTTTTGCACTTTTTGGTTTCAATTAAACTCCGTGTCATTTCATGCATGCGTGGCGATTTTTACCTCTTCCCCTACATTAGTTCATGAATTACTGAATTTTTCCAAATGTTATCGAACTTTTGGGTTACTGGTGTATGGCTGGTTTTTTCTTTTAACTCACACCAGAGGTCGTCTTTGTGTTAAAGCTGCTATTGAAAGTGGTGGTTGGGATAAGTTCAGCGAAGAGATGTTTAAAAAATTAAATTTTAATAAATTTTTGAATGTAATAGAACATATATTAAGGTTTCTTTGGGTATCCAAATTTTTTTTCGAGAATTCTATATTTTGCTTTGTGTTTCATATTTACCTCAGATTTTTTTTATTTATAATTGTATCAATGAGTAATTTTAGGAAAATCTATAGCCTCAAGACGAGTTTTTAATGCAATTAATATTCAGTAATTTTATGATAGAAGAAACATAAATGTCTATATCCGTTTCAATACATAATTAATATACAAGTGCATTTATTCTATTTGTGAGGGAAAAAGAGCCAATTGTACTGGACAAAATAAAAACTTAAAGTAGAACTATTTTTCAGTAATAAAATGCAGTGTTTCATATATTTTCTGAACAAAAAAAAACAATATTTTTGCTTTTTGTATGGACAAAACATACAAATTAAAGGCTGTTATCTAGATATATTACGCAACAGCTGAAAGACTATTATTAATCTGTGTTAAAATTAGTAAATCAGTGCATCTCTTGAAGTAATAATAGCTGTGAACTGCAACTCCTTTAGTTACAAACACAGTCCCGTATTTAATACCTTGAAGACCTAACAGAAATGGCGTGTCATTGCTATCCTCCAAATTTATGCACCAACTTACACTTTTCTTTTTGAACCGGATATAACATCAACAATCGGACAAGTTTTTATATTGGTCGCGGAAGAGCCCCAACCGCTCTATGAACAACTCCGGTTAATATAAAAAAAATCCCAGTCAATTGAATTAAATGTAGGGTTCTCCGAGAGAGATGACGAACTTATGTATGAAAAATTGTTTCCAGTTGCTTACTGAACAACTCTTTCGTGGATCGCTTTCTTTTCTTATTTTGACTTTGTAATCTCCAAACATGCCTGAGGGAACCGTGAAAGACATTAAAAAAAAATCATTGGTTTGATATCCTGGTCATTCAACAGATCCAGGAAGTTGGGTCACTTGATTTTATTACCAAATAATGTTTTGGGACCTAGGTTGTAAGCTAATCAATAGTTTTATAATTGTTTGTCTTTAGTCTCGAACGGCATTATTCCCGACATTTTCATGTTCTGTAATTTTCCTTTTTTATGGTTGGATGTTTCTGTTTCTTTCAGCATAACGATGGATAATATTTCCCAATATTCAACTTTTTTTTATCCTTTCTGGAATATATACATGTTACCAGTGGCGCACACAGGAATTTTTCAGGGGGTCGAAAGTTCACCATTCTTGTATCGTGCTCCTTTTGGTTGTGTCGATTTTCGGGAACAAAACACAGTAAAAAACTAGTTTTTGAATAAATAATTAGCATTAGTTAATAAAATTAATCATTAATAGCAAGTAATTAATTAAATTTTACGTACTATATACTTAGAATTATAATCAATCGGAAAAAAATCAAGGGCTTTGGGGGAGGTCCGACCCCCTTTGTGTGCGCCACTGCACGCTACCATTAAAGCTCGAAAGCCCTTAATGTGCAGATGATTAACTGATTCGCTCCGTAAAAATGCGGTATCAAGAGTTTTCCGCGTTTTAACTAGGTAATATACACATTAACGGTTCCGTATCGTTCAAGTTCATAAGTTTGTTTCCATGGTTTGATGATTGATTCGATTGATGGCATCAGCGTGATTCTCTTTAGATCTTGAAACATAAATAAATAATTTCCTTAACTGCAATAATATTTCAAACTGTTTGATTCTTTGTTTTTTAATGGAACGAGGATGGATTACATCAATTAATATGTTGATTGTTCTATTGCATTAACTTGATTCTTTAGATATAAAAAAACCAAATAAACAGCATTTTTATTTTAAGCGTATAGAAACGTTATTGTTATTCCCCCAAAGATCTTATTTGTACTCTAACGAGGGGCTAGTAGGTAATATGCAGATTAACGAATGCCTGGTGGGTGCATATTAACTGATTTCTGCACTTAAGCTGTAACATATATATATATTCTTAGGGGTATTCTTTTTTTTTTCAATTCCTACTATTAGTTCACTCTCTCCCTATATATATATATATATATATATATATATATATATATATATATATATATATCCTGTTCAAATTTTCAAATACTTTAAAATATAAAATAACTATAAACTATAAACTTCAAAATATAATTTTAAAATATAAAATACTTTCTATTCCTCCATTCAAATTCAAAATTTTTTATTAAAACTTGTTCTGAATGACACTTAATGTTAATGCAGTTTTTCCAAATATTAATTCACTAATTAAATTACAAGATGAATAAATTGTAACAAACAAAAATAGTACTCCAACAGCACATGTAGAAAATAAAATCATTGGTTGTGTCCAGTGTAGCGCAATGGATAGCGCGTTGGACTTCTAATCCAAAGGTCGTAGATTCGAATCCCACCTGGGAGGACCTAATTTCTGAGAATGTGATTTCTTTTTTACTATACTATTTTATTAGAATAATTAAACTTAATGAATAAAAAAATAGTCCAACACCCTATGTAGAAAGGAAAATATAAAAATTGCAAGGAAAATCGCTTTCTATTTTGCCATTTAATAGTGTGATTCTGTCCTATGTTTATACATATTGATATTAATTGTAACTATTTAATAAAAAGTAACTAAAATAAAAATTTTCTTTGTTGATCTAAGCAGGGGGAATTGACTTAAAATTTTTTTTCTATATTACTTGTTTCATATCAGCATTTTTAGACCCCATGCTCCAAATTTTTTTTAGATTATTTAACTTCTAGAAAAGAAGTTCTTCTGCTATTAAATAACAGTGTGCAATTTATTGTCAGTATTGTGTTACTTTTCTTCTCTCTTACCAATTTTTGTGATTCTCTTCTTTTGTATTATTATTATTGACCTGGAACAGCCATGAACGTAAATCAAAATATTTCAAGACTCTAATATAAAGACCTATGACAATCAATTATCAAAGTGAACTATGTTCAAGCCTTTGCAAGCAATTTATAAGAATGATCCATTTTTGTACTGAATGTTTCTAGGTATACAGGGGGATTCGCCACCAGACCGACACACTTGCAGGGTGTGTACAGAGAAGACTTGAAATTCCACAGGAATGCCGTAGTTGCAAAGAGGAAAAGAATAGATACACCAACACGTGAGTGGAAAAGATTGGATTAAATGGTTGGTTTAATGGTGCACGGCAAGAAATCGACTGGCAAATCTGATAGCATGGAATTCCTGACGTTCTGGAAAGTTCGTGAATGCCGATCCTGCTGGAAGTCGTCCTATGTGATCTGTTTCCCGAAGAAGTAGAATGAACTCGTAAGCAAACGAGGAAGTAGTCGACATGCTGAGAGTGCATGGAAATGCGGAGGCGGTTGTACCAAGACAGGTGTATTCCACATCACATGACCTTCGTAAGTGGGAACAGAAGGTTACTTGAGACTAGTTCTTCAATGAGTTAACTGGTTCTATTTGGTGTACGAGACAGAAATGGACGAATATCGAATATCTGTATCGAATCAATCGAATATCTGCAGCGGCCGTGGTGATACGTGGCATGCCAAGAATCTTCCATAACCTAAGGGATTGCATGCAACGCCACTGTCTGGCTTGCCAGACGACTTCTGGTCATGAACACCTGTTATAGTACAACCTTTCACTAAAATGTTTTCTGTCCCATAAATGTTTCTGTTCTTCTTCGCAAGCGTTACAGTTACAGCATTCACGACTCTGCCTTCCCATGAGATACTGAGTCGTGTTGCAAGTGTGTCGGTCTTGTAGCCTCGCCTATTATTGGAATAATGTGCGTGCAGTTGGAAAACAATTAAATTCATTTACAAAACAAGCTGCATTCACTTGATGAAAATTTTAGTTCTTTAAGAAATAAAAATATCAATAAACTCCTTGAATCTTTAAGACCAGTTATAGATTTATATTTTATATCTCTTATGTGTTTTATTAATATACAGGTAAATTGACTCAATCAAGTTATTTTTGCTAAGAGAAGGGCTTCTAGTTTAGAATATTTAAGCTTTAAGTTCATTAGTTCACTTATCAATTGAGATAAATACTAGTTTGATACTACATAGAATACAATAACAAATACATTTCAAAAGTTGAGTAATTTTCGAACACTACGTCATATGGATAATATTTGCACTTTTTCTCACTGTTGAAAAAAATAATTAGAATCTTTTCAAAGTACGATGACACTATATTTCCACATTTATTCGAAATACTTTTGTTAAAGATTTATATGTTTACACGGAATTGAGATTCAAGAAAAAAAGTTCTTTTTTATGTGTTCTGTGTGTATCCGAGCTTTTTAACTTTGTGACGGATCTATACGCGTTTTTCCATCTAATCCTCTTGGGAAATCTTTGGGTTATCCATTCGCGTTATTCACAACCAACCCTTCGGAATAAGATTATCGTGATATGTAAATTAGTTTACTATAAATAGGCGATGTTTTCTAGCTTGAAAGAGGGAAGGAGAGAAGATATACTCGAGCCAGGTGAGATTGCTATTGAAGGTATAATGCTAGAATTATAGTGATTTGATTCTTATTAGAAGGAAGCTTTAAAGTGACGATTGTTCACTAAGATTGAATTGATATTAGATTGAATCGGATGATAGGTTAGATCCTTTATTCAGATAAGGATCAAGTTTGTTAGTCTCCTAATCGCTCCCGTTTTACTGTCGTTGTTCCATTTTCACGGTTAACATTAAGACATCCTCTTACTATTATTAGCTGCAATTTTGTCTGTTCTTAGTGTAGAAATAAATAGATTATTTGAATCATGTCGAGTGTTTCTTCCCTCCCCTCCCATCCCCCTAGGTGCCCGCGAAAGAGGCGCTAGCCTCTTACTGCTTGAATTCAAATAATTTGATTTTTGTTATTTTTATATGATTATCTAACAAATCCAACAATGTTTTTTTTTTTTTTTGGTAATAATCAAAATACAAGGGTTTTAGAAGATAAATAGGATTTGTAATGGTAAAGTATACCGGGGAGATATGCAAATGATTAGAAATGCAGCGTAATTGCGCATTACGTATAGCCGGTAGACGGCGTTTAACTTTGTTCTCCGTGGAGTATAAAACAGGTAACCCAAGCTTGTTTGAGTGTGCTGAATGGTTTACAAAGGAAGAACTGATGTAGACACGCCATTACGCCGTTTTCGAAGACAATATGAGAAGCTGCCGCAGTTTGAGTGAGGGAGAATCATCGGAATGATGGAAGCTGGGAGATCAGATAGGCGAGTAGTTCGTCAATTAGGTCGATCTGATTGTTTTGTGAGGAGGTGTTGAGACCAGTGGATCCGAGAGATGACATTTACACGAAGAGGACGCCCTCGACAGAGAAGACTGCCCCATCGTAAGTAATGCACGCGTACAGCCAACTGCTTCATCGCCCGCCATCCAGGCACCTTCACTAGGGGCCCCTGCGTCTTCTCGAACCATACGAAGGTGCCGGGCTGAAGTACATTTGGGATCGCGGCGCTCATCACGTGTGTTGCCCTTGACGCCCAACCATCGACGCCTCCGTTTGGAGTGGTGCCGCGCACGAGGGAACTGATCTGCAGCGGAATGGAACCAGGTCGTCTTTAGCGATGAATCCAGATTCAATATCAGCAGTGATGACAATCGTGTTCGTGCGTGGAGAACCCGTTGTGAACGCCTCAATCCTGCCTTTGCTTTACAGCGACACACCACTCCCTCAGCTGTTGTGATGGTATGGGGTACCATTGCCTACAATACATTGTAACCCCTAGTATTGATCCGTGGCACCATGACAACCCAGTGGTATGTCTATGACATCCTACATCCACATGTGTTGCCTCTCATGCAACGGTTCCCAGGAGCCATTTTTCAACAAGACAATGCTCACTCTCACACTGTAAGGGTGTCACAAAACTGTCTCCGCACTGTTACTACCCTTCCTTGGCCTGTCCGATCCCCAGATTTGTCTCCAATCGAGCATATCTGGGATAATTTGGGATGGCAAGTTGGGTATCCCACGAGTTTGAACGAACTAGAATCAAGGTTACAGCAAATATGGAACGAAATGTCTCAAGACATCATACAGAACTCGTATGCCTTAATGCCCGATCGTATCGCATCGTGCATTTGCGCTAGAGGGGTTCAACAGGGTATTAAATTCTTCGTTCTTTTGCCTTTTTCTTTGAAATAAATAATTCCTTTTCTTTGATTTTCTAATCATTTACTTATATCAAAGTAATCATTACGTATGTAAAATTTCGTTTCATTTTTACGACTCCTTATTGGTGCGCTAATTTTTTAGTCAATCAGTGCACTAAGAAATAACTATAACTCTTACGGAGAAATGAAAGTATAAATTTGACAACTGAATTTAATAGATTTTTAAACTTTATTGTTAGGTGTATTGTGACACTGGGAAATTTTTTGTGGATTTCTAAATTTAAAGAATTTATTAATAGATTAAACTGTTCTAAGAAAATCGAATCTTTTTCTTTTTATTATTTTTTTCAAGTTTGTTGTTAAACTTCTTTTTATTTTTCTTTCTTTAGCGAAAGCGGAATCTAAGGAAAGACTTTTGGAGCTGTTTCAATCCCCGTTTTGTCCCGATAGTCACCAGAAGCATGTCAAGAAGCTACAACTCTTGGAAAGAAACCTTAGGGGTGAACAATAGTGAGCAGAATAACATCTCTTTCGCAACAGCTCTGTTTGGTTCCGGAAATCCTAAGAAAGCATGTCCTGAAACACAAACAGTCGAGTCACAGAACGTTACAAATCGACGGTGGATATCATATTCACCAATGAATCACTTTGTAACTAATCAACCCTTTAGTAAATTTGGGAATTTGCCAACACTGAAACAAGGAGAATCACTAGTCATGCCTTCTAGCAGCATCCCATTGAGAAACTATAATCAAGTTCAATATTTTAATTTTGAGAATTCAAATAGATGTAACCAAGTGATCAACTTCTTTACTACTCCCCTCTCTTCAAAGGCTGGGAAGGGCCCATTTGGAATTTTGGAGTTGAAAGGAAATGCAAATGTTGGGCAAGTAAGTTCTCAAGTAAAGATTAAAGATAATACCATAAAAATACGGAATAAGTCTTTCAGTGAAACACGCATAGTCACTGATTTTGATAAAAAGAGCGTATTTTCTTTCAAGACATCAACATGGAATGAAGCTACGGTGATTGCAAAAGAAAAGGGGGCATCAAATCTGATTCAAAGTTTGGCGGCCGTGAACAACATTCCGACTTCTAAAAACAGTAATGGAATAAAAATAGAAATTAGTTCAGGAAAAAGAAATGATACCAAAAAGTGTCAAAGTTCTCCTGGACATGCAAGTAATAACGTGGAGCTAGAGCGAAATTATCAAGGTTCTATAAAGGACTCTGAAAAAATGAATGAAAATATAATGGAAAAAATTCACGAAGAACGTCGACTTCTTTTGGACGAAATTAAGAAATTTTTCACTTTCTATCATCCAGAATACGAAAATGCCGGTCTCAATAACATTCCGTATAATTTGAACTTAATGAAGGATAATAAGAAAAGGATTCCAGAACACAATTCTCGAGAACTCAATTTCAGAAATCACACGAAAGTAATGTCAGCAAAGAAAAGTAACGAGGAGATCAGCAAAATGAATCTGGAACACGTGCCCGTTCTAGAGAAACTGCCAGAAAAGGAGGAATGGGAAAAGCCAAAGATATCCGATGATGGATTGCAAAATTCGCTTCCATTTGATAGAAATGTGAAAAAAACAGAAAGCAAGGAAGAAATTATGAAGTCCGAAGTGCCACCGTTAACTTTTACTAATTTGCTTTTAAATGATCAACTCTGTAACCTGGAAGCGAATAGGAACAAGAAAACTTTTCTCTTTAGGTCATTTAAAGGTATAACTGCGAACCAAGACAGAAATTCGGAACCTTTCTCTGTAGAATCTGCAGATGTAGGTCATTTTAATCTGAATAATTCGAATAAAGTACAAAAAAATGCAGCATGTTTGCCTCTACTTTCAAATCCTACTCATCAAACCAATGAAGAATCAGTCGAAAATGAGGATAGAAATAATTTATGTGAAAATTCGAACTTATCGAATTTTGAAGAACAAGAAAAATGGAAGAATAATAGAATGTCTAATGATGCAGCCCCTCCGAGCTTTATTTCATCACCACAAAGCGGGGGAATTATTGAAGCTTCAACAAGCAATTCGGAATTTTGGGAATTGGACAGTTGGTTAACTTCTACGAGTGAATCCCTCTCTAATGGGACCTTTGGCAGCAATGCAAGTGATACAACAAACGTAATTCGTTTCAGTTCAAGCAGAGATAAAAAATCATTCGAAAATATATCAGGATCCAGGCGAGAAACTCTTGGAATGGAAAACATAAGGTCTGAATCTGATAACGAGTATCGGAATTCTTTAGAAAGTTATGAAAGCAGAAGTGCAAGTTCGATAGATATACTGTCTCGAGCCCTGAATGCAAATCTATCGATGTCTGAATGTGCCGATGAAAATCAGAAGAGTTCTAGTTTTGCATTGAATAACACAGCGGAAGTATGCTATCCAAAGATGCTAAGCGAAAGAGATTATATGGACTTGAACTACAGCAGAAAGGATGAAAATAAAGTATACAATTGCACCAGGCTAAATTCAGGTAAACCCAGCTTTTCAGCAAGATCCAAAAGCAAAAAGGTAAGCTATTATTTTTTACTAATTATATTTTTTATAAATTATATGCCACACACAGCCAATGCCATTGAAAAAGTGGTTACTTAAGGATTCTACCATCTAAAACATGGCGTTAAGCTAGTTAAGAGGACACAGTACGATTCAATTGACAAAAATCGGTCAAAAAATCAAATCTAATTTTTTTTAGCCTAAATTATTTTTTATATACTTTTCTATACTCTCACTAAATTTTAAAGCTCTAAATTTAAAAAATGCAGAGTTGTGATAAACTTACGTTAGTTTTTATTCCCATTCCAATGGCAAATCAACACTTTAAACTGACGATCTCAGAAAGATAAAATAACTAATTTGCCTTCATTTAAAATGTTAATGCTTTTTTTCTATTGTGTCTAATACTTGGGAAAGTTTTTCACTTATTGCTAATAGTACATGGAACAAAAGATGGTATTTTTCAATCAAACCAAACTTATATTCTAAAAAAATAATTGAATTTTGAATTTACACATTTTTTTAAGGAATTTTCAATAAGCATTCATAAAAGGAAGTATTGTATGAATACCAATCATGTTATCACAAAACCCATACCAACTTTTGTTATACATAGTTTGATGTACTTTTAAATCAAATTTCATATATGTACGCCAATTTTTGTAGGAAGTGTAGCATTTTAAAAATCATTTCATAAGTTTCAAATTTTTCCCTTAAAAAATTTTAAGGGATTTTATGAAATTTGAGCACAAAATATGTTTTACATCATTCATACACATAGGAGGCAACCAAAAATATTACGAAAATCATTAAATTAAAAAAAATTGTGTAAATTGTACCATGTCCTCTGATTTGCTTAACGCCAAGTCTCAAGCGCCAAAACAAGTTATGCCAAATTGATATGTAATAAACCGACCATGAAGGACTTACTTATTCAGCAGAACCAAGCCCACCCAAAGGGTTTGGAGCTGCTGTTGCTGAACCTCCGAGTAGATACTTACATACTAGACGAAATACGTATACAAAATGCTCTTGAATGAGGGACCCTCCACAAAATTCTTGAGAATAAGGGGAAGAATATAAGATACAGTAAAAATACTTTACAATAACAAGGCAAATACAAAACACACACACACACAAACACGAACACTCAGATGCTGTCTTACTAATGAGGCAGGATAGACCTTAAAAAGATACACGGGGATACAAGTCCTGTAAGGGAATGCAAAATTAGTTAGGCTAGAAATGCTAGATAAAAGAGAGTGAAGCTCCAAATATTTTTTTCGTATTATATTTTTCGTAAGAGAGCAATAGAGTCAATTCCCACGTGCCAACAGATGCGAGATCCTCACAAAGGGAAGGGATGGTCGCAGTAGTTGGACAGGTGGCCAATAGGTGTGGCTAGTTAAGAAACCGGGGACAAAAGGGGAAGAGGCACCACAACCACTTCACTACCTTCTCCAATTTCTTTGCACCCCAAGGCAAAGGAAGTAACAGCTGAGAAGGAATGCAAGCCAGAGAGAGAGAGAGAGAGACCTTTTGAATAGCAGAAGGAAAGTGAGGAGGGCACTGGTCTAAAGTCGGGAGTGGATCTGGAAAAAGTTGGAAGAAAGTCAACCAAAAAGGACTTCAAAAATGCGACAAGGCATGGATTCCTTAACTTCGTGCAAAGTTTTTATCATTTTGGATGCATTGTTAGGTTTTAAATTTCTCAACCTTCTAGAGCGTTGCATGACGTTCTAAATGTGTTTGATTGAGATCAAATCTCTGACCCTGATTACTGACTGGGTTGTGAAAGATTTGGGTGGAGTACTCGCATAAATGCCTTTAAATCATAATGGGGCGTCTTAATAATTGTGCGGAAGTCTATTTTCTTGATACATCAGTATGAATGAAGGATATGAACCGATGTACTTCGTCAGAAAGTTATTTCTAATTGCATACATTGAAGATGGCCATGGATGATATTGGCGGATGTTAATTAACAAACCAGGAGTCACAGAAATTTCTATGGTTAAGTAAATTACATAATACGAGGGTGGTCTGAGAAGTTTCTGACCTAACAAGACATTTTTTCTGAAATGTACTTTTTTATTTTTCAGCATAGATAATCCCCTTCTAACTCTTCCAGCGATGCTCCCCCATTTCTGTAACCCGTCCAAATAGTACTCAGCGTTTTTCTCTTCAAAATAATTCTTCACGAAGGGGATTGCCTCTTCATTTGCCGAAAATTTCTGTCCTCCGAGCGCAACTTTTACATGAGGAAACAAAAAAGTTCAAACCATAATTCGTCACTTTTCCCAATGGCAACCGCTTAGGTGTGAGACGGCGCGTTGTCTTATTGAAACAGGAATTTCCTTTTCTGCAAAAGTGGCCGTTTTTCCGCAAGTTCTGCTTTCCCGCTTGTCAAGTAAGGATGCGTAGTATGCTCCTGTAATGAATTTTCCTTCTTGAGAATAATCAATTAAAAGAACTCCATGATAATCCCAAAAAACAGTCGCCATCACTTTCCCAGGCGAAAAAGTTTTTGCTTTTTTTGGAGCCAGTTTCCCCCTTTGCAGTCCACTATTTGGATTGTATTTTTGTTTCGAGCGTATAATGGTGCATCCAAGTTTCATTTACAGTAATTAATCGGTGCCAAAACTCGAATTTTTTGCGCCTAAACTGCGCCAACTGAGCGCTGGAAATGCTCATTCGAACACGTTTTTTGTCTAACGTGAGCAAATGCGGCACCCAACGTGCGGACAGCTCTTTCATGCCTAAATGTTGATTTAATATGTGACAAACACGTTCTTGTGACATGTTCCTAACCTCTGCTATCTCTCTCACTTTAATTCGATGGTGATTGGTGAACTTTGGCGATGTTTTCGTCGGTAGTTGCAGTAAGTATTTCGACGTTCCGAACGTTCATCGTCTCCGAAGCTCTTACGGTCACGTTTCAAGTCAGCTGCCCAAAATTTCAGTGTGGTAAATGATGGTGCAGTCCCCATACACAGAATCCACCTCATCTATGGCCTGCGTAGGCGTATTGCCTTTCAAAAACAAATATTTAATGACAGCTCGATACTCGATTTTGTCCATTTTCACAAAAACACTCATATCAACTCACTCAAACGACTTTTACATAAAAACTGTACTTCCATAATGGCTTAAACTTTGGTGAGTACCTTCCAACAGATGAACAACGAAATTCACTAGCTTTTATTGTCAAGTGCTGCCATCTTCACGTTGTGGTCAGAAACTTTTCAGACCACCCTCGTATTATCGACAACTCCTTAACTGATACAGTTCCCGTTAGCAACTAGGATTCTTGTTGTTAATGAACCTGACGACACACATTAATTCTTCCATGAACTCTATATATTAATTGGAATGGCTTTAGATGTCCTCCGTGGTTCAAAATGACTGTTTCGAAATAGAACTTACTGCACTGCTGACAACTGTCTTCAATTGCTACCTATTTCATATGATGCTAGTTCTGAAAATTTAATCATGTGGTATAAATAGATTTAAACATAAATTTATACAGGATCGTTTGAGTGATTTAAATTACTTAACGATCCTATTAAGCCTATGACTGTAAAATTAATATAATTCTTAATCACAGGTAAAGACTGTACTGACTGAATTGGTGCATATTTCAAATTTCTTTTTGTGTCTTTCTTTTAGGTAAATAAATATTTAAATAACAAGTTAAACTTTCCAATTCCTTCAAGCACTTCTGGGAAGTCTGAAGACATAAGTCCATTCAAATTCTCCGCTCCTATATATAATTACATAGATTCTTCAGAATGCGAAGTCTGTGACTTGAATTCGTCTTCAAACACTGTTGAAGAATTCTCAGCGAAGAGTAACTCGTTTCCCAAATGGTGTTACGATTATGACACATCTTACTGCGAAACCAGTGATTCGTTTGTTTCATCCAATAGCACGCAAAATTTTGTCTTATTCGAAGATTCGCCCCGACCCTATGGATCTGAAATGGTGGGAAATTCCAGTAATATAAGCAATTTAAATTTGAGTGTATCTAGTTTGAATATCTCCGTGGAATCTATATCGTCTCAGAATTCTGCGTCCGATTCCTGCTTGGTGACATCCTCCAGTTCTGAAGATGAGAATGAGCAAAAGTTAGATCAAAAACAACTAAAATTTGGCGATCCAGGGACAGCGACAACATCCATTGAATTCAGTAAAGAAACTATCTTCTCCAGCGAAGAAGATGGGAGCTTTGAACACAGAGCAGCAAAACCTTTTGCGAATTCTCTTCTGAGCCAAACATTTTCGAAGGATTTATCCAATAACCGTTCAAAGGGAAATGAATCCAAATTTAAGCTCAAACGAGTACCGTCTCGAAGAACCATCAATAAAAAGAAATTCGAAAATGGTTGCCTGTATTGGCTCAAGCAGAAACGAATAAAAAATGTGAATCATAATGACTCCATAGATTATATTCCAATAAGCAATTCTAAGAAAAACAATTGTAAATGTCGCAGTTTGAAAATCAAATTCATAATGCCATCGAAGGCTCCTAAATCTCAGGTGGGAGATCAAAGGAAAAATTACGTAAATACGTCAGCCAACTACAGAGGCCCATCCACTCGGAAGCAGCAACAAGGAAACGGTGATGTTTGTAATGGTTTTTGCTCCCAAGAAATTAAAAAAGTGCTTCTAGAACAGCTTTCTACCAATGAAGTTCTATCTCAAATTGGATTGCGTGTTTGCGCGTATGAAACACCAGTTGAAGTATTAGTGTCAACTCCTAAAAAAAATAAAAAAGGTGCCTATCATAAGATTCTGACGTTATGTGGATATGAGGATTAAACACGAGTTTACTAAGAACATAGTCCTGAAATAAGAAGCAAGTTAGAAATCAAATAATTTAGGGGAAGGAGTCTCAGCAAGAAATCATAAAAAATCCGCTTAAATATTTTTTAAATTGTGTGTTTGTAGATTAAAAAACTCTTTCGTATACTTGTCTTCAATTGTGCTTTGAGTAATTATGTTTCTTTTTCCCTTTTAAACGAAACAAATTCATTAGAAATGTTTGGTATTTCATGTCCTGTTTTAACAGTTTTCCTTACCTAAAAGCTCGAAGTACACCCAGGAACATTGAAAATAGAGACCCAAGAAGAAAGCATCGGATTGAAATGAAATTTAATACACATAATGACACAGATGAGAGATTCACTTGATTTCAAAAACAAAACAATTAAACGAATACAGGGTGTGCAACGACACAAATACTGGGCAACTTCAATAGCGCGTTGGGCCACCTCCAGCTGATTACATGCCGCCCCATGGTCCGGCATTGAGTTGATTAGATACCTTATGTTGTCCTGAGGCAGATGAAACCACAAATCTTGAACATCCAACTCTAAATCATGTACAGAGTGACACGATGGAATCTGCCATTTTAGCTGATCCCACACGTGCTCTACAGGGGACAAATAGGGGGAGCGGACCGGCCATGGAAGAGTCTGAAAATAACGTAGGACGTCTTGAGCAACTCTTGCTATATGCGGACGAGCATTATCTTGCTGGAAAATTGCCCCTGGGAGACCATTTAGGAAAGGTCCTACATGGGATCGAAGAATATCATCAACGTAATGTTGGCCCGTTAAGGTTCCCCGCATCACAATTAAAATGGACCGGCTATCATAGGCTATGACCCCCAGACCATTACACCAGCTGTGCGAGCAGTGTGACGTAGAACAGTGTGGGGGGAATTGTACCGCTCACCAGGGCGCCTCCACACCCTTCCACGTTTATCATCTGTCCCCAAAACAAACCGGGATTCATCACTAAACACAACCTTTTGCCAATCTGTGACATTCCACATTAATCTGGCTTGGCACCATTATAGACGCAGTTGCCGATGTTCCGGTGTTAAAGGGAGTGCACGGAAAGGGCGCTTGGATTTCGGATTTGCTTCTGCAAGGTGTCTGGAAATTGTTTGTGGAACAATTGCTACGCCTACGTCTGCTCGTATCATTGAACGAGACACTGAGGGGTCCACAAGTGCTTGGTACATGATCCTTCGATCCTCTCTCCTCGTGGTCTTCCTGGTTGCTCCAGATCCGGTTTTCTGCGCGTGGGTACCTTCTCGTGTCCCCTGCTACCAACAATTTCTTACGGCACACTCCGAACGATCCGCCTGGCTAGCAACATGGTGCGTCGACGACCAGCCTGCAGTTTTCATCCCGATGATCAGGCCTCTCTCAAACTCGCTTAACTGTGAGAAATGTCTTCTAGCACGTTTACCTGGCATCTTTTGCTTACCAAAGTCTTCCTACAATCGGCGGGTAATCGTCACGTTTATGAATCTTCGAATTTGCCCTGGTTTATATTGTACCCTCTTCCTGATTGTAGTGCCACCTCGGCGTGTATGAGCATGCGTATTGGCACAAAACTTGGATCATTTGCATATCACATTACGCTGTACTTATTTGCAAAGTTTCGCGATTGTACCTAGCTTCCTTCTTCGGTCGCTATTTTCAATGTTCCTGAGTGTATTTGTTTATGAGGCAGTGAATTCTTACTATTTTTTTAGGCCTTGGGTATAAGTAGATTCCACTTGCAACCCTTTTAAGTAGGCAGTATATGGTATACGTTGTCAAATACTTATACAAACAGTTGTCCGCAACAAATGTGGGTGAATTCACAATTTTACAAGCACAAACCCACTGCTGCATTTAAACTAAATAAAAATGTAGCTATGGTATATTCTTGGATTCATAAATTTGGGCCTTGGTTTGTGAAATTGTGAATCCTGTACACATATGTTACGTGTTATCCTTTAAGCGATTATACTGGAGAGTGACTATTCGATTCTCCGCGTCTCATTGGATTCACTTCGTATGTAGATGTTGAAGGCAACGAGAGTATAAACATTTTGTCCAAAGATGGTGCTTGTGATCCTTCGACATCATTTGCACCTCTTACCTATTCGGAGGAGTTTTACAGGGCAAATTATAAAAAAAGCCGCCTGATCTGTTCCACAACATCACTCTTGGTATCAAAGCAATGGTCCTGGTTGTTCTGTATCACTTGTTTGCAACAGGTCGGAGCAAAGCACACTTAATTGATTTCTCAGTGGTTATCTTACATCTATGACATAAAGAATGGTGGCAAGACTGTACCACCACTGGAATTTTGCTTCCCCAGGAGTTTTCCTCTGGAGCTCTCTAGCCAGGATCTCACAGATATTCTATTGTTAGTTTTGGATTTAATTAGGGTCTACGAAGTCATGGACCTGATATAGCCCCAATGTAACAGCAACATGATGATGTATAATAATAGGCCTAAACCTAGACATAGATGATGGACATGACGTAATGCAGTCTTGCCGCTGCCAGTTGAACAAAAAGCTCAACATTCCCAATTTTTCGAAGAATTTCCCCATTGAATAACATGTGACTATTAAAATTGTTCGGATAATGATCTTAAGGCCGAATCGAGAATGAGACAAATTTCCAACGCTACCCCCGAGGACGAAGTCCTGGGTCCGGGCCAATGTGGCCCTTGTTTTAAAACGACCCTACTACAAGATCATAAGTGTACACAAATTTCTCCAAAGAAAACTTAAATTTAATGTAAAAATACAAATTGATGAGCTTAAGATAATTGATGGAAAAGAAAAAGAATTGTCAAGTACTCGTATAATACTCATAATAAGGTTGTGATAAATATACAAACGAGAAATTCTTTAAATGCACTATAAAATAAGTCGGTTTTTTCAATTCAATTACAAAATTTGGAAAATGCAACTACAGGATTTGATTGTTTTCGTCTCTATTTAATTTTTTGTAGAAGTTTCTTATTTTCAGAAAATATCAATGTTTTTAATTTCATTGCCAACTAAATTACAGAAGCTGTTTAAAAGTAATGGACTAAAATCATGATAGTCAAGTGATAAATGCAGTAACGTGTACTGTATTGTATTCAAAACTGACGTCAGACTTTTACTTGTTTTACTGTTTGTAAAATTCAAATAAAATTATACACACAAATTTGATATTTAGGTAAGAGTGTTCAAATATTATATATAGTCTTTTAAAATTATTTCTTCAAAAAGTTTTGTACTTTAAAAATAAAGAACTTATGCATGTATTTTTAAATAAAGTGAATTTTGTTTATTGATGTGCTTTATTACTGTTGACAAATATGTCCTTATTAAAAGAAAGTTTCTTTTTGCAAAAAGAAAATACTGGCAACAGCAAAGAGCATGAACTGATTGGCTGTGATTGTAGTTATCATATGATCATGACGCCACATGAATCTAGGCCCACTGATGCATTTAATTTTCAGTCAAAAGGTTCAGTGGAACGACCGTAAAATCCGGTTTGGACTCCAAAAATAAGATCGACATTTAAGGGTGCGCGTTATACGCCGGGTATAAAAATGAGAGCTTCAAAATTTTAAATGGCATTCCTAATAAACCTAAAGGATGGTAGTTCTACAAGTGTACTATATTTTTAAAAATCTGGGATAATATCACGAATAAATGACTGCAAAACATAAGAGCATTTGTGACGGATCTATTTGCGATCTTGGGAAATCTTTGGGCAAAAAAATCGTGATATGCAAATTAAGTTTACTATGTATAGTTGAAGTTTTCTAGCTGGAATAGAGAATAAAAGAGGAGAAATCAGGTGAGATTGTGACTGACAGGCATCCTTATTGAGTTATTGTGAATAAATACTTATAGGAGAAAGATTTTAAGTAACGATTTATCCCTGAGATTCAATTGATATTAGATTAAATCGGATAATAGATTAGATCTTATATAAAGTAAGGATCGAGTTTGGTTGTCTCCTAATCATTCGTGTATTTCGTCGTTCTTCCAATTTCGCGATTACCACCGAGACATTCTCTTCCTGTTGAATTTGAGTCGTAATATTGTGTGATCAGTAAATAGATTGATTGAATCATGGCGAATGCTTCCCTACCTCCTACGTATCTAGGTGCCCAAGAAAGAGGTGATCA
Source organism: Trichonephila clavipes (assembly GCA_019973935.1). Classification (NCBI taxonomy): domain Eukaryota; kingdom Metazoa; phylum Arthropoda; class Arachnida; order Araneae; family Nephilidae; genus Trichonephila; species Trichonephila clavipes. The sequence goes on from BMAU01011417.1 coordinate 62,952, forward strand.
GGTTCCCCTTGTAAAGAAGGGGAGGCGCGTTGCAGCCTAAACATTACAAATTGCAGCTTGAAAGTAGGGGTGCGTGGAATAAACGCCGGATTGACGGTTTCGTATAACTACGTTGTAAGAAATGCAGATACGATTTGAAAAAGATAAAAAAAAAACTTGTAACTCTTGCACAAAAACTCAAACAAACGATCCATTGAGCATTTCCTGAAATGGCTTGTCAAATCGATTGAAAGAAGCTCGATTTTTTAAAACTCTTTGTGTTCTAAAATAAGAAAAGTATTCGAAACTGTTCGTTTTTTAATAGAATAGTACACTACATATATCTTTTCGTTCTAAGTCCTCTTCTAGATTTAAAACACACATTTCGTTCTTAAAAATACATATATTTGTTACTAAATTTACTTTGTGGCAACAGTATTCAGATGCGGGCAAATATCTCTCAAGGCCACTTCGAAGTTGATTCACATAAACAGTAAAGTAAAGGTTTGTTTTAGAAGAAAAGGAAGAATATTAAATGTTATCGATAGCAAAAAAACAGAGGGAAAAAAACATTCGGTACTTTTGTTCTTCAAGAATGTTTAAACTTTCAAGAAAGAAGAGGATAACAGAGAAAGAATTTTTATTTAGAAATCAGGAGTGTGTGTAAAGAGAGCTGTAAGTATAATAAACCGTCACTCTCTCTCTCTCTCTAATGAAAACTATTTTTTTTTCCCCGACAGATAGCAGTTGTTTAAAATCAGTACTTTTTAAGATATAAAAGGGGAAATTTTCGTTGTTTAGACATTAGCTGTTTATAAAATCTTTCAATCGTTTGGCTGTATATATTTATAACGACATTGAATAAGTCAAAACTCAATGTTTGAAATTGAAATAATAAATTTTATATTCCTGTTATTATATATATATATATATATTTGGGTTTTTTCCTAAAAAAATAACTCTTTATACATACTATCAAATAATTAAGATATGATGTATTTTCCTGTTAGTTTTTTTTTTTGTACTATTTTAATTATAAACATATTCGAATGAAATTTTATTGTAGAACAATAAAACAACAAAAGTTGTAAGACCTTTATTTCTGAACAAGTTAACCCTCTCATCAAAATTTAGATATTAAAATTAACAATAATAAAGAATTTTCCATTACGCCAATTTGGTATTTCTAGCAAACCTTTTCGGGGATGGCGGCGAAAACGCCAAAGAAGCTGACTTGCGAGGCTGTAAGTAATTAAATAGGATAGATTCTTCGGCTGAGCCTCCTTTTTCCTAGCAGTTCAATAAAATTAAAATTAATGAAAAATCTGTTGAGATTATACCGATTAGGATCGATTATAGCGATTATGATTATATCTCTGATAACTGATATAAATCTGGCAACACATTTGTAGTTTTGACAAATATGCTCTTCCTTTTTTTCTTGATCTTTTATAAAATTGGAGTTTGCGTTACTCAAAAAGTATTTTGAATTTCCTACCCTGGATTCCAAAATGTTTTTTTTTTTTTGGTGATACTGGAAAAAATAATACCTTTTCTGATTTTTTTTGTTTTTGCTTTGTTTTACAACATTACTTATATATATATAACAATTGATTTTTGTTATACTCAGCTGTGATAAATAAATAAATAAAATAAACGCAACGCTTCGAACCAGAACTGAACCGAAAACCAGAAAAAAAACTGTTATTTTAGTTGGAATGAAAACCGCAAATGAACCGAAAAAAAATCTATTTTTTCGATTCGATATATCTTTAGTCATTTTGTTACAATACTATAACCAACTTATCTATGTCTTCTAATTTCATTTGAATCATATAATTATGATCATTACATATACATTGCTTTTCGATTCGATGTTCATTGTTACTTTTCAGTTTCAGTTCCACAAGAAATTACTTGTAGAAGGCAGATTTAATTCAATTGCATTAACTAGAAGATTTAAGATAAGAAAACACATAAAATAAAATAATTAATTCGTAACTGAAATGAAAACCGTTATTTTGGTCGGAACGAAAACTGGAACTGAATCGAAAAAAAAATCGGTTTATTTCGGTTCGATATATCTTCAGTTATTTTGTTACTATAACCAACTTGTGAGAACACCCCTTGGGTTCCACCCTGGACACCAAGATTAATTTGAGGCAAAGAATCACTAAGAGCCATTTTGTATAGTAATAACTTGTATTTATTATATCAATTCAAATATCAGAAACTCTAATAACATATAATATTTCTATGTTACGTCAAACAAAAGGGATTTACCTTTAATATATTAAATTAAAAAATTATGAAATTAATCAATAATTACGCGCAAGATCAAATAAGGTCTACCGAAATCGGAGATCCGAGAAATACACGTAACTCGAATTATTAACTTTCATTAACTTTAACTAATTTTATTAAACTAACGCTTACTTTAAGCGTAAATAAATATAGTATATCACCTGGTATCTTAGCTTTCCAGATTCTTTCGTAGAATAACAGCAATAAGGCGTCACTAACGTAATCCAATTGAATCCTCTAAATTTGAGGCTACTGCTGCTGGCTCAATAGCCTTCATACTTGCTAGCTTACAACGCTCTATTTAAATCTACTTTGTATATCACGTTCATTTTTGGAGTTGATTGAAAATATACGCGAATTTATAATCCCAAAAAGACGCCTAAGAAAATTAGTGGAAAGGTTCCGTACAGATTCGTCACAAACTTATCGGTATCTTCTAATTCAACATCAACCATATAATTATCATCATTACATTACATTGCTTCTCGATTTCCTGTTTTGATGCTCATTAGCACTTTTCTGTTTCAGTTTTATTTGAAACCATTGGTAGGGGGCAGATTTAATCCAATTAAATTAACTAGAAGTAGAGATGATTTAAGATATGAATATACATAAAATAAAATTATTCATTCGGAACTGAACCGAAAACTATTATTTTTATCGGAATGAAAACCGGAACTGCACCGATATATTTTTTGTTGTTGAACCGAAACGAAAAAAAACTGTGGTTCCTGATAAAATGTTATCCGAGGTATTTTGAATACCTCAATATCTGAAACATTATTTTGCCCTACTCATTGACATAAAAATTTGCACACCAAGGAATAAGAATGGGATTGTTATAAAACTTGTCGTGAAGGTAATGTCTGGCAGAAATGTAGCGTGTTGCGTGACGCCACTAGAGGGCGTTGAACGTTTTCCATGCATTATGAAATAAGGAAAGCAGATCTTGTTTCCGAGTATGAAATCTGTTGTAGAAGGACGCTTTTTAAGTAGAGATACCATTACGCCACCATCAGAGACAATATCAATAACTGTCAGAGTTTGTGAGGGGAAGAATCCTAGGGATGATGGAAGCAGGGTGGTCAGCTTGGCAAGGAACTAACCCCCTAAGTCGTTCTGACTGATGGCAGCCATGTTCAGGATAGGTCAATAGTCGAGAAAACCGTTACATCATACGACACGCACGCATAGCACCAACTGTCTCTTTGTCCTCCCTCCATACACCGGCAACACCTTCACTACGGGCCAGTCCGTTCCATCGCAAGACATCTACTTGACGGGCAGTTTCTATCGCGATGCTCATTACGCGTACTGCCGCCAAACCAATATGACGAATATGACACTCGATTTGTAATCGAGTGGGCTAAAGTTTGAATCCCGAATAAGGCATGAAAGTATTTTCGGGAAAAGTAGTTGAACTTTCACCTGGAATGGATTTCCGTCTCGAATGAAAAGCAGCGCATCCCTTCTGTTCTGTGCTGGGATCCTCGTTTGCAATAAACTCTAATTCTTCTGTGATTGTGTTTGTATGTTTTCTGTTCATCTATATCGCGTCTTTCGTATGTATCTCAGGTTGAAACGCATGGCAATAGCAACAACATTACGTGTTGTGACGAATCATTACGGAACCTTTCCACTAATCTTCTTAGGCGTCTTTTGGGGGAATATAAATTCGCTTATATTTCCAATCAACTCCAAGAAGATAAACAGGATATGCAAAGTAGATATGCAAAGTAGATAAGGTATCTAAGTCGAGCGTTATAAGCTAGCAATGATGATGAGGAAGGCTATTGAGCCAGCAACAGTAACCTCAATCTTAGAGGATTCCAGGATTTTAAGATAATGTAGACGTCGTGCTAGCAGCACGACGTCTTCGTTATCTTAAAAGAGCTTCATAAGCTTTCTCGTTCTTCAATAGATTAGCAATCTATTGAAGAACGAGAAAGCTTATATAACCAGTGGTAAATATAATTTATGTACGCTTAAAATAAGCGTTAGTTTAGTCAAATTAGTTAAAGTTAACGAAAGTTAAGAATTCGAGTACGTGTATTTCTTGGACCTCCTATTTCCGTAGACCTGACTTGATCTCGAGCGTAATTATTAATTAGTTGCATAATTCGTAATTTAATTTAATATAAAAGGTAAATCCCTTTATTTGACGTAACATAAAAGTATTATGTCATTCGGTTTTTTTTTTTTTTTTTTTGAGACATGAAATAACAAATAATTATTATTATACAAAATAGCTCTTAGTGGTTCTTTCTCTCAAATTAATCTTGGTGTCCAGGGTGAGACCCAGGGGGATCTCCACAGTAGCGCCCATCGAGTAAATCCCGAGTTTAGAGTCGGATCTAATTTTCGAATCATCCCTGAGCAGTATTTTTCGGGGGTGGAGAACGTGGCAGAGTTCTTGGAAAATATTGATAATAACTTAACATATTACGAGATGCCCACACAATTAGCTTGCGCATATTTAAAGGATCATCTCACAGGATGGGCACTAGATTGGTTTGAGGTTCTAGGTTATAGGGTTGTTGAAGACAAGGCGACGGATTATGCGCACTTAAAGCAAGCTTTGACAGAACAATTCCCCGTGGTTAGGAATAGGTCGGAACTAGAAACTCCTTTTTTCGTATCATCTCAAAAGCATAATCAAAAACCGTCTGATTTTGTGTATGACTTGTTAAAGATCCACAAAATTTTAAAACTCTAAATGACTGAGGAACAATTCATAGATCATGTTATTAGTAGGTTAGAACCTCAGATTTTGGATTATGTAGAGGTTAGGCATCCGCAAACGACATCTAACCTTCTACAAATTATTGATAAGTACAAGGAAAGGTTTCTAAATAGAAAGATCAGAGGTTCGAGTTGGGAATTCCGAGATACAAACCCAAGCCAGAACAATCGTTTCCCTAACAGGAATCGGCAGAAAAATTGAAGGGAGACGAGAAGTAACAACAGATACTCGGACAATAGCAAACCACGGAGGGAGTTCAATAGATTTGAGGGTTAAGATGTTGTGGATAATCGGAGATTCGATGGTCGACGCCGAGGTGGTTAAGGTGTTGTGTATAATAGGAGATTCGATGGTCAACACCGAGGTGGTCAATCTGATAATAGATTCCACAATCAAGGCGGTCGACAAGGTGGTTCAAGGAACAGTTCTTTCAGGGGTCAGAATGATCAAAACAGATGTTTAAACTCTTAAGCGATCGATGCGAGTATGGGGGTGATCGATCGCGATTTACAGAAAATCCTCCAGATACGGCACACCGAACTATTAGGATATCCTCTTTACGATTGACTCCAGTAGATTTACCGTATGTCCAATTCTTTTAAATGAAACATTCATTACAGCTCTTTGGGAAACGGCAGTGGAGAAATCTTTCATATTGGAAGAGGTCTATCGCAAATATTTTTCGTATCGACCACGTCAAAAGACGAAAGATAGAGTAGTGACGGCCCAGGGAGCCCCGTGTTGTCACTTAAATCGGGTCGAATTACAGATTCAGATCCAAGAATTCCAGAAAAACTGGGAATTTCACATTCTTAACAATATGTAGTACCAATGCATTTTAGGCATTGATTTTATGAAGGAGTCCAAATTGACTTTAGATTTCGATCAGAAATCTCTGATCATTCCAGGTGACCAAATTAAGCAATTGCCAAAAGTGGAGAAGCCGGTCGAGATTGATCTATCAGATACAAAGCTCGATGAAGGGCAAAAGAGAAATTTAAAGGATTTATTTAATGGTTTTAAAGGGCTATTTTCAGACCAGCCGGGGTTAACTCATGTTTTATACCATGAAATCGATTCTGGGGACAAGGGATCGGTAGTGTCAAGACCCTACCTCTATGACAGGGTCAAACAAGGAATAATTGATTATCACATTGATAAAATGTTACAGGAGGGTTCAATCCATCCTATTCAATCCTCAAACGCGTCACTGGTGGTTTTAACGCACAAAAATAATGGCCTTCCTCCAGAGGCGTATAGATTCGCGATTGACTATCGCAAACTTAAAGCCATCACTAAATACCCGCGATATCCATTACTGGTGATTGATGACCTAATCACAAATATTCCTTACACCGGTATAATGTCGACACTGGATTTAAAATCAGGTTATTTTCAATTGGCAATTTGTCCGAAAGATATCGAGAAAACTGCGTTTATAACTCGCAATGGCACCTTTGCATTCCTCAGAATGCCGTTTGGCCTTTCAGGGGCGGCGCCAAATTTTCAAAAGGCCATAGACATTATATTAAAACCTGTTACTGGGCGTTTCGTGATGTTTTTATATGGATGATGTTATTATCTCATCTCCATCGTTTAATGATCACATAGATAATTTGAATCAGGTATTTACATTGTTGAGAGACGACGGGCTAACTCTAAACAAAGAAAAATGTCTCTTCGCCCTTGACAAATTGAAGTGTTTAGGTGTCATAATTAGTAAGGAAGGGATTGAAACCGACAAAAGTAAAGTCAAGGCAATCGCAGAAATGAAACCTCCTAAAAATAATAGGGAAGTGTCGAAGTTTTTAGGGATGGCGGGGTGGTATCATAAGTTTATACTCAACTATGCAGACATACTATGTGAACCTTTATATCGGTTAAAGAAAAAGGAGGCTAAATTTAATTGGTCGACAGAAGAACAGGATGCTTTTGATAAAATAAAAAGAGCATTAACAGAGGCACCAGTTTCGCAGTTTCCGAATTTTAAAGAACAGTTTAACTTATTTACCGATGCTAGTGGGGTCGGAATTGGTGCTGTGCTTAGTCAAAATCACAGACCTATTGCATTCGCGTCTAGAACCCTGAACAAGGCGGAAAGAAACTATGCAGTTACAGAACGAGAATGTTTGGCGGTGATATGGGCATTAAATAAGTTTAAAACTTATTTTGGATCACTATCGGTGAAGGTAATCTCAGATCACGCGGCATTAACAAAGCTAACGAATGGGAAAAACTTATCTATTCGGATGATTATAGATGGGCACTCAAGTTATCAGAGTTCAACATTGAATGGGAACATCGAACTGTTGTCCAAAACGTTGTTGCGGACGTATTGTCTAGGAATCCAGTAGGCAATATGGATGGATCACAAATTTCGTGTGCAGCTCTTGGAGCCTTTGCCTTAAAAACTCCAGAGAACAACTCATTCGAGAGCCTGAGTTAGAACACATCTATCGTTATTTAGAAAACCCAGACGACGGTTCCGTTGATGCAACTGTAAGCGAGAATGGGTCCCAGGTTTCAAATTAATAGATGGTCTACTCTTTTACGCGAGAAATATTCTACAACTCTTGGAGAACTAAGAGTGTACATTCCTAGATCTCTTCGCGAAGCAATAATGCAAGAATTTCATGATCTGCCATTAGCAGGCCATTTAGGAAAGAGGAAGACCTATTTAAAATTGAGTGACACATGTTATTTTCCACATATGAGGAAATATATATTTGAATATGTATCAACCTGTGACCGGTGTCAAAAATTTAATTACAAAAACGCGCTACCAGCTGGTTGATTAATTCCGATAGTATCGAATTACCCCAATGAAATCGTAACATTAGACTTATTAGGCTCCTACCCCGCATCCCGACCTAAAAGATATAGATTTCTATTGGTAATAACTGACCACTTCACTAAGTGGAGTGAGCTTATTCCTTTACGAAAAGCTCCGGCCCAGGCCATAGCTAACGCCCTTTTTGAAAATTATATTTCACGTTATGGAGCTCCGATTTCTTTGATTAGTGATAATGGGAACCCAATTTATATCCGAGGTATTTGAACACCTATGTCACAGGTTGGACATTAAACATATGAAAACGGTAACATACCGGACGCAGGCGAATCTAACGGAAAGAGTCAATCGCAATTTAGTCCAAATGATAGCTTGTTTTGTAGAAGAAATTCACGAAAACTGGGACCGATTTCTTCATGAGTTCGCTTTCGCGCTGCGCACATCAGTTAATGAGACGACAAAAAAAAACTCTGGCTGAGTTATTTTTAGGTAGAAAAATTATAACACCTTTTAGTAAATTAATAAATGTCACAGAGGGTGCTGAATATGTGTGGAGAAACATTGAGAAATTATTCGTTGAGACACGACAGAATATGCGGAAACAACACAAAAATTGGGAAAAATATTATAATCGGAAAAGGGGAGAAGTTAACATCATAGTTAATGATTTGGTGTTGGTATAAACTCATTTTATATGTGCTGCGGGAAGGAGAGGAAAGGTGACCCCAATAGACGAGTGGTCATAATCACGAGTTTAACGCCGGTGCTATCCAGTCACGGGTTCGAAACTAAGTTCCAGTGAATACACGTACTGTAGAGGAGCCAGAGGCGCACACAAGGGGGTGTCCCCGGGTCCGGCTCACTCATAACCCTTGATTTTTGTGCCCGCGGTAGCCGAGTGGTATAGGTATCGGAACGTGGCTTGCCTTGTCACGAGTTCGTGCCCAGTACCACTAAAGATCCGCCGTGTAGGGCACCGATGCACGTTAATCTCTTACATGAAATTAAAAGAGAAGTAAACTTTACTTCAAAATCTACGGGTGAACTGACAAAAATTTACTTTCAAAATATTCTAAAAAACAACGCCATCGACGTTTGGCACTTTTAACGAAAGTTATCAACTAGACAAGATGAAAATACAAATAAAACTTGCATTTTATATATACAGACACACAAAGAAAAAGTTTCCTAAAATTAATTTACAAATCGAGACAGAGAAAGCTTTGAAATGATTTAGCACTCAGTCTGATGAAGAGAAAAAGGAATTGAAACAATCATCTCTTCAATAAATGGAACAAATTATCCTCTTAATCATAACTATAATTATAATCCCTTGGTTTGTGTCATATCACGTAAAATTTTAATTAATAACTTTACCATTTAACACTTTGATGTGATAAAAAGTATGTATAGTATACAAATTTTTGCAAGTTTTTAATTTTTTTAGTAGGTCCAAATATCTAAAGATAGTACAAGTCTGGTGCATTTGAAAATTTTAAGTAATAAATGAATGAAGTTGAATTATATTGCTGGTAAATATTTATCTGACAGTATTTATCTGAACTCTATATACAAAGTAGAATTCAAAGGTTCCCGGACTTAAAAATTATTTCCAATTAAACTACTGAAACAGATCCTCCTTCGAAATAAGACCCTTAAGTAACAACCTACTTTTGCCATGGCTTGTAAAGGCCATCGAAACGTTTCTGGTATCCATTTTTAGCCGTGCCCTTTAATTCAACCTGCGATGTACTTTAAACTTCATCTGCAGATTGGTCTTCGTTTAAGGTATCCGACTACGTGATTTGCAAAAGCGCATAAATGGAAAATTTTCATGATATTTAATGTCACTTAGATTAGAATAGATGCATATATAAAATTGTTTCGGGGACATTTTTGCATAAAAAATTTATTTAAATATATTTTGGCAAAAAATTTAATTTAGAATAATCTTTTTTTCCAAATGTTCCCCTTTTGTGAAAAATGTTTCTATTATAATAATACTTTGCCTGCATATATAGCTCAGATCTCTCTACAAAGGCTCAACTAGAATTTTTGAAGTATATAACTTAGAAGTGGGTTTATTCCTATTTTACGACAACAGAGGAGAGAAATTTTAAGAAAAAAAACGCCAATAATTATTTCAATGAGTGGTAACTCTAAAAATAGTGTGAATTTTTCAAAAATTCTAGTTGAGCCTCTGTAGAGAGGTCTGAGCTATATGCAGGCAAAATATTATTATAATAGAACCATTTTTCACAAAAGGAGGACATTTGGAAAAAAGATTATTCTAAGTTAATTTTTTGCCAAAATATTATATTTAAATAAAAAATTTTGTCAAAATGTCCTTAAAACAATTTTATGCATGTATTCTAATCTGAGTGACACTAAATATGGAAATTATCCATTTATACGCTTTTTTAAAATCATGGTTCCGAACGTAGTCGGATACCTTAACATGCGGGGAAACGATATGTTGACACACCCTATATGCATGTTAAGATCCTCAGTCAGTATCCATTGACATGTTGCCGGGGATATTCCAACTGATTCTGCTTTTGTTTGAAGCCTGTTCTTACGTACCGCCGCAGGAACCTTTTTGATGTTTTCAGCGGTGCGGGAAAGGCGTGTAGCTCTCTTAAAGAGTTTGTCGTCTTCGGCACTTTCCCTGCCTTCTCTGAAACGTCAATGCCACTGAAAAGCTTGCTTTCTCAATAATGTATCACAGCCTCACACCTGCTTCAAAATTAAGAAAATCTCCGTAGCACTTTTTCCCAAACGAACACAAAAATTAATATCCATTATCCTCTCAACAAGCGCAATTCCTTTCAATCGCACGACGACTAAATACATCCGCCTACAAAATGCATTGCCTTGGCGACCCACGGACCATGTGATTTGGAACAAACTTCTTTTAAAAAAGGCGAACACTGAAGTAACATAGAAATGTTATCGTAGTCGTTCTACTGCAAAAACTCACTCTTATTCACTCATTCATAAAAAGGTATGCGAAATTATAAGACCTATGATCTTGGAGTTTGGCCGGAATTTTCATTTTTATGAGTAGAGATCCATTAAGAAGAGGTTTTTCAAAAATCGACTCCAAAGGGAGGTTACAGGGGCGTTTTAGACAAAAAATTATGTTTTTGAACTGTTATTATTACACATTTGAAAATTGGTAAGAATGTTTTTTCGCTAAAAATGTGTTTTCAGGAAATCGATTCACATGAGAGTTTGCGGGATAGCTCGAGTAGAGATTCATTTTTGCGGAAGTCAAATCTCAAGGTGGAGGAGAGGTGTGCGGGGGCATTATAGGTAAAAAAAAATCTCGTTTTTAAACTATTTGACTTACGAACTTGAAACTTAGCCAGCGTGTTTATTGTTTTGATAAGAAATCCACTAAAAACACTGGTCTTAGAAATCAGCTCCCAAGAGGGATTGCAATGACGTTATAGACAAAAATCCCTGTTTTTGTACTATTAGACTTACAGACTTTAAATTTGACAAACATGCTTTTTATTATAAGAAGAGATCCGTTAAAAATGGGGTTTGTGTGTGTGTGTGGAAATCAACTGCTTATGAAGCTTACGTGGGCATTTTAGACACAAAAACTATTTTTGAGCTATTAGATTTGGAATTTTTTAAGCAGGTATCTTTAAATGAGTAGAGATCATCTAAAAATATTTGAGGAGATCGACGTCCAAGAGGATTGTGAAGGCTTAAATGATAAATATGAACTGCTGTTTGTAAAAAATGCAACACCATGAAGGAATCATCAGAATTAAATGAAATTTAACGCACAACTGACTTGTATTAGTACAAACAAATGACGAAATTTTTAAAGCAAAAGAACAATATTAAGTGTCCGAAATCAGTATTTGGTGTAGTCACAACGCGCTGCAATAAGTGCTGCTATACAATGTGGTATGGAGTCAAACAGATTTTGAGTGTCTGCTTGTGGAAGAGAATTCCATATTGCTTGTATGCGCAGCAAAGGTTCGCCTTTTGAAGCTGCAGGACGCGGATCACGAGCGAGACGCCGACTAACAAAGTCCCACACGTGCTCAATAGTCGACATATCCTGCGAACAAGCAAGCCAAGGAATAAGTTGAACAGAATAAGTTGGGGTGAACATAAGTCTCGAACAGTCTTTGCAACGTGTGGGAGTGCATTATCCTGCTGAAAGATAGCTCCAGGGATGCCTTAAAGGAAGGGAATGACTTCGGGCTGTAGCACTTCATGGGCGTACCTGTTGCTATTGTGATTATCCTCAATTCGTAGCAAATTGGATCGTCCAGTGATACGAAATTGCACCCCAAACCATAAATCCGGGTGTTAGGCTACTATGCCGTTCGATAACGCACTCTGGAAAGCAGCGTTGAACGGGATTCGTCTAACACGAATACGGCCATCATCATCCCACATATTAAAGCATGATTCATCTGAAAAGACAACTTGGAGCCAATCAATTTACCAAGATCTGGGCTCATGATCCCATTACAAACGCAGCCGTCGATGGTTTGCCGTGAGGGGGATCCTGTATAAAAACACCCTTGCACGCAATCCACGGTGCAGCAGACGTCAACGAATTGACGAAGCCGACATTAGTACACCTGTAGCAGTAGACCAGCGTGCTGCCTGGAGACAGCTGTATGGTCATTCACCACATTGCGGAGCAGGTATCGATCATCGCACGCTGATGTCACCTTCCGTCATCCACTGCCAGTTTTTCAAATTGTTCGGTGCTCTACGGTCCATTGCTTCCTGCCTCGCATCACTGTGGAACTGTTCCGCTGCACACGAGCCCCTATTGCGCAATAGGAAAATCCTCCTTTTCGAAGGCTGATAATCCTTCCCCGTTCAAACTCCGTAAGTTGTTGGAATTTCTCCTTCTTTCGTCGTGGAGGCATATTAGGTCTCACCAAACATTCGCCGCTAACAAATAGTCAATAACTATTTTCAACATCTGATGATTTCTATTAATAAGGAACTGGGATACATCAATTCCTCTATCTTGTATTAGAAGCGGCTTGATGTTATTTCTTGGCTGCTGGTGGTGGTGGGCGTGGAAATCGGTGGCAGGCGCAAGACTGTTTGTGAGAGGCTTTGATTGGATGTTGGGAGTGAGAGCTTCGAAAACTTGGACTTGGGAATTTTGGAAAGTGGCAATTGATGACAAAAAGATTAGAAATTAATAGTAAAATTTTTTTAAAAAATTAGGAAGAGAAATTTGAAACTTTTTAAGAAGGAGAAATTACAAAATAAGGTGGTTAAAATTTATCCATCATAGCTTCGAAAAGAAGCCCCCCCACAAAACCTTAGCTTTGTCACTTTCTGATTTTTTTTTAATTTAGGAAGTAATTGTAAAATTTCGAATGATCTTTTTAAAATATTAGAGATTATGCTGACCAGTTCAATAACTTGAGTTAGGTCTGAATTATTATTTTCATTGAACTGGATTCCTTGGAAGACTTTGTTGCTTGAGTTTTCATTCGTTTTTTCGGTTAACTTTGCGACTGGGGTGGGGTGGGGGGCGGTTCCGCTAACAACCTTAGCGAGAGAGACACCCTCCCTACGAACATTGCTTTCGAAAGTTTTATTCACGGAAAAGGGCAAGCCCTTTTTTTTTTGGTTTGGGGAATTTGGGACATTTGGTGTAACAGACCGAATGGCCATATTCCTGGCAGTTTATGCAAAATGGGTTAACCTGTCTTACCTTTATCGGGCATTGACGTGGGGGATGTTCCTTTCCACACTTCAGACATTTTGGTTTCAGGTGGCAATTTTCTGCCGAGCGGAAGAAATTGTTGCAGTTAAAGCATTGGGTAATACCTCCAATGAGGTAACCTTCTATTCTAACTTGCATGTAACCTATTGTTTTGAGATCGAAAATTTTTTCATTAAAGTCGTTACGGGGGAGTGTGACTTGGAAAAATGGGAGGGCGGTCTTAGTTTTCTTTGAGTTTAATTGAGGAAAATTTTCTCTGTTGTGAATCCTTCTTCTTCAAGATCGGAATGAATCTCGTGAGTTATATTAAAAATGGGAAGTCCTTTGATGACTACAGCCCTCTATTTATACGCTTTCAACATCAGTTCAGAGGGCGGTGCGCCCGCCACGCATTATTGGTGGCTCTGAAACTTTACTATTTAACGTAACAACCTATAATTGATATTTGCTGCAAAGTTCATTTAGTTCTGCTGATTCCTTCATGGGGCTGCATTTTGTACAAACAGCAGTGTACTTCTATCTTGGAAAAATTCGAGTCCTTTCTTTTTTAAATTAAGAGATGAGTTCCGTAAAATCCGGCGTATAACGCGCACCTTTATCACAGAAAATAAGATCGAATTATACTCCAGGTAGGGAAATGAGAGCTTTAAAAATAAAATAAAAGTTGAGCATAGAAAAAATTAGACTTCTACATACATCGAGATACTGTTTAATAAAAAGAAATGTCTTTTACTATGAACTTCAAGGGTTATAGTTGTAGAAGTATATTATTTTTACAACAGCTAGGAATGATACCTCGAATAAATGACTTCAAAACATTTGCATGCACATTTAAGATTTCTTCGTAAAAAAGGGGGTGCTCGTTATACGACGAATAGACCTAAAAATTAAAAATTGCAGCTTGAAAGTAGAGATATTGCGCATTACACGTCGGATTTTACGGTATATTTTTCAATACAACTCAGGTAACAATGATCAGAAAAGAAAGCAGGGTCCTGAAGTACCCAGATAAGAGGACGCGGGCAACGAATAATATTGTATAAAGCCAATTACTTAGTGAAGAATTTTAATTATTATTTGGATTAAATCATTTATACTATGATTTTTTATTCTGTTGTGCAGATAGTAACAAACCATTCATTTTCCGGAGCTAATTTATGTGAATAGGAAAAGAAGAGGTGTGTGTGTGTGTGTGTGAACCACATCTTCTAATTTTATATATTGTTACGAATTTTGTGTAAATAGTGTAAATAATTTGTGTTTGAGTGTTTAATGCATTTATATTACTCTGTGTTATATTTATTTCATGTTAAAATTGTACTATTCACAAGCAATGCCGCCCCTTACGTTATAATGGCGATTCAAGGAGAGCTTGGTGAAATCTTAGCGGTAGAGCCAAGTTGGCATCATTTTTGGCGACCATGTTGGTGAGTTCGGAACCCTCTGGAATCTTCTAGAAAGTAGTAGATCTCTCCACTAGTGTCACGTTCAATGACACGAGCGGTTATATTTCTGGAAGTTTCTATCGCACCTATAAAAACGATGCTCGCCGATACGGCGAAGAGTCTTGATTAAGCCAGCAAGTAGTGAGGATTGTTTTGACTAGCGATTTGCTCGGCTGTGCTTGTGAATAATCTCTACGTACGTGTATTTTTAAACCCTGTTATTGTGTTTGATTGCTGTTGAAGGTGTGAAGACCGTCGGATATTTACCCTGTGAAATTGCTGCTGAATCCTGTATTTAAAGGATTGGATTTTCGATAATAAATTCGCATCGCTCTTAAAGAACTTCATTTTTTCTTTGTGATTGTTTTTGCATACAATCCTCGAGCCCTCGGATCTACGTAACAATATAATATTCTTCTAGGACCCAGTAGGGAAAGGAGAGAGAGAGAGCAGTAAATTGATCTTGTGCTTTTTAGGGAATAAGACCACACATATCTCTTATACTAGTGTAAGCGAATTCATAAGTCAAGAGTTGAACCTACTTAATAATTGCAATTTTGAGTTATTTTCCTTTTTCTGCTTAGTTAATTGACTTTCCTCAAGTAAGAGCGAACTTCCATTATTTCTCTCCAGTTCATGTAATTTAATGTGTATGAATCAAACAACTGTTTATAGTTCTTACTCTGTCACGCGAAGTAGTAAAACTATGAAATTTTATTGTTGAAGAAACAGTAAAAATATCAACCGGTGCTTCGGAAATGCTGAAATATTTACCTTAGGTTAATCCCAAAGTATTTGTTTCTTTTTTCTCTCTTGCACTGAGTTAACTGTTTTTAGAAAACATCATGGCACACCGCAGGGATTCCTTTGTAATCTTTCAATGTTTAAATCCAGTAGCGTAACGTACACCCTCGCATTGTGGGGAAAGGGGGCAGGGACTCTAAGGGGTCCAAAGCTTGACTGACACAAAGTGCGTATTTAGACTTGGGTCTCAAAACCCGAGTTTGCTGGGGGGAGGCTAATATTCACCATTACGTCAGTGTTTAAATCTTTCTTTTTTTAAATCATTACTTCCTTTTTTTTTACTGCTTCGAATTGAACCTTACATCCAGGGGAGGCGCATCTAAAGACAACAGTTGTGGCATACTCGCCTACTATTGGTTGTCGTCGACAACCTGGTGTTACAGTATGGGCTGCCATTTTAAAAGCTGGACCTATTTGACGGTCAACTATGACACGCAGCACTATCTTTCACGAACTGACATTTGAGCGAGATAATGTCCAGTAGCACAAGAAAAGTATGCCTTGACATGGTATGCCTTTTTGACCCTTTATCTACCGACGGTACTTATAAGTACCACTCACTTTATAATTAAATAGAATTAAACGAATATTCTGATGATATATTTGGCAGGAACACTCTTTTAACTCCACTCTCCCAGAATACATGGCAGCACAGGTTCTATGATGAGTAGTTTGGCGGGGAAGGTGAATAGTTTTAAAGTAGAAGTTGCTTTTTCAGCTGAAATTTGGATGGGATTGCGAAGAGATATTGTCATTTTTGTTTCAAAAAAGTATTTTATATCAAAGGGTAAGTGTCTTATTTTTTTAGGAAGACCTTAGAAAACGATTTGACTATTTATTTTAAGTGAAAAAGTAAGTAATTAATTTTACAGCTGAATAACTTTGTGGTACTTATAAATGCCGACAGCACACTGGTTGTTAGAGCAAGAATTCTAATTTTGTTGCTAATTTTTCGTCCGTGTAGCTTATTATTATTATTTGTTGTATTGTAGCATCATCACTATAGTGTAGTAGAGTTATAGCTTTTTTTTGGCATTTCTTTTTGCTTAACTTATTTATTTTCCTTTTATATATTTTTATTTTAACGTTTTCAAAAAATTTTGAACTTTGAATGTGAGCTTGTTTTTTTACTACACAATTAAGTGAAATATCTATAATTTATTCCAAAATTAGCAACATTTAATTTCTTTATGTGTAACTAAGATTTAACTGGTGATTTTGTAGGTGCTATCATCATTATCATTATTATTTCCTTTTCTTAGAAAGTTTGGAAAAAAGAAGTCTTCAAAAGGCTTTGAATTTATAACTAAAATCAGTGATGCACTAGCATGTGATTTTTCAGATGAAGAATTCCCAGAAAATATCCTGTTGAAATTTTCGTTATATTCTTAAGATGACGATCAAGAGACTAAACAAAACTCAAGGTGCAGAAATTTATGTTAAGAAAATACATCATGTCCTTTCCCAGGATGCAGTGTTTTAAGAAACATTCAATCGAAACCTCACTAAAAATGCGCAACTTGAAATAAATTCTTTGTGTATTCACACATGAAAAGAAACACTTTCTTTTAATTTCATCAAATTAAGTTTATGTATAAAAGCTGTTTTTATGTGTAAAAAAAGCAAATAAATTTTAAAAATTTAATAATATTTAAAAATAAATACTTTGTGTTATAAAATATTAGTGTTCTCTGGTTATTTAGCATTTTCAAGGGTCAAAACTGCGTTGAAAAAGTCGTTCAGTCTGTTCGTATTATGACAGTACTTCAGACCTTTGTGGACTGACGGTGCTTTAAAGGACCAGTTTAATTAATTAGCACCAACGGATTAAATTTCCCAAAATTGAGCGTTTTATTTATGTACCGTAAAATCCGGCCTATAGCGCGCACTCAAAAAATAAGATCGACAATGAAGGGTGCGCGTTATACGCCGGGTATGAAAACGACAGCTTTAAAAATAACAAAAAGGATGGGCATAAAAAAAATTTATTTCTAGATGTATCGAAACACTGTTTATTTAAAAGAAATAATTTGCCTTATGAACAAGAACAGTTGTAGTTCTAGAAGAATACTATTTTTTCAAAAGTTTGAGATAGTACCTCGAATAAATTACTTTCAAAAAAACATAGAAACAATGTATACTAATATATTTCAGATCTCTTCGTTAAAAAGGGGGTGTGCGTTATACGGCGAATAGACCTAAAAAAAAATTTTAGCTTTAAAGAGTAGGCGCGCGTTATACACCGTATTTTACGGTATATCCCTTAATTTTAAATGTAGGATTCAGAAAAAAGATTGTATGAAAAAAATTGTAGTAGATAAAGGGTTAATGCTTGTCTTCAAGTTTTTCCAATACCTCCTTGGCGGGCTCCATTCCATAGCAGAACATTTTCGCCAGTTCTGAGAGTAAAATAAAGCTAAATGTGCGTGTTGTGGTACTTAGATACTGGAGTCCAAGTTTGTCTTTCTCTTGATTTATTCATAACATTTCGATAAACTTCAATAAAAAAATCTTAATAATTTTACAAATATTAAATCCTCCATTTAACTATTAGACTGAAATTATTCTAGAAAACAACGGCACTCCTAGAAGCCGAAGCCAAGATCAAGATTTTAAATAAAAATAACCGCGATAAACAACAGCGACCAGCTTATATCAGAGCCAGTAGTTTCGGTTTTACTATGTACACATTACGTCTTCCTATTTTTGTACCATTCCGATAGCTTCCTTTTGTGTGTGTGGTTGTTTTTTATGTTATAGTACAACACGAGATAAGTTGAGGATTTTCGGTGTTTTCAATTTAAAAAAAGTTTTCGAGGCAGAGTTCAGTTTGATTTCGACAAGATTTAGTACTTTTCAAAATTTATTTAACTATGAAATCTGCAGCTCTTTCAGAGATGGTTTAAAGTGAATGTAAGGGAGGGGTGCATCGTTTGATGACACCGAGCTGGCACCCCCTCCCTAAACTACCACACCTCGCAAATTGGAGGACTTGGAGCCACATCCGATTTAACATGCTCTACGCAATGGTCCTAGGACTCAAACTCATGATACACCGACCACAAACTCCTGACCATGACAAATTACGTGGTCCGTCGCCAAAAGCCCTCGTGTAGCTGAACAGTGCGACGTTAATATTCAATCAATCAATCAATCACCTGACCATGACCACTAGACTACCACGGCCAGCTGCATAAAATGAAACAGAATTGAAGTTTTTTTTTTTTTTTCATTTTTAATGTGTGCAATGATTAAAATTTTAGTTTCCCGAATGGTTAAAAAACAGTTTCGATTAGAAAGTGTTGACTTTTTTAGGTAAATATTTATGTCTTAAACACCAACGGAGTCATCACTTAGTTCGGAAGATAGCAAAAATGCTGAAATATACAAAAATTTTGGCTTTTCACATTCTCGATTATCAAATTTTCCCTTTATTAATTGAATTTTTATTTATATATATTCTTACACTATCTATTGATTATCACTACTTATATATATCATTTTTTCTAATCAATTAATTATTCAAAAAGCGAAATAAGCGGACACCAACGAAAAATTCACTTTCAGGAACTCGTTGCGAAAGGAGTGAGAGGGTTCGATTAAGATTCAGACACTACTCAAGTGAAGGCTCTTTTCGCCCTGTGTATGAGAGCGTGAACTTGACGCCGAGCTCATTTTCGCATAGAAGAAATGCCTCCATTTTTATAAAAATGTGTGACTCATGCATTTGTTTATAATATAGTGTTTTTAAAATTTCAAAATATTTCATAAATAATTCGTTTTTCCTTTTAACATGTGAAGGGAGAGTTCATTTAACATTACGGTATTGGAAAAAAAAGCAAAACACATTTTATAAGAGAAAAAAATGTGTCAACTGGGACAAAAATGAGTAGTGTGGTAAAATAACCGATTCTCTACAGGATAGCATAGCCAGAATATAATATTAATGGTTGAGTATGTTTGTATCTGAAAAAATATTCCGAATGTGGGTCCTATTCTTTAACATTAGTCACTTTTATTACTTTTAACACCTATTAGACTTTATGAAAATTATTGAGAATGTACTCTCTAATAACTCCCAACTCGAGAAACAATCCAACTTATTAATCTTACAATATAAATATGCGCACTCATCTATTCTCCTGCTGCAACACTCGTCAGCCGTAAGGGGTGGACGGCTTCCCTTTCTCTTAATCTTTCCTTCTGCGATTAATAATACTAAGTGCGACCCCTGATCCCTCACACTATGCTTTTTTAAAATTAATTTTCAACCATCCCACCGTCTGCTTCCACGACTAGCACTTAAATAGAAGCTCGCGTTTACATTCACTGAACTCTACGGAAAGCGGTTTTCACAGTTAAAAAGAGTATTTTACCCAAAAGGATGAGTGCAAGTCCGAAGAGAAAGACTCTTATTTCGAAAGGATTTTTATTCTTTAAAGCAATGGTCTCAAACTGCCGGGCCACCCAAGGAACATTAAATTATTTCCTTTTTATTGACTGGGGTGTATTTCTCTCGAGTTTGTGCGACTTTCGATGGAAATGACTTCATATTTTATATTAAATCACTTTCTATTCATTTTTCGGTATTTTATACTGAAGACACATTCAAGTGCAATGAAATCAAAATAATCTAAAATAGAAGCAGTCAACATCCCATCCTTTAGCGGGCCGCGGTCAAATGATCAAACGTTGATCAATTATAAAAAGGTTGTGAAGCACTGCTTTAAAGGATATTCATGTACAAATAGATGTATACAACTTTTTGGGTGCATTTTAAAACTAAAAGCAATTCTTCATTCAAGATGAAAATTCTTTTCTCTTTTAGAAGATGATATTAAAGCGCATAATAATTTGTTATGAGGAGAAAAATGTCATATTTCTATCAATAAAATACAACTGTAATTATTTGCTCAGCTTTCTGAATAATCATCGAAAGGTGGACTGATTATAGTTTTTCTCCCACAAATTCTTACTGCGTCTACCATTACACGCCTTTGCAAAGCATGATCTCATTTTGGATAGCCTTTTGGGAACTATTTAACAATCATGTTTTTTTTTAGGATTTAAGGTGAATGATAAGATGTTATATGTCAATTTTCATTGTAGTTTTTTTTTTATTTTTTACACTAAACTGAAAAAGCATTTTTTTTCTGATCTCAGAACATTATGCTACTTTTTTACAGTGTTTTTTTCCTAATCGTTTTTAACAACTTTTAATATTAACAGTTAAATTTTAAAGTTAGTAATTAATGTATCAAATTACATTTCATGTATAATTTTACTGTGTAAAAAGGAATTAATTGATTTCGATTGGATTTATATATGAATAAGGAGAAAATAGGATGCATTAACATTTTTTTGAATCTAAGATTTTAAAATTGCCTTTTCGCGCTTTTTTGAAAATCATACAGGTGTGTTAATAAAGAATCAATAGTGAAAAATCTTCTCCCCCCTTTTTTTTTTGCAATAACTTGACCCAAACATTGATTGGATGCAAGTTTTGACTTAAGACCCTCTTCTACAACGATTACTATCATCTTCGGATTTGATTCCCTTTTTTTTTCTCTTTTTGAGAGTTAAATCTATACAATCCAGACCTATATTTCTTAAAATTCATTTTATTTTGTTTATTAAACTAAAGATCATAATGAGGATAGAATTTAAGAACTCATTATGTTTGAGTGAGTTACAGTTACATTAACGTCCCATTATAAGACAAGACGAGGGCTATTGAGAATGGACCTCGTTCTTTTAAACCTCTGTCAAGTGACGCAGATGACACCTTTCTCTGTTCTGCTCGTGCGAGAGTTTTTGAACGTCCCACTAGAAAGCGGCCCGAGGGCTTTTTAATTTAGAACCATGGTCAAGTGAAGAGGACGACACCTGAGTTGGCCCATCCCTCTCCTAACATCCACACCACACCAACGGGAGGAAGTCTGAGCCCGACATATTTAACATGGATCGGCCCCTCTACACAGTGCGGGTCTTCAACGGCCCTGGGCTCGAAACCATGACGCGCTAGGCACGCGTCCGTGACCACTAGGCTACCGCGGTCATCTAATGACGTCTGAAAAATCGCCAACAGGGGTAGGATCCGAAAATCTGTATGGTTAGAGTCAAATCTAAATAGTTATTGGATCCCTACTTTTTCACATTTTTATCTTATAGTAACGAGAGTATGGTATTCACATTTTTATATATATGTATTGTCTGTGTGTATACAATTTCAAAATACTATATTTAAGTCAATTTGTTTTAATATATTTCTAACAGATTTCATACTTTATCTGAAAATTTGTTTTCCTCAGAAAGATGGATCTCATTTTTTTTGTGTGTGTGTTCTAAAAACAAACGATTTTTTTCTGTTTTGAATAAAAAAAATATAAACGTTAGAATTAATTTATACAACTTTTCACTTTCCCACAAATCGTAATTTAACTCTCTAAGAAAGGAATGACAGATGAGTATAAGCAACAATAGATCCCCATATCTTGGAAAAAGATGTACATACAAATAAACTCTAAATCTCTAAGAAAAGATAGTGATAAATTATAATGAGAAGAAAAGTGAGGATCCTTTTTCCGGTGTTGACACGCAAAACAATATCACGTCGTCCCTTCTCCATCATCCCCTCCAGCGGCAAATCTTCAAACAAGAAAAGAGAACGTGTGTCCACGCCGTGGTACTACACACCGAAAAAGAAAACTTCGGCACGCACCTCTTCTCCCATTGGTCCGCCGAGAGGGGTGGAGCAAAAACATCGTCCAACATTACCCCCCGACTACTTACTTACTCCTAAAAGCGAGTTGTTACACACGCTCTTCGCTCAGTCAGAGTTGCCGAAGAGATCCGCGCGATTGCATTCATGGTTCTTGTCTCTCTTGAGTCAATGGAGACGAGATCCGTCGGGTGAATTAATAAAATTGAGAACTAAAAGTGGGATTATGCACTGGGAAGTTTTGGTTTCGCCGTGCATGCGGTAGAAGTTCAAAAGAAGAAAAAGTGTCCAATTGATTGTCTGATTGAAAGAGAGCTGGAAAATTCGAGAGTTATGTTGGGATCCGTCTTTGTAAATATTGTTGTTTTGTTGCTGCTGCTTCCGCAAGGACTGACAATTAAATGGATGTAAGTACAGAGTTTTATTTCATTTCAATTCCTTTATTTATTTCACAGAGGATTTTTTCTGTTTCACACACACAGAAAGGAAGTTATTTATATACTAATGATATTGTTGCATTGTTTTGTGTTTGTGTTAATCAAGGAAAAATAAATGATTGGAAACTAATAATAAATTGATCTATTCTAAAAAGAAAAATGTTTTCTGATATTATATATATTTTCATTGTTGCCCAAATCACAAATGTAATATATTAAGGTAAAACGAATCCTATGAAATAAATTCCAAGTTTGAAAATGAGCAAGAGGCAAAATGACTTTCTTAAATAATGAAAAAAAAATATTTAAAAAACTTAAATTATTTTTTTTTGTTTTGTTGCATATTCTCACTTTTTTTAACAATATATAAAACCTGATAATTCATAGTGAAGAAGTTGGTTTATGAAAGGTGGCGGTTTTTGATACTTTTTTATAAGATCGTATTGCAATTTAAAGCTTTTTAATTTAGTTTCGGGTCGTAATTTTTGATTATTTTTCTTATTTCATCCTATTTCTATGTTTAATATTTCTGTCAATTTCATTTCATTATTTTCAAGCAGTTCTCTTTCATATTTCGGCTGCTTTGCTGTTTGACATTTCATCCCTCCCCCAGCTTGATTTTGACCCATCAAATTATTAGAAAATACGAAACACAGTATTTGGAATTTTAAAATTTTTTGCGGTTCATGTTAAAAATTTTCGGGGTACGAAACAATTTTAAAAAATATCCTCCTTATTGGCCACATAATTTTTATATTGAAACTATCTTTTGTTTTCTCAACTTTAATGATAGATTGGTAATCTAACAAAAAGTGAAAGTATTACTTCTCTATTTTATTGTAAAGAGTTTTAATAATGTAGTTTTTAACTAGATCTTATTGGTAAATTTTTAAATAAATTTAAAAATAAACTTTCTGACGTTTTATTTGTATTTATCGGAGGGATATTCGACTTTATATATATATATATATATATATATATATATATATATATATATATATATATATGTGTCATAAAATAATTTTATTTACTTCATTTTAATAATGAAAATTTTCGTATTCAAGTTCTAATGTTGACATTTTGGATTGATTTTTATCGATTTATTTCTATGTTTGATTTTAAATTCAAAAATGCTGTAGTGAAATTAAATGGAAAAGCATTTATAGCTGTGGTGTGTACTTTCATCAACTCTCCAAAATTTATTTCTTAGTCGCTCTTAATTTTCGTTTTTATATTACTTTTTTTAAAAACATGAAAAGAAAGCTAAGCAAATATTTAATTTATTAGGGTTTTCCGGGCAGCCATGAAAACTAGAACGAATTATAAAATCGCAGGGAATCAGTTAGCCTTGTGTTTGATGTTTTAAGCTGTTGTACAACCGTTTCTATAATCATTTTTTACATTCCAAATTTCGTTAAATCGATATTTATACCTAAGGAACGAAGAATAGAATAAATAGTAATGATTAAAAAGTATCTACATAATTCAACATATCTATATTAAATAGTAAATTTAAATTGTTTCTTATCACTTCAAATCCATGGAGAAGTTGTGCAAATTCTACAAAAGATGTGAAGTGCGTATTAGTTAATTATTAAAAATTAATGAAATTAAAATCATCACTTAATATAAAACAAAATAATATTGCTACCCTTAAAGTTAGTAGTTAAAACTTATTTGAAAAGTTTAAGCTTGACCTCACACTTCTCTAATCTTTTTTTGATATTTCTAAAATTTAATTCGTCTTCGTCTGTTATGTGAAATATATTAAGAATAGAATTAAACCCAATTCCTGAGCATATTTTGTTTATTGGTTTTAAACATTATTAAATAATATTTTTTCTCACTTGTAATATTTTTTTGATTGGAAAGAGAGAGAAAGAGAGATTCTTGATTTTCCTTTTAATTCTTAAAAAATCATGTATGTAGAATTATTTATACTATGGAAAAAATTAATTTGATATTTTTGAATTACTATTTAGATTTTCAAGAAAGTTAAAAATCGTCATTGATTAATATTTGTGTGTTTCTTAAATTACACATTTTAAAATTTTATTAGTAAAATTTGTTATTTAAGCATCAAAAAGAGCCTGCTACGTCTTTTCGCAGTAATTGATAAGTTCTAAAACTTTTATTTTTTTAAATTTTTCTGCTTCATTTCAATGTTTTTTTCACCTCACATAATTTATCATTATATTTTAATAAAATTACATATCTCCTTTGAGATAACTAAATGTCAAATTAATTTATTCAAAAAATAGATTTATCTGAGTTTTCATTCAACACATAAATTAATACTTTGGTTTTAAGAAACAATATCAAGCCAAAGAGAAAAGTATTTAGTTTCTATTAAAATCTTTAGTATATCGTTTTAGTTGAAGATTTTATTTCGTGGAAAGAAAGCGATCATTTTGCATTATTCTATTAACTGATACATATTTTAATTCTATAATTAAAATTAAAATTTAGATTAAAATGTATTTATAAAAAATAATATGTTTTGAGGGTACAAGTTCATATATTTAATGTACTTCCAACGTAAATACTAAGGTTCATATTTCATTTTTAAGATGTTTTATTACGAAGAAAAAATGTTACAACCAGTTTGAGATGAGTCTTATATCTGAAAACACACTTTTCTTCTTACATTACATAAAATATTAATCAAATATTATTGTAAGTTTTAGACTTGAAAAAATTATTAGTATTTTCTACAAATTTATATCACATTGTAAAAATTTAAAGTTTAACCAGACAAACCCTCTCATTTTGCACGCCCGAGAGTACATTTCGATTATTAAAAGAACAGGAAATATGAAACATAAAATAATATGCCTTTGAATATTCTCTTTTTCCTCTCCTTCTATTCCTTATTATGTATCCAACTTTGAAAAACATGAAAAACACGAGAACACCATTAGTTACCGTCTACCTTTTCTATTCATTCATACTTCACTTGGAAAGGAAGCTTGTTCAAAGTCTGGCTCGAGCGCCGTCTTGTAGAAAGAGGGACCAGGTGATTTATAATGTATTGTCTAAAGCGTGGATTTCTAAGGTGAACTAGACGAACTTCATCCTCTCTAGTACAAATACGTTTATAGGCTTCCAAGTACGGTCAAAACTGACAGTTCTGGCTAGGAGTATTCATGGACAGATTGATTCATAGGACAAGAGGTTGTCATTCTTGCAACCCAAGCGGAAAAAAAGGTGACATTATCTTTGATTCCCTTCCAGAAGTATTAAAATCTTTTGGAAGCGTTGTTTAATACCTGGAATTGATCTTGTTAAATGATAAAAGAAGTCGTAATGTTCTAAGATTTGAATTCGGTTTTTAATGGTGTCCCGTAGTTGTCTGGTTATTGCCTTCAAGAGGCGTTAAATGCTCTGTGAGATGGCAGGAATTTATGATTTGTTTGCGTAATTTACAGTCTGGGTAATTTAGATGACATTTATACAATTCACGGAAGTGTTGAAGGTTGAAATTGAACAAACCAGACGTCGACTCTTGTGTTGCCAATAAATAAACTATTTCTTTTAAAATTTTGAGTTTGGTTTTGGTTTTTGTTACGTGATGTTAAATTAAATTGCTATGTGTGTTTCTTTTGTAACTGAATAAAAAGGACTAACAGAAAATTTATAAATTAAAAGACATTATGTGTTTTCTTAAAAAAATTTAGAAATACTTTTTCAAAAAATGGCATGATTGTTGAAAAATAATTGATTACATTTCAAATATAAATGTTAATCGTGGACGTCCAAACTTCTTGCATGATAAATTGAATATGAAAGAAAGAGTGAGAGAGAGAAATCGATGTTTTTGAATTAATTTTTTTAAATGTAAATAGGTAAGACAATTCCAAATATAAAAATTAAAAACATGACTTATAAATATAATGTATTTGCAAAACATAAATTTTGCTCTATGAAACACGTAAATGACCTTTATTCTATGATTTCTATCGTGAACTAATTTAAATGCATGCATTTTCTTAAAATTTATTTTTAGGTAAAACATGTTATCTAATACATTCGTATAAAAATTTAATTTATTATTATCAATTTATTGAAGAAAACTATTATATTCAAGATTGTACCGTACTTTACAATGCATCGAATACCCCTAAAGCAAATATTTTCCGGTGAATATTATATTTGTAAGGAATAAGGCAGATAATTT
Organism: Trichonephila clavipes; assembly: GCA_019973935.1. NCBI lineage: Eukaryota > Metazoa > Arthropoda > Arachnida > Araneae > Nephilidae > Trichonephila > Trichonephila clavipes. The sequence goes on from BMAU01011417.1 coordinate 90,081, forward strand.
TTGTTTTACCTTAGATTATGCATTATTATATTCTTAAACTTAATGTATAACACATTTCAAAATTCTTCACATCGAAATATACAGTTTATTGATCGCAGCTTTCGTAATAAGTGATTTCATTGGTTTTTAAAAATTCGTTTATCATGCTCTGTATTCAAAATATATATGTGCATTTTTTAAATATTTAATCTCCAACGATTTTATTGACGCGCGTGCATAAACAATTATATTTTATAAAATAAATAGTTTATTTTGCAATTAGGAAATTCGTTTGCTTTGATAAATTTTTGATTAATTTTAATTTCAAGCAAATTGCGTAGAATTCTAAATTTAGGATTTTAGAATTGGGAAAATGTTATTGATTTATTTCTAGAAACTATTTTACAATTTTTCTTCGAATAATATGCAGTAACACTCAAAAGTGTTTGGATACTTCAGAAATTTCTGCACCTGTAGCCAGAAATTTAATTCTAAAGGAAAGGTTCAGCACTAATTTAAAAAATATATAAAATCTACATCAGGTTTTAAAGACAAAACTTCATTCAATTTGCTTTCAAAATATTGGTTAAAGTGTTACTAACATTTGTTAAATGTCACGATTTTCTTAATTTGCTTAAAAATTTTGTATTGCTATTTGCCAATCATTCGAGTCATGACTATTTACTTTATAACAATTTGTATACATTTATATGCATATAGAACACGAAAATAAATTTTAAATCTTAATTTTATTTCTAACCTCCGTTCCTTATCTTATCTATCCGTTGATCCAAAATATTTAAATTTACGGAATCTGAAGATCTAAAAACTATTTTTGAATTCCTTCCATTTCACTTCACACATTACCTTAACCGACCTTCCAACATCTTACTTTCACTTATGTGACAAAAGAATAATAAAAAAGCAAAAATAGAACATTCTTTCCCAAACCACCTTTCTTTCACAAAGTTCCACGAGATCTTTTTTAAAGATAAACCGTTAAAAGCCATAAAAATTCATAGCCGCTATTCACCTGATAAACTTATGAATCGTTTCATATGTGAGAGTGTTACTGGTCCAGCAGTTTAATGCTGCACAAACATTTCAAATTTTGTATTTCTTTTTCGTTATTTTTTTCGAAAGCGTCGCTTAAAAATATGCCGGTGAGAGATCATCATCAGGCCCAATGAATCTCGATATCAAAACTGTAGATTAAGTCGTGCTCCGTGTCTATCTCCTCTATCAAATCAAATTTATTTTTGTTGCCATACATCGTCACTTATCATTGGTGTGATGCATTGTGGTGACAGTTCAGTTGACACATCTGTATAATTAATTTTCCTGCTCAATAGGAAAGTAAAAGGAAAGGTTGTGTTGTACCTTGGCTGCTGTCAAGGTAGAGAGGACGCCGTACTTTCTTACGTGGATTCCTTGATGTTCCAAGAATCTTTCTAGTTTTTGCTTTTTTCTAGTCTTTGCGTTTAAAGAATTCTACGTGTTTTTAAATATACAATGAAATACGTTTTACGCAAAAACGCTTAGGGCGAAATATCGGTTAACACGAAAAGATCCAACGGTTCCGACAAAATGTTGTGTATTATCATGTATTTTTTCCCTGAACACGAAACGAAAATCGCTTAACACGAAAATATTTCTTTTCTGGGAATGAACAAAATACAGAAAACACCAGCCGAATTGAACTATCCTACTTTATCACTGGAAGAATTCGTTACAGTAGATGATAACAATGTGTACACAGACCCAATTTTGGCAGACAAAGACTTTTTGGAGTTTGTTCAAAGCGCAAAAAATATCATGGATGCAGATTCCAGTAACGAAAATGAAATGAATAATGCAGCTCCTGTTCCCACGTCATCCGAAATGAGGAACATCATGAAAATTATGCGCAGTTATTTAGACATGCATTCAAATGGTGACATGAATAACAAAATGGACGACCTCGAACAATGTGTTGAAAATTTGATGCTAAAAAAGACAATGCAAAGAAAAATATCAGATTATTTTCTAAAAGCTCCATAAATGTTTTGTTTCTCAATAAACTTGAAAATTTCGTATTACATTTCATTAAGTTTTTGTTTCATTGATTTTTATTAAATACGTTGATATATACATATCTATGGAAATGAAATGTACTCTAATAAACTCAATTTTGTTGAATATACTTTTTTTACAATATCCTTTTAACAGGAAATTTTTTGAACATGAAAAAATATTTCAGTCCCTTCACCTTCGTGTTAAATGACTTTCATTGTAATTTATTGTTATTTAGGTCATTGTTTTTGCTTTAATTGTTGAAATTTAAAAAATCGGGGCGGAAAATGTAAGAGGAAATGAGAAATTGTTCAGTTTCTGAAGACTGTGCTTGGGAAACAATGCATACAGCCTTGAATACTTTACAAAGTATAGCAGATCCAAGTGAAAATAGTATGAGGAAGCAGTTCGCAATTGGTTACACGAAGGTGATAATTTGACCTGACATTCAATATTAAACAGCGATGAAGTAAAACAGAGGTTCCCGAACTTTTTGCTTAACAGATCCTTGGACAGTTCCTTGGATTTGGGGTGGATCCCTGCTGACCGAATTTCGAATGTTTGCGAATTTATCTACTTAAATGTCTTTTTGATAGCTTGTGTCGATCTACTTACTTTGAAAGATTTAAATTTTTTTTTTCTAGGGAATTATATTGTTTAAAACTTATGTTGAACACGTGTGAAACACATGTTAATTAAATTAAAATTTAATTAATACATAAGACAGCTGATCAACAAACAAATGTTTATAATAGGAGGGATGAATCTGGTGCTTCAGCAACAAATTTTCAACATTTGGCGTCAAGCTTGTCAGGTTTCATTTTAAATCTTCTTGGGTAGTAGTGCCTAGTCTTTTTTCTTTTCTTTTCTCTTTTTTTTTTTTTGAAATTTGAAACCACGCTGAAATTATTTCTCACTAGAAAAAGCAATTAAATCTTTCGCACAATACTCCATAATTCGGGATGAATAACAGGTATGTCTTTTTCAATTCCTACTATTATCTCACACTTTCTATATATTTACTTATTATCTTGGTGAAATTTTCAATCGTTAATAAAATACATTTTAAGGCGCTCAATCGAGCTGAAATTTCATATACATGATTATTTTGGTTTACAATACAGTAATTTAATTTTATTAATGAAAATTAATTGATTAAAATTAATTATTTAATGAATTACAAGTACAGCCACATTGACATCATTTTTGGCGACTTGTGTCAAAACTAGAAAAGGTTTTTTTTCTCACGTTTTAAAGCATTCAGTTGAACTGAAATTTTATAGACACTATTGCTTTATGGATGACAATACAATACTTTAATGATAATGAATAAAAATTAATTACCAATTAATGTTGTGATTCTATCATATGACACTATACATAGAAGAGAAAATGGAAAATTGCAAAGAAAATCGCTTTCTATTTTGATACTTAATAAATATTGTGATTCTGTCAAATGTATATACATATTTATATTAATTGTAACTATTTAATAAAAATAGCTAAAATAAAATTTTTCTTTGTTGATCTAAGTAAGAATTGACTTAAATTTTTTTTATATTACTTGTGTTAAAGCCAAACTTGCTGACACCCGTTTCTAAACTTTACTTTAAAAGCTCCGTCACTGTGCCTATCCCGATCAATTTCCTCTTGTAATATGACATTTTTTCTTCAATGTAACCTCATGAATTCATTACCTACCACCATGCTTCAAAATCTGAATAGGGGCTTTTAAATTCTGACTGTAGGTTGGAACGTCATTTTCCTGGCAGATTTCTTTGGCCAATTGAGAGACTGGGGCCATTCGTGACGTCCAATATTATACTCCTTTAGCTTAATTCTGACAAGAAATTCTGAAATGATTGTCCTTGTTTTAATAAAATGTATGTTGTCATCTTGTAACTGTAAATTAACCACATTTAGTAAATAAATCTGATTTCCATTTGAAAAAATTTTCATTTAAAATTAAAGTCATGATCTGGTTTAATGCTATTGTAGACCTCCATTGACACCTCATGGACTCTCAAATTATTTTTTCGCTCACGTGGACACCTTGCAGGTTGTCAGAGGCCCCTGGGGGTCGATATAAACCACTTTGGGAATTATTGTAGCAGTATAATGAATTATCGGGACTGAAAAAAGGAAACAATTTTCAGTAGAAGAGGACCTAGCATTGGAGTGGAGTCCCACTTCTGCGTTAACACCCGTCGGAGTTCCTCTTGATTATTTAAAACACTAAGAGGGAAATAACTGTATAAAAAGATTAAATATGAGAAATATATACAAAGCACCATTGGTTAAAAGCTATTGAGGATTTCTGTAGTATTTTAAACAATAATAAATTAAAAACACAGTAATAAATAAAGTTTTTTTAATACAGTACCTACTCCTTGAATTTTTATATATATAAAATAGCTGCGTTTTTTTTTTCAATCCGCAATCTTCCATCTTGTATTCTTTCTACATAATCGAGGATCTAATATATATTGAAGCTTGGGAATTCTAATCTGATAAAGGATTTCTCCTATCATATTTTCGATATCAAAAAAAAGAAAAGAAAAGAAAAAAAATTACGATTTATGCTTTGGGAATCTTCTGGGTTTTCTTTAAATAACGAAATTGTTTCCAGGATTTTCAAAAATAAAAATAAAGATAAGAAAAATGTATTCGTTAATTAATGGAATTTTTATTTCGTATCTCTAATGAAAAGCAGCGTACAATAACGACACAAAAATTAAACTAGTTTTGAAACAGTTTTAAAACATAATAATGAAAATTCAAGAGAACTCTTGTAATTTTTTTAAAAAAATATATCTAACTCATTATTTTTAAAAAAAGAGAAACAGGGCATAAGATATTTAACATTCCCATTAAATTCATCTAGTATTGTTCTCTTTTTATTTTTAAATTTAACATTTACTTTTAAATGGATGCTCTTTGTTTTTATATTCTTTTCTAGTGTGACTGTAAGGAGTTTTCTTTAAATCGAGCATTACAATGTCTTCTATTGTTAGAAATTCTTTGTGAATTATTAATATTATTAAAAAAAATAATAAGTTTCAATAATTTTTTATGAAAAGACTATATTGCGTGCATAAAAGTACGTCAGATTCTTATTAAGTTCTTTCTCTTATTTGAATATTGAATAGTTCTGTCATCCACCGAAAATAAAGAATTTTTTTCGCCTACTTCATGTCTTGTGGTAAAGTATTATGATACTTAACGTTATGTATTTTTAGTGATAATTAAGGCTCTGTGAATACAAAAAGTGTTTGACAGTTTCGTATTCTGTCAATGATATTTCTTTGTCAGTACAAGCTGTGCTTATAAAGTAACGTGTTATAAAAAGGATATTCATTCACAATTTTGCAAATCTATTGTTTATCGCGTTCAAGGGACTCTCCATTGTCACTCATTCTTATTCACCACTAATCAAAAACGTTTTCAGAGTTCATCTTCTTATAATTGTTTTAACAGCTGCGATAACTGGTAAGGGTTTCTTTTAGCATTAATTTTATATTGGAGAAAAGGGGAAAAAAATGTCTCGCAGAGGACTAAATTGGGTAACATAGAGGATGGTTAAATCTGTTTTTCACTCAAAAACGGTAACACGCTGTGTGTAAATGAGCATTGCCTCATGGTAAAACCATTTTGGAACAAACTGTTTTAGATATTGATATCATCCAGCAAAACGTTTCACGCAGTGTGTTTGTTAATGTTGATGGTTCCAAATATCAACCAGAAGCTGCAAAATCACTGAATATATTATTCTTTCCAGGCTCAAAAATTTAACGTTGAATAGTAATATTATTAACCCAAATCAAAACGGATTTACTAAAATCCTTTCCACTATTCACCCTCTTCTAAAGCTCACTGAAACTATCTCAGCAGGTTTCGAAAAGCACAAAACTACACGGGCCATTTTCCTAGATATCCAGAAAGCCTTTGATAGGGTCTGGATAAACGGCATCACGTTCAAACTCTTATCTCTTATAATTCCCTTCCCCCTCCACTCATCCAACTTATTCACTCCTATATTACTAATCGAACTTTTACAGTACGTGTTGACGACACTTCTTCGGATTCCAAGAACACATGCGCTAGTGTGGTCCAGGGAAGTTTACTCGGATCGATTCTTTTAAACTTATTTCATCCTACTCTCTCGCAAACATTAGAATGGACGCAGATGATACTTCGATATCGGCCCGCTTCAAAACTTCCAAAACTGTTACACTCGCACTCAACAAACACCTGGCATTATTAGAAAAATTTTTCGATAAATGGAAAATCAAAATAAATGTTGAAAAGTCAGTTCACCTACAAAAGAATACTACCACCACCCCCCACAATGTACAATCAAAGAATTCCTTGGTCTCAGGAAACCAAATACCTCGGACTCATTTTTGATAACAAACTCACTTGGAAAAAACACATCACTTATGCTCGCGATAAATTCCGGAACGTAATGTTCAAAATATACCCCCTTTTAAACCGGAATTCTCACCTTGATTTAAATTGTAAAGTTCTTCTCTACACAGCCGTTTTGCGTCCAATCATGTCATACGGATTATGCTGCAAAGACAATCATTAATGTCTTGGATGTTGCTCAAAATACTGTAATTCGAAGGATGGTCGGTGCATGAGTAACGACGAAATTCGCAATGCACTTAAAATACCTTCTTTTAAATCGCGCATTCAAAGTTTAGCCAAAAATTTCTCTAACTCGCTAAATATGTAGCTCTGAAAATATTAATATGCAAAATTTAGAAAACTAGACTGCTCGCACTAAGAGGAAGCGACCCAGGAGTATTCTCCTGGACGTATAATCTTCCCTAGCATTGAAATTGTTTCTAATTATCTCTTTATATCACTCCTTTTAATTTCTGTTATGTTTGTGTTGCATTATTTTTAAACTTCTGCATCACCCCTCATGGCCCGGTGCTCGCCATACTCTACATCAGAGGTGCGCAAACTAGGGGTCACCAGAAGTTTTTCTGGGGGTTGCCAAATTGTTATGAAATGCATACCATACAGTGTACATATAAAGAGTGAAACGCCGTCACTTACTGTTTCATTGCAATTTTCTGCTGTTCGCTCTTTCTTTGACCGTAATGCGTAATATGTAAAGTTTTTCACTCCGGTAGATGACGCCATCTTTGCGGTAATTCGCCAGTTTTACTGAAAAGCGCTTATTTGTCCGACGTATTGATGCTATTGATGTTATACGTACTGTGTCGAACGGTGCACACTTAGCGCACCGTACGAGATGGAGTGGTAATCAAGGGCTGTAGGAGTCATCTTGTAGACGTGCGTACCAAGCCAAGGCCAACCAAACGACCAAAAATTATTGCTGAATGTTTTACTGCGCGTTTCCATGTAAAGTTGTAGCATGTAACAGTTGGCCTGCAATTGTTTTAGTTTCTTCTCGAGTTTTATCATGTGACGTTGTGTAATTACGATTTTTTATATTTTTATCGAGCTTTGCTGCTCTTTGTTATCAGGTATGTGCTATCATTAGAGAAAGATCCCTGTTAATTTTATTGAATTTCTCGAAAAAAAAACGATAAATTTTTGTTATTATTTGTTTTAGTTAAAAAAATTTAACCCCTATATTCATAATGGATAAATGGGTAATAAACCAGGTACATCTTCAGCTAACAAACGAACAAATACTGATGAGGAGTCTCAAAATTCTGAACTAGATGCCCCATCTAAAAAAATAAAAAAAATACAATGAGGAATTTATTAAGTATGGTTTTACATTTTGTGTTGTTGGTGTTAAAGAACGCCCGATATGTGTCATTTGCAACGAAAAATTAGCAAATGAGAGCATGAAACCAGCTAAATTAAAAATGCATCTGGAAACTAAACATAAAGAACGTCAAAATAAACATGCCGATTTTTTTCAAAGACGAGCTGAAAATCTGAAAATTCAAAGTGCAAATCTAAAAAAAATTTGCAGCAATATCTCAGAAAGCATTACGAGCTTCTTTAGAAGTTTCTTATCTAATAGGAAAAACAATGAAACCCCATACAATTGGAGAATCCCTTATCCTTCCTGCAGCAACTAAGATGACATCAATTATGCATGGCGTTAAATATGGAAATGAACTAAAAACAATACCATTATCAAGAGATACCATGTCTCGGCGGATTTCCGAAATGTCACGAAATCTCGAGTCAGAAGTCATAAAACGCATACAAAATTCATCTGTATTTGCTTTACAGCTGGAAGAGACTACCGATATTACTAAAATGTCACAACTAATTATTTACGTTAAATTTATTTTTAATGAAAATATAACAGAAACGTTTTTATATTGCAAAAGTTTGGAAGGAAAAACGACCGGAGAAAAAATATTCGAAGTAATAAATGAATATTTTGAAGCAAAAGTCCCTTGCCTGGGCAAACTGTTTTGCGGTTTGTACTGATGGTGCTGCAGTATTAACAGGTTCGAACAAAGGGCTCAGAGGCTTAATCCAGAAAGTGGCGCCTCATATGGTATTTAATCACTGCATGATTCATCGGCAAGCTCTTGTTGCAAAAGAAATGGATGAAGAGTTGCACAACATATTACAAGACGCTGTTAGTTCAATTAACTACATTAAATGCAACAGTCTTAACAGCCGTCTCTTTTCAATACTTTGCAATGAGATGGGCTCAACGTATGAGAGATACGCACCGAAGACAGATGGCTCTCACGTGGGAAAATACTACGACGGATATTTGATTTGAGAAATGAAGTGTACATGGTTTTAAGCGAAAAGAAACATAAATTGGCAAGTTATTATGTCAATGAAGTTTGGCTAGGAAAGCTGAGCTATTTAGTTGATATTTTCGAAAAACTTAACGACATAAATTTGAGCTTGCAGGGTGAGAACTCAACTATCATAACTTCAGCTTGTAAAATTCAAGCTTTTAAAAATAAGCTTAGTCTCTGGCAAACTGAACTGAATAAAAACAACACCGACACGTTCCCTTGCTTTAACGATTTTAGCAAGGAAAATAATATAAATATATTTGCATTTAAAAACATCATTTCCAATCACATTGAAAAGTTAAAAGAAAATTTTTCGAAAAGATTCGAGGATTTTCCTGAAAAGGATCTTGGTTGGATTCGTGATCCATTTCCCTACGACTATGTAGTTCAACTCTTCAAATTAGTGAGAAAGAGCAATTGATAAATTTGATTAGTGATTATATTCTTCGAAATCAATTTAAGACTCAGCCTTGTCAAAAATTTTGGCTATCCGTGGAAAAGCAATATCCCGTTCTGTGCAAGAATGCCATCAAATTACTAATACAATTTGCATCAACGTATTTATGTGAAACTGGATTTAGCAAACTAGTTTCAATAAAAACTAAATACCGCTCTCGTTTGAACCCTGAAGATGATATGCGAATTGCAATTAGCAACATACATCCGAACATCGATGAGATAATCAGAAACTTGCAGCCACATACATCTCATTAAAAGGTAATTTACTGATTTTTTTATGTTATACAAAAAATATTTTCTTTAAATTATAAATAATATTAATATGTGTCAAAGAAAGGATCATTTTTTATTCGATAAAACGAAAGAAATGTGTCTATTTACATCGTATTTGTGAACATTTATCTCTAGGGTCGCCAAAAATTTTCTCTCTACAAAAGAGGTCGCAATCGAAAAAGTTTGCGCACCACTGCTCTTCATTATTTTGCAGCAACACCGGGAGCGGTCAATACGCAGGAGGAGGACCGTCCGGCTGTCTTCTTTTCTACCTCATAAATTTTCGCCTCCACTGGACATCCGTCACTACACCCCTCACACCCCCACATGGGCAGCCATTATCCTCACTTTCCAACAGCCAATAGGAAGACACGCTCTTCCTCTCTGATTCTCACTGCAAAAATTTTTCGAGATGTCAAGATCCATGCCTCGAAGCTCCGCATACTGGCCTGCTGCCACTCATCCAATCGCAATGCTTCACGTCTCAACATGAAAACTAAACGATTTGCCATGCTGAAAATAGACTTTTGCCAGATACGGGATTAAGGATTCAATGAAACTCAGATGCCCGAAAAAAATTCCTGCAGATTCAACCAGAAGCCCAGTCGATGTTCTGTTCAAACAGTCTGACAATTTTTTTACTATCTTCATCGGTTCTCGAAGTTGCCAGAACGTTAGCCGTTTTTCTCACGACCTTCCGTAGACTTAAATGTCACTTAAACACATGCATAAACGGCACATACCGGCGTACAACGCTCACATTTAACACAAAAAATAACATCGAAATGTACTGGTGCTCGGAGTTATGTCAGGTTTAAAAATGATAGAATTAAAAAAAAAACGAGCGTTGAAAAAAGTTAAATTTTTCTACATAGATTGAAATACTGTTTAGTGAAAAGAAATAGCATGCCTTAAGAACTTTCATTATTGAGCAACATGAACTTTCGTCCCATTCGTCTTCCATTATATCTTCATGCGCATCAACGAGTTCTGTTTTATTTTTTCACCACATCACTGCTGCTCCGACATATGAATAAATATTCATCGCCCATTTCATCTAGATTGTTAAATACACTAAATTTTTAATGACTTTTAAGAGTGACAGGTTTAATTTCATTCCAAGCTATTGTTATCCATTCACACATTGCTTCTAGACTTCAAAGGATACGAGCGTTGTGTGTGAACCCTTCAGATTTCTTTGTAAACAAGTAATATAAATAAAATGTTTTTTAAGTCAATTCCTACTTAGGTCAGCAAAGAAAACTTTTATTTCGGTTACTTTTTATTAAATAATTACAATTAATATAAATATGTATATACATTTGACAGAATCACAAATTTATTAAGTATCAAAATAGAAAGCGATTTTTCTTTGCAATTTTCCATTTTCTCTTCTATGTATAGTGTCGGGCTATTATTTTTGTTTGTTACTTTTTATTCACTATATAAATTTAATTATTCCAATAAATTAATGTAGTAAATTGGAAATCACGTTCTCGGAAATAAGGCCATGAAAATGCGATTCGAATAAACGATCTTTGGATTAGAAGGCCAACACGCGCGCTATGCATTACGCTACAGGGACTCAACCAATGCCGGTTTATCCATTGGATACTTGCGACGGGCACCCAGGATCCGGATAAGCTGGACATAACAAGATTTTCTGGTTATAAATTTCGATCCTCCAGTGCCAAGGGGGCCTGTAGATCTTCTGCACCCAGGGAATGAGCTGAAGTCGGCACTGGACACAAGGGGCGATTTTCCTTTCTATATATGCTGTTGGACTATTATTATTGTTTGTTACTGTTTATTTATTTTTAATTAAATTAATGAATTAATGTTTGATAAAACTGTATTAACATCAAGTGTCGTCCATTACAAGTTTAAAAAATGTATTTGAACTTGAATAGATGAATAGAAAGTATTTTACTAACGATTGAAAATTTGAACAAGATGTATATATATATATATATATTATATACATATATATCTAGGGAGAGAGTGAGCTAATAGTAGGAACTGAAAAAGGAGTGCGTTATATAGAGAATATACTTTAAACTTAAAAAATGCAGTTTGAAAATATAGGCGTGAGTTATATATATCCCTTAGATGTCTGAGTAAGCATCTATAAAAATTCCGTTTGTGTTTTGTTGTGTGTGAGTTCTCCCAAAACTTCAACTTTACATTTTGTTCCAATTTTAGAGCTCAACATTTAAACGGCAAGTGAGAAATGAAATGTGTTTAAGCATATTTATTCAGGATTGACGGAATTTCGATCATGTAATGATTAGGTTTGGCTTGCAACCTCAGAAACGTCTAAAATCCCCCCTCCCTTGTGCTCTCTTTTGTCTAAAATAGTAAAACAAAGTTGGAGAATTTTTTAATAATTTTCAGTGAAAAAGAGCCATAGATTTCAATAATACTGGCAATATTAAAAAGATAATAATTAAGAGAACAAATTAAATTCGTTGAGTTGTGAAAAGTACCTTAAAACACGCACCTAAACTTTCAAGCCGCATTTTTTAATGTTAAAGTATATTCGCCGTATAACGCGCCTCTTTTTTTATAAAGAACCCTGAAATGTATAAGTGCAATGCTCTTACGATTTGAAGTCATTTAGTTAAGGTATTATCCCAAGATTTTGAAGAAATAGTATACTTCTAGAACTACACCCTCTCTAAGTTGATAAAAAGAATGTTATTTCTTTTTAAATAAACAGTACTTCGATTCAAATAGAGAAGCCTAATCTTTGAACGTTCATCTGTTTTATAATTTTTAAAGCTATCAATTTTGTACCCGGTGTGTGACACGCACCCCTAAATCTTGATCCTATTTTCTGTGTTAAAAGTGCTTGTTCTACGCCGCATTTTATGGTAAGCATATTTCTGGAATTTTAAAACTGCGCAAGGGAAGGAACCAGGGGCGTATCTACCGCCGTATCAATGATACAGGGACCCCAACATGTGCAACTATAGTCCAACTAACAGGGTTCTTTTATCTAAAAAGGGCCCTCAGAGGAATTTTGATACAGGGCCCCCTCAGAACAAGCTACGCCAGTGGAAGGAACTAATACCGAAAATGCCAAAATTACAAAAAAGGTGCTAAAATAAAATTTAAAAAATTTTTTTAATCGTACTTTAAAGCAGAGGTTGCCAAAGTGATGGACCGTGTACCACTAGTGGTCCACGAGGAAATTTCGCTAGTCCCCAGAAAAATGTGGAATAGACTCACTTATCACGTTAAGTTATGTTTTAAGGTGCATTGATTGGGTTCTTAGATCACAGTTTTTTTTATATGAATATATTTAACATTCACAAAATCTTATTAGTGGTCAGTAGGATTTTAATTATGAATTTACTGGTCCGTGGGGTCAAAAAGTTTGGCGACCGCTGATTTAAAAGAAATTTTGTGAGTGAACAGTATTATTAATTTTTCATCTCTCATTTTTTACATACAAGGTCCCTTTTGAAAACCTATGTATCCATAATGTCGAGTTAAAAAATCTGGAATGCAAATATTTCTTTAATTTATGGGTAGTTGCACCTTAGGATTTTGATTAAAAAGGATAAAGGAAAAGAGTTATTTTTCTCTGTAAAATTCTTTAGATGTAAGAAAAAAAACTGTACCTTTTAAAGTATATTACAGAAATGTTATTGAACGCATTTTCTTCTATTCTTTTTAGTTTAATGTGGTATATGTTGCATCGTAATAAACTACTTTAATTATATTTTTATGAAAAAATTTAAAACCTCTTAAAAGGTTTCTCATCCCAAGATTATTTACTTTATGTATTACAATTAGGGGTTGTTGTTGCACATTTTTTTTGAAGTTCCTGTTTACGAGCTGGTGAAATATTTTTAAAATGAGATTTCCCGGTTATACAATATACATATTATTTTATGTATTTATAAAATATTTTAAAAGCATATTCAAATTAATACTATGACCCAATATGTTTTTCTGTTTCGTCGGAATTTAATTTTCTGCACTTCTTTTACATATACGTAATATTTTTATATCTGTTTCCACTATTAGTGAAAGAAAAAAAAAGACTTCAAAATGATAACACACATTTTACGTAGATTATTTTGATTTGGTTTTATATGGGTTGTTTCATCCGATTTGAATAGAAGAATATGAAGGTAAATGAAAAAAATTATTAGCTTTTTTAATTTGAAATAACATTTATTAAAATCTTAATGGATTTTTGTTTCTTCTGATGTAAAAATGTTACTGATCTCAGCTGAAGTACTTTTATCTTAATCGGAGTAGTTAAAATATAGTAATTCATCGTCTTTAAGATATTTCGTCAATTTTGGAGCTTCTAAAATAAATGGTAAACCAAGGTTTTTTAAGAAATTTAATTATGGCTTCAAAAAAAAAAGGAATGGAAATAATCGTGACGTTCTATGGTTGGAATGTAATATCATGTTATAAGTATAGATGTAACTTTTGAAAATTAATTGTTGGAGTTAACAAATATTTTGGTGGACTAATTTTATATTGCCTTGTAAATCTTTTGGAAATTATAGTTATTTAATTATAGTATTAAGTCAGCTTACTTTAATTTTCAACTCGTAACTGTTTCTGTAACAGATTGAAAGTAGAATTTGTGTGAAAGAGAATAATTTTAATATTAAGAAGAAAAATGAAATTTCGGTTCATTCGGAATAAAAAAAAATACACAGAAAAATAACCAAAGAAATCCATTCAGGTAAAAAGTATTCTATTGGAAAATTTATGGACAGATAACTTGTAAAATTTAAATTTAATGTATTTAGGATAATGATTGTGTTAATGATATTATATTATAAGCTGATTAATTAAATAAAATGTAAGTGACTTGTCATATCGGAATGAAAGTAATGATGGATGTTAACTATTAAATAGTTCTACTAACTTACATGTCTGAAAATTTTTTTTTCTCGGTCCATGTACTGGTTATGCTGGAAAGAAAGTTATACCGTTGAAATATGCATTTTGTTTTTTTGATGAGACTTGTGCATGGACAATAAACTGCCATACTTACATTGATATTAAAAATTTTGTTTTGACATATTTATGCTGATTTGACTTCTTAAAAATTAATTTCATTTTTATGTTGTTGCTGAAATCGAGATACTCAGAAGGTATAATTTTTAAACTCAACTCTTTAACTCATTTTTCAAATCGATTTTCTAATGTCTTTAAATGTAATATTAAATAAAAATTAATTTAAGCATATTATTTTACTCTGTTCCTCACGCGACTAACTCAAAATTTAAAAAAATGGCAAACGTTCATATTTTTCGTTTGAATGAATACTTGAAAGTAGTTGCACGACTGTGGAATAGAAGAAATATCACATGAGTTATCATGAAATGTTAGGTTATAAATTTTCCTTTTACATTTAAACAGAAATTTTAATGTGTATATCGAAATGATTGTCGAAAAAATTAATTACAAATATAAATATATCTCTTTAACTTAATCGATGAAGTTTGGGAAAAGTTTTAAAGAAGTTTTACAAGCAAATAATAGCTAAAATGTAATTTGAACGACCAAATATTTATTTTAGAATTTTTACACAATTATGAAATGCATTTCAGGTAATTCGAAATTTCGTCTGGTGTAATTTTAATCATATAACACTAATAAAATAATTTTTTTCGTGTGCTTATGTTCTCAAAATTTATATAATTTATTAAAGGTAAAATTAAAAATTTTCAAAATTTGTATATCCACTAGAAAACAATTTTTTCAGCATTATAAAAAAACCACTTTCATTATCTTAAGGAAAAAAATAGGTAAACGTTCAATTTATGTTCTGGAATTCGGAAAGAAAACATATCTGCGGCATGTTGTAAACAAAGAAAATTAAGGTTTATGTACGAAGGTTCTAATTTACACTCTAAGCTGGTACGATTCAACTATTATTATATAAGTGATCATTAACACGTGGATCTTCAGTCATTTATCATTATCAGCATCGTTTTCCATTATTTAATTAATTCTAGGTGTCTCTTAATGTTTTTTCATTGGAATGTTTCTCCATCTCAAATCATTTTTTCTAATAATAATGTTGGATTAAAAATTTGAAAAACGATTTTATAATTACTAGTACTATATATAATCGGAGAGAGTTTGTTCTTTGTATTTTATATTTTTACAAATGATTAATCCATTGGTATTTATCGATAAGTACAGGTTACAGGTGTAATAACAAGCGATTATTATTCTTTTTCGGCGATGTTTGATATTTTTATATCTGTGGTTTGATGAAAGCTCTTTTTTTCACTATTTATTCCTTCACCCCAAACATTTTAAGATAACCCTAAATTTAATAATATATGATTCTGAAATATAAGACTTGAATTCATAAATATATACTAAATGTACATATTATTATTATAATTATTAAAATACGTGAAAGGTATGCTCCATTATTAAGTACGAGATATAATCAATCAGACTTTATCCATGTTGTTGTTGTTACTAATGCCACCTGATCGGCAAAGGCCTGATCAAATTCATCATGGCAAAGAGCAAAGTGACGCTGTCATTAGCCATAGCTTTGAGCACTATACAGGTGACAGAATGATTTTGCTCGGTCTCGCCCCAATTTTGAGGAAGCACACACCATGGGGGGTCAGGTGTCTCCCACCTCTCTTCCCCTTCCACCCACCTCACTAGAGGACTTGCGGCTCGACGACTATCTAAAGTACCCCCATGCCGCGAAGGCACTTTACGCTTACAAACATCCATGTCTTCTCCGGGATTCGAACCCAGACCCAACGCTACAGAAGTCAGCGTCGCTCACTACTCTACCGGATGGGCGACAGACTTCATCCTTAATTACCGGGTGTTTCTAAAAGAATATTGGAGTTTTAGTGCTTTATAGTATTCCTTACATGTAACATGACTCATGCATCGAACGAAATTGCAACTGAAACCATTTTGTGTGCATGAAGCGTGTGCTAATTTCCCCCTTTTTCGCCGATCAACGCGACTCTCGAAAAATGGTGACTAGTAAACAGAAAGCGTTTTATGTTCTCCTGTTTGCAAAGACAGAATTTGCTATTACTGTGCAATGAGTGTTCCGTATTAAGTTCGGTTGTCATCCTTCAAATGATTATAGCATTCTCGGGTGCTATCATCACTTTGAAACAACTGGCTGTCTTTGTAAAGGGAAAAGTACGGGACGACCAAGGCTGTAGCTGGTAACCAACTGTAACTGGTTCTGCCTATCTTGATGCTCTACAACTATGGCTATTTCCACAATGGAGTAACTTCATGGACAGACTGAAGCCAGTAAGTAATCACGTGATTCCGACGTCAATAAATGCACGTGCGAATTCTTATCGTTGGTTTTCCGATATGTTTGTTGACGTCGTTCTTGTCTCTTAATTTTATCTAATTAAAAACATATGATATCATTGTATTTTTTGTATTATTTTAGAATATATATTTGTTAGGAAATAATCTTAACAACTCTTTTATATAATTTTTGTTTTATTCTAATTTATTTATCTAATTAGGTAATTGGCTACTTCCGACTAGTGTTAGCTGGCATATTTATTTATCCTAGTTCGGTTGGATCCTAGCATTTATTTATGGTTCATGGTACACTTAGGTATGGCTCTTAGTTATTTTAGTTCTTAATTAATTTAGTAGTTATTTATTATATAGTTTTGCGCAAGAATGGTTGACAGTATAGAACTAAAACTACTTTTTTAAAGTTGTATGATTATCGAATAATATTGATATCATTTCTTTAAAAAGAGCTTACACCTATTATTAAACAACACAGTGTCAGTTAGGTGTGAATAATATAAAACATGTCTGTTTGGAATTTTAATTAATAATTCAAAGTCAGGAGAAAATATTTATTTTGAATTTTTTCAATTTGATAATTTGTGGGAGGAATGTTTACAAAAATTAAAGAAATGTTTCTTTGATTTTTACCTTCCACACACAAATTATCGATTTCTAAATTATTTATAATTATTCTTTGCTGTTAAAATTTAATGTCATTTCTTTCTTTAAATTAAAATACAATATGCTTAAGGGGAATGAAACCATTACAAAAGGGGTAACAATTTTTAGAAATGATTACATTTAATTTGATATGTTATTATCTTATTTTTTGAAGTACATATCAAACTTGCAAAAAAGTTTATTTCTTGAAGCCTGTGTACATAGAACATTAGTTAATATGAAAGTTTTAGATAAATGAAGAGAATTATCTTTTGGTAAAAGTGTTTTCTTTTCCATCTTTTCCAATAATTCTTTTGCCTTTGTATAAGGTGCTTATAACATGTGTGAAGGTCCCCTTGGACCTCACTTTGAGAACGAGAATAAATTGGAGTCACATAAGAACCAGTAGCCATTTTTATAAATAACTTTCTTTATTTGGTAATCTTTCCCAAATAGAATCAAAGACTTTTAATAACAAATATATCAAGAAATAGCTATATGAGGTTTAAACAAGGGTATTTCCTTTAAATTAATTTAAATATTTAATGATCCAATTAATTAACAATTAGAATATCGATCACGCAGATATTACCACGATAAGAGATCCCAGAATTATATTCTATAATGTTCTTATTGAACATTTAACTTTAATCTCACTCTTAATATAAATCTTTAATGAGACTTCAAATATAAATCAATATTTACCACACTGAATCTCAAGTCTTCTTGAGATTAAATTATCCAACAAGAAATCTTCAATTATAAATTTAACTTCACTATTATCACTTTCTGCTTCAATCTCTCTCTCCTACTGCTCTAACTTTACTATTCCGTTTGACTTAAATACTTTATCTAATCTGCATAACAAGGAATCCTGTCCTCTCTTTGGAGCTGATTGGAAATAGGTAGGGAATTAAATTTCCCTAAAAAGGACGACTCAGAAGGTTAGTGATAAAGTTCCGTATAGATTTGTCACACATGTTGAACAACTTGTTATAAATAATTGTATAATATTAATGAATATTTCATCAGAAAAAATACTATAATTTTCACAAATTCAATTTAATTTCGTAATTGAATTGCATACTTCTTTAAGCTATTGTTTATCTCATATTAGATAGAGTTAATATGGAAGTTTTTGATTAACAATAAATATTTATCCTTTGATGAAAATGAATCTTATTTTTATAACACAATGAATTTCAAATAAGATAGAAACAATTTAATACAATATGGAAATAAATAGTTACATAAAATTTCCATTCACAATTTCTACTAGTTACGTCTCTTGACCAGATATTTATGTTTAGTGTTAAACACTTGAGTTCCATTTCATGCAAACTTAAAACTTACTTGGAGAAATGTATTGGCATTTTATTTTGTTATCACTAATATGTATCTAAAGTGTCCTTTTATATATAATTATACTTTTAAGAAAAGAAATTGATAATTATAATACACAAGAGCCCAAAATTTATCTTCGAAACATATGTCACACAAAAATATCAGTGATTTTGACCAATTAACCTCTTAACAATAATTTTGAAAAAAGATTCTCTGTAATTCCCTTCGATAAATATCATAAAATTGACCAAAGTACTCTTCTTAGGTCAATATTTGCAACAAACTCAATGCAACAAATTTATTCAGGACATATATCATGAGATTTATTTTTGCAAAAGTATAAAATAAATTTAATCTCTATAATGATAAATCTACAAATTGTGCAAATACCAATAAATGCATATTTGTTGTACATATGTAGTAAAAAAATTTGTATATGTGCGAGAGACAGGTTTTTATACCATACACAGTCAAACTCTGAAAAACATATGTGTTGAAACCACGCAAATATATTAAAATTTTTATTTTTTTCTAAAAGAATTATGAACTCAAAAATGACTTTTTTTATTTTGGTCTGTAGGAGTGAGTAGGACTTTTATATTTAATATATATATGGACACATATTTATATTCTACTATATACACATTCTAATTTAAAAATTTTAATGCCTTAATTTATTACCATATTTGGAATTCAATTCTCGATAAATCATATATTTTATCTTAAGTAGTGCAGCGAATAAAAATTTTTAAAATGTAGCACAATTTTTTTATGTGTAATTTTACAAATGGTAAATGATAATTTTGATTTCTAATGTTTGAAAGTGGTTCTTATTTCATCAACTAGTATAAACATTAACAGAGCTGTAATAAAGTAAGATATTTTTCCATTTCTTTATTTTTTCTTTTTCCCTGTAATATTGTAAAATTACTAAGTAAAATAAGTTTTATAAATATATATACTTCTTTTTGATATATGTTCTTTCTAAAATGGTTACATATCAGATTCGAAAACATTATTTAAAGAGTGGTCAAACACATAAACACTGGGAAGATGGTATATAATCCTCACGCTTCATCATGCTATCAAAGAAAGCACTTGCGATTTGTTATAATGATATTAAAGAATGATTTTTTTTCTTTCTAATTATCCTTTCTATAACTGATCGAGCAACCATTTCAGCTAAATAAGACATTTTAGAAAGTAAAATGTAAATCTTTAAAAACTAAATAATCGTACGCAATAGTAAACAAACGACGCCATATTCACCGGTTGACGGAATCACGTGCTCGTGACGTCACATGAATTTAGTCCATTGTAAGAAAGCGAACCAAATAACTTCATTTGGCAGTAAGATGGTGTACCGCCTCACAGGCATCTCTCAGTACGTGTCTCTGTCTCCAACCAATGGATTAGCCGCAAAGAGCCTCCCGATAAAGCTTGCATCGCAAGGCCTCCACGTTCACCCGATCTGACGCCATGTGATTTTTATGTGTGGGGGTTCATAAAGGATTGTGTGAACGTTCCTCGGCTACTAGCTGACCATCCAGACTCAAGACACAGGATTGAAGCAACTGTTGCAACAATTTCCTCAGATACACTGAAAAAAGTTCGGGATGAACTCACCTATCGACTTTATTCGTGTCGTGTGACGAATGGGGCACACATTGAACATTTATAAACTTGTAGGCAAAACTGCTTCAGCTACTCTTGCATTCAGTGTATGAATTATTCTTGTAACTTATATGTGATAAATACTATAAAAAGTGTTAAAACTCCGATATATTTATATATATTCTTTTAGGAACACCCGGGGTGTATAGTAGTTAACTTAATCTTTAAATAATCAATATCAGAATGAATGAATATGTGGAGTGGTAAAATTTAACCCAACAGGATTATAATAAGATTGATTTATTTTGTCATCTTTTATAATAGAGACATTGGGATTCGATATACTGCCTTCTGAATCTCTTCTAGTGGGGGTGCCTTAACTTCTAAAACGCTTCCGATTCTTCTTTTTTTTTTCTATTCCTCAGCGTTCGAGTGGTCTTACGCACGTGACATGAGTTCGAGTCTTAGGCCGCAGAAGAACCGTCGTGTAGAGAGACAAACGCACGTTAAATCTGTCGAGATTCAGAATCATCCCTTTGGCATGTTGCGGAAGTTCGAAGAGTGGGTATCCTCTAAAGTGTTCTCGCCACTTGACTGTGACTCAAAATTATGAGATCCGTTGCTTATCATGACACGAAAACGTAATGAATAAAACTTCGCAGTTGCACGTACCAAACACACCACCCGAAAGAGTACTGAAGGTAAAGGCCGCAGGAAGCTGTAAATTGCTATTCTAGATTTATTTTGGGAAACATTTTGTTAGTTTAATTTTATTTTTATTCTTTTTTGTAGTACAGTAGAACGTTGTTTATCCCAATTAATTGGGACCGGACACCGTTCGGATAGGTGATTGTTCGGATATAACCGAATTCTATCCATGCAGTATACTAAAAAGACACTATACGAATATTGAAAATCATCCCATGCGGGAAACGTGCTTGAAGAAAAAGCAAAATAGGTGCAAAATGTCGCAATTTTACCTGTATTGTGGAAAATATTCCCATATTTTTCGCTGTTCCATTGTACACCTTCGTGTTGACCTCTGAAATCAGCCAACCCCTCAAATTTCTCATTAAGTCCCAGAGCTTTTTCGCACAACAAAGGGCCCGATATGGGGTCCCCTTTGCTCCTTCTTTGTGAAAACCACAAGTAGAGAGCAGGATCAAGAACATCGTTTGCTTCCCTCGTGGTTTTCCTTCCATCTTCTGAGTAAGTTTTGACGCAAAATTTAAAATGGTTTCTAGGCTTTTCTTATGTCAGAAATTGTTTACTTACCAAAATTATATAACTGTGCTAGAAAGGCTCCACTTTCTCCCTTCGTGAAACGGTTCAATATCTCAAGTTTCGTCTCTATGTTCAAGATATTGCCCTTCCGTTTTGAATTTGAAAACAAACTGACTTAATATTCTGTGCAAATGTTTACCAAATCACATAATTGAAATTCCACAAATGTCCCTGAACTTGGGTTTCCCCGTCACTTAAGGCCTCACGCGAAACAACTGCTCAGCATTGCACTGTTCAAAAATGTATTCATATACATTACATGTAGTTGACAAAAAAAGCTGGTCCGGATATTTGACGCTCCGGACGTTCGGATAAACGACGTTCTACTGTAAATATATTTATATTGGCGAGATATCTGTTGTACATCTTATCCTTGCTAGCAATTTAAATTTCATATTTTTCTCTTGATATGTATTTATCTTAATCGGTATTTACTTAGTTCTCAGAAACTATGAAATTCCTGTTTAAAGAAGTTCTGTTAAAACTTGCCTTCTGTAAAGAAGACTTTTTTAAATCAATTAAAGTTGAGTGCGGAGGTGGTTATTTCTTGAGGAGAAAAATTTGTAGTTCTAAAATCTTCAGTGAGCTCGATCCCTTTGGGTATTCCGACTTGTAGTCCTCATGTTGCTTTTGAGTGTGTTATCCATACAAGGTCAGTCTTAGCGTAGAATTTTGTCACAATTAAGCATCGGTTACCTGGGCGAAATACATAAATCTGAAAAGAAAAAGGGACACAAAATGCAAGGCATTTTTTAAAACTGTCACTTTTCAGATCCACCTGTAACTCGATGCTCCAAGAGAATTGGCACCCAACTTGCTTTGAGGCAAATGTTGATATGGAAAATGGGATTCCATGGAACAAAATTTTAGTTTCGAAAATAACCAATGTGGTATTTATGCACTGTACATTGCACTAAGTGTTAGAAAAAGAGAAAAAAATAACACATACAAAATATATGAGTGAAATGTTAAGTTTTATTCAGTGCACATTCACTTCCCCGGCGACCTCTCAGAGACCACTCTGAGTATTCTCTGCACAATTTTTCCTATGGTCAAACGTATGATGCGACATGGGTACCAATAAGGTTTCCTTCTGATCCGTCTATGATTTCAGTTGCAGCCTCTTCTGGCACTGGTTGACGCGCTCTACCTGAGCGAATCACATCAATCACTTTCTTTTTGTCCAACTTCTTTATAATTCCTTCAAAGCATTGAAACGATAAAATTTCCATCGTGTTCCAAGCTCATGAGTGGCTGTGGCTAGCTAATATAATACAGCTTTACCTACAATGCGCGTTCTGGTCATGTGAGTCGAATGTTCACTTAAACTGGCTCATTTCATTTGGAAATATTCTGGATGTTCTACATGTTTTTATAGTTCAAATGAATAATGCGGTGGTCGCATATGAAAACATAAATTTGGATTTGTCTTCCATACTCGTGTTTGTGCTGATTCTCGGTTTGTTAAGCTATACTGAACTGAACTCAGTGGCGCAAAGCCCATGAGGGCCAAGGCTTACTGTATATATCTTAGTTTACCTGACTTTAGGCGATGAGGTGCATGTGCATATGTTTCGGTCAAGGAGTAGTCTGACGCAAAACTCATAGTGTTCAGTTCCCAAGCCAGCTTGGTATTTATCTACCCACTGAAGGGATGAAAGGCTGAATCGACCTTGACCAGCCCAGGATTTGAACCTCCGGCCTGTGACGTGGAAGCACGATATACTACTACTAAGCCACTGGGCTTCTTGGTAAGCTATAACAGCGCCATAAATACCCCTATCGGAAGTTTTTAGAGATAATTTTTTTTACGGGTTCTTACATCTTACGGCCCCATTAGTTAGCATATCAAGTTTGGTGCCATTGTGGAATGTTAGATCGAGATCCACTTGGCTCTGAATAGTGTCAGTTTTAAAAAAAATGACCCTGTATAAAAATGTGACAATAAGCAAAACCAATTTCATTTCAATAAACGTTCTCCTGACATATTCATACCAAGAAACCGTCGTTCAAAGGTAATAAAAAAACCAACAGCTTCATTTCCAAAAACAAAACAGAGCTGTAGAACTGATTAAGAAGAACATAATTTACGACAGTTTCTTGCTGCCGCGCAATGGACAATTAGTCAGAGCTTACAGCAACAAAAAGTGGATTAGCGACATTCGCATGCGAAAAATATCACCCGAACGCTGACGTTCCCGACTGATAGTGGGCTCGTAAAGCACTCCGCTCGCAAAATTCCAAAACGAGAAAAGGGAAAAAAACATTTTTTACGTTTTATTATTTTTTTTTCGGAAAAAAAAAGATATCTGTTATTTGTTATCGTTGGAATGTAGTGTTCAGTCAATGAAGCGATCGTAAAATAAGCAGAATGTTCCAAAATTGAATTTTTTGGAAACATTTATGTCATGTTAGAAGAATATTATGACATTTATAGAAAAGATTGTTACTGTAATTGAGCGAGGCTTTCGCTTTTAGAGTTTGAAGCTTTTGTTAAACCACTGCGTTCTTTTTTAACCTAAACTTACTTCTGTAGTCATAATTTGGTTGCTTCTAGTGCTATTGTACTGTTTCAATTAACCGCTAGAGATAAATGGAATGCTTCGGGATTAAAATAAAATGAGCCCCATTCCTGAGGATGTTCAGAGACGTTTGCTTTCTGAGAAGCAAAGTATAAATCTGCTCTCTCTGGTTCATTTGGAACAATAAATACGGCATAATAAAAGTTAAAAATGCAGGTTCCTTAACAATAACCATATCTGCTTTACATAATCGACATAAAATGCATCCTATTTTTTTGAAAAAATTTCCTGTTTATGTTTTTTGCCAAAACAAAATGTTGTTTTATATCGAATTTCTGTTTTCCTCATAATCCGCCTCGGTATAAATTTAGTTACAAAAACGTTTTATCACGCAATTGTTTGAAATTAGTTCTATTACTTGCAGTAATAATTAGTTTTCGTATGACATAACTTTCAACTACTTTCTTCCATACAGTTTTATAATCTTATTCATCATTTTCCTATTATTTACCCACAATATATGTAGTGAAAATTGCTTAATTCGAAACTGAGGGAAACTGAAATATTTTTTTGTGTTAAAAAAATCCAGTGTTACAATATATAGCAAAAAACATGTATGCAGCAAAATTAATTCAGCTATAGTACATTTTATGCATAGATATGTATATATGGGTGTATTTAATAAAAATCAATGAAATAAAAGCATATTCATAAGAACTTATTGAAATGTAATACGAAATTTTCAAGTTAATTGAAAAACAAAACATTTATTGAGTTTTTGGAAAACATTCTGATATTTTAATTTGCATTGTCCTTTTTAGCATCCAATTGTCTACAATTTGTTCGATGTCGTCCAATTTTATTATTATTTTGCACTCGGAATGTGCTTCTGAATAACTACGCATACTTTACGCGATGTTCCTCATTTTGGATGACGTGGAAACAGGAGCTCACTATTCATTTCCTTTTCGTTATCGGAATCTGCCCCCAGGACATTTTTAAAGCTTTGAACAAAACGTCTTTGTGGGCCATCATTGGGGCTGTCCTCGTCATTTATTGCAGCGAATTCTTCTAACAATGCGGTAGGACAGTCCAATAATGCAGAAACTTTCTCAAACATTTCGCAAGAAGCGTTCCTTCCCAGAAGCAAAATTTTTCGTGTTAAACGTTTCGCGTTAAAAGAAAATGCAGAGTATTTTTTGAGACCGTTGTATTATTTCGTGTTAACCGATACTTTCGAGTTAAACGTACTTCAGTGTATATTAAAAGAGCCTTAATTTACATATTCATGAATGGCAGCAGGGAAATAATGAAATCTGTTGATAATGAATGAACAAGAAGTAGAATTTTCATCTGCTTTTAAAAACGCTCGTTCTAAGGATTTGCTTTGTTATTCAAGTTCCTGAGCAATTTGGCGAAAAACTAGAGAAATTAAAAATATGGAAAATATTTTGCTTATACAATAAAGCAAAGAAAGGGTTTTCCATGTATTTTTCTTTCAGTGGTTAATTTTAATAGTGACTCAGCTATAAATTTTACTGCAAAGGCTTTTGCGAAAGAGAATGTTAGTAACATTTTTTATAACGTGCACCCGTAAATTTCAATCTTACTTTTTGTGTTAGACGCCGGATTTTACGGTACTTATCAAATGTTGCACATGTAAAATGTTATCCATTATCGAAATCAACTCTTTTCGGCGACTGCGTTTGGAATCATGGTTTTGTAAAAGCTTCTACAGTCGAACCTCTACATAACGAAGTCGCCCGGGAAAAAGTTCGTTATATAGAGGTTCATCTTTTAGTACACTTTATATTAACCATATAAAACAAATTTTAAATTCATAAACACTATATATTAAAAAAAGTAATTATTCGCACCTTTTTAAAATTAATATATGTTTATTTTATATATCTTACTCATCAAAAAAGAAAGAAAAAAACTGCAAGAAAAAGAAGAAAAAAGAATGTCGAAGAATTCATTGCATTTTTAATATTTTGAAAATAATTTTATACTAAAATTAGTGAATTTTAAGGACATTTTACAGCTTAAAGCATACAAGTAATTTTTAACATACATTAGTTTATACTTAGAACACGGGGATACGGGACAACTCCGCTGAGGGGGAAACAGGATATCGAAGATGTTTCTAGTGAACTGGGCAATGGAGGTTAAAGGTTGCACTTCTTGGATGAAACGTCCAGAACTCTATTGCTTTCGGTGAGTTAGGATCTAATAAAACCAGTTCCCCCATAAAATGTGTTAAAGAGAGAATAGCGTGAAGTTTTTTCATAAATACTTTAAAAAAAGGGGAGAACAAAAATTAAACCACAAAAGAAAAAGTTCTTTATATAGAAAATGCACTTCGCTATAGAGAGGTTATTTTACGATGAAAATCGTGAAGGGTACTTGATTCCAGGAAAGAGTTCACTCTATAGAAAAATTCGCAATATAGACTGTAATTACATATTTTTTAAATATTTAACGCAATTTGAATTAGAATAAAAATATGTAATTGCTTTTAGAATATTATTTTTTTAAAAAAAAGTTCATTTAAATGCAATGTTTTGGCAAAAAATGAAAAAAGAATGACATTTTCAAAATACATTCTCCTTTTGTGAAATATGCAATAAAATAATAACAACAGAGTTTGCCTATTTTTTGGTAAGGCTTATGTCCAGTACCTAACCTATGTTTTTTGAAATATATAATTTCGGAATGGACTTATTCATATTTTAATATTTTACAGAGTTGAGACACTTACAAAAAGACACTGGTTATTATTTCAATAGATCATAACTCTGAAAATAATGTGAATTTTTAATTCAGTCTCTGTAGAGAAATATTAGCTATATTTGAGAAACATTTTTATTATAGAAGCAATCTTCCCATAAAAGGAGAATGTTTTAAAAATAAATCTTTCTTAAACTTAACGTCTTTCTTCTCATTCAATTCCTACTATTAACTCACACTCTCTATATATTTATTTATCTCGGTGGAATTTTCAATCGTTCATAAAATACATCCATTGAGCTGAAATTTTACAGATACGATTGTTTTGGATGACAATACGATACTCGAATGAAAATGAATAAAAATTAATTACCATATTTAATGTTGCGATTCTGTCCTATGTATATACATATTTATATTAATTGTAACTATAGAATAAAAAGTAGCGAACATAATTTTTTTCTTTTTTGATATAAGTAGGAATCGACTTAAAGATTGTTTTTTTATATTACTTGTTTTTTACAGAAAACTGCACTTAAATAATTTATTATTATAATGATAATTTTGAAACAATGTTTACGTCCTAATTCAACTGACTCTGAATATCAAAAAAAAATTTGCATTTAATTATGCAACCACAGCTCCGAATGTTGTCTTTCCCATGGAGGAAAAGATTATCGTAAGGAAATAATATACACAGTCGAACCTCTATCTTACGAATTTCTCTAGATTGCGAACTTTTTCCTGGAACCAAGAACATTTTACTATTTTCTTCGAAAAATAACCTCCCAATAGCGAAGTGCATTTTCTATATAAAGAACTTTTTCTCTCGTGATTCGATTATTTTTCTCCTTATTTTCAAAATATGTCAGCACATTTTTCAAATTATTCTTTCTTTTAGCACAGTTTACGGTGATCAATGACCTTGAACTGATATTGCCAGGAGCCTAACTCCCCTAGAGCAGTGATCCGCAACCCCCGGTCCGCGGATCAAATGGTGTCGGTCCGTCTAAAGAACATTAAACTATTGCCATTTTATTTAAAGGGGTGCATTTCTTTTGGATTTGCGCAACTTTCCACGAAAATCACTTTATATCCCACGTTAAATCCCTTTTATTCATTTTTGGTGTAACTATATTTTATTCTGAAGGCATATTTCAATGTAACTAAATTAAAATTGTTAAATCCAAACAATCTATAAACAATCAACGTGTTTCACCCTCAGTAGGCCGCGGTCAAGTTATCAAACGTTGACCGGTCCGCATCGAAAAGAAGTGGCGGAGCTCTGCCCTAGAGCAATGAAGTTTTTCAAACAAAGAACTCGTATCAAACGAACAGATTTCATCAGTGTTGAAATTTAAGGACGCGTGTGCTGAAAATTCCTGGTTCGAAAGTAATGTACGTTTAAAACTACTCGTAGGGCTCAAATTAGAGAAAATTCTTTAGTTTTGATATATTTTTTGTGAAGTTGAAAGTACAGTGTGTTTCTGTACAATGTCTTTTTCCCTCTTGTGTTCCTGGCACCTTTTTTTTAGATAAGTTAGATATATAAAATGAATTTTCAAAAAAGAGAGTGTGAATAATTATTTTTTAAACAATATATATGTTTATGAATTTTTAAAAAAAATTGTTTTATGTGGTTTTTAAAGCACACTGAAATATGAATCTCTATTGAATGAATTTTCCACATAACGAACTTTTTTCGGGATTTAGTGCCTTCCTTCATTCAATAGAATTTCGACTGTGTTGAAAGGAGCATAAGAAAAGTTTGGGTTCGGTTCAAAAGTTTGTTAATCGTAATATCTTTTAGAAAACATCCTCTGTGCTTTTTGCTTCCAAAAACCCTGTTAAATTATCATACAAATTGTATTTATTGGAAAGTTTTTATTGTTTATAACTCTGGATTTAAGCATGGGTAGTTATTGGTAATAAAATCTTGTATATAGCTCGTCAATATGGAATTTGTTTTACTGGGCTAGTAGCAAAATGACTTGTAGTCCTTGATAAATGTCGTTAAGAGATCATTATTTGGGCACTTACAATGCGCCACCGTGAAATAATTTAGTATATTATCACCGCAAATTGTACTAATTCACTTTCTCATGAGAAACCAAATGTATTTTTAGCAGAGACTTGCTCCTCTTGAAGTCTAACGTATTTTTAGGTACGTTACTCCTGCCTAATTATTATGCATGTTCTTAATGGATAGTTTTTTACTTATTCATATTTCACTGTAGAACATCGGTGTTGAGAGCTAAATATGTTTCGTATCATTAAGCCGTAAGTCATCAATATCAGACAGATTAGATTTATTGCAAACCATTCCTCGTGTCTGAGGGTCACTCACCTCTCGGTGAGCCTTCCCGCCTTTTTTTTTTTTTTACTGTTTTACAAGGATTTTTTTTCTCTTTAATATAATTTTTATTTCATTGTAATATCAAAATATTGTTATAATTTACCTTGAGTCGAAAATCAATTTAATGCATATATTTTTCGACTTAAAACTATAATATAATTCTTTTAATAAATGGAAAGATGAAAATAATTTATTCTAAAATTTGCTCTTCTGTAAATTTTGAAAATAATATTTATACTACACATTTGAAATAGGGAATTTTTAAATTTCGCAGAATTTTACTAAATTTTGATTTTTTTTCCTTAAAGAAAATGATAAAATCTTTCCCAAAATGTCTCAGAAATTCAACATCAGTAATTTTGTCAGGGTTATAAATAAGGTGAACAATTTTCTTACAATGAAAAGGAGGACGAAAAAAATTTTAGATAAAATTACAACGTAATTATATGAAAAATTTTATTAATACAAGCAAAAATATACCAACAATGCTTTTAATTATTTTCTTAAACGAGTATTTTTCCATTGAATGAATTTTTGGTCAATGTATTATTTCAAATATATCAGAAATTTCGGAACAAGAAATGTGCTTCATATTGAACTTTAGGGTCCTTGATATTAACATTCAATCTTGATCTCTCACTTGTCCAAAAATCATTACTGATTGAAAAAATTCTTTCAACGGCTGCATTAGTTCCAGGGCAGCACAACTTAAATTCAACAAGAATAACTAGATTTTTATATAGAATGTTTTCATTTTTAAAATCGTTAAATATTTCCACCCATTATATTATCCGTTTCAACATGCTAATTTTCTCATTGTTCTAAATTATCAGAATTTAAATATATACACTGTCTTCTTCAAACCGACAATTGTCACCGATTTCTTTAGATAAAAACTCAACGCAATTTTCTATATCTGCTCAATTTACTTGCGCTGATGTCGAAAACACCATTAAAAACTGTTTCTTCCTATGATATTTGTTTCTGACCATACTTCGACACATTGGAATCCGTTATACCGGGATTTGATTCTCTAAGTTTGACAATTTGCTTTTTATTAATAAAGGAATAAATTCTTCCTCAAATTGTGATTTTTATTGATGGACAAAATCGTTCAAAATAAGACTTACTTTTGTAGCTGAAAAATGTTCACCATCCATCTTTTGAATCATTTTGTAGAAAATAGATGCGTGATTATGTATAAATATCACGGATAGTTCATTCTGTACCGGCACATGACGCGTTCAGCCTGGCATCTCTGAACACAAAAATTAGTTTTAAAATATTGAAAAGGAGGACACTTTTTGAGGAAGGGCAGAGCCTATAAAAGGAGGATAACTAATTTTTTAATTCTTTGACTTTTACAGCATTCACTCAGTGTTAAAAATTATTTATCTACATTATACACTCAGGAACATTGAAAATAGCGACCCAAGAAGAACGCATCGGATTGAAATGAAATTTAATACACATAATGACACAGATGAGAGATTCACTTGATCTCAAAAACAAGACAGTTAAACGAATACAGGGTGTGCAACGACACAAATAATGGGCAACTTCAATAGCGCGTTGGACCACCTCCAGCTGCAATACATGCCGCCACACGGTCCGGCATTGAGTTGATTAGACACCTTATGTTGTCCTGAGGCAGATGGGCCCACAAATCTTGAACAGCCAACTCTAAATCATATACCGAGTGACACGATGACATCTGCCGTTTTAGCTGATCCCACACGTGCTCTACAGGGGACAAATCGGGGGAGCGGGCCGACCATGGAAGAGTCTGAAAATGACGTAGGAAGTCTTGAGCAACTCTTGCTGTATCCGGACGAGCATTATCTTGCTAGAAAATTGCCCCTGGGAGGCCATTTAGGAAAGGTCCTACATGGGGTCGAAGAATATCATCAACGTAACGTTGGACCTTTAAGGTTCCACGCATCACAATTAAAGTGGACAGGCTATCATAGGCTATGGCACATCAGACCATTACACCAGCTGTGCGGGCAGTGTGACGTAGAACAGTGTGTGGGGGAATTGTACCGCTCACCAAGGCTCCTCGACACCCGTACACGGTTATCATCTGTCCCCAAAACAAACCGGGATTCATCACTAAACACAACCTCTTGCCAATCTGTGACATTCCACATTGATCTGGCTTGGCACCATTATAGACGCAGTTGCCGATGTTCCGGTGTTAAAGGGAGTGCACGGAAAAGGCACTTGGATTTAAGATTTGCTTTTGCAATGTGTCTGGAAATTGTTTGTGGAACAATTGCTACGCCTACGTCTGCTCGTATCATTGAACGAGTCACTGTAGGGTCCACAAGTGCTTGCCGCACGATCCTTCGATCCTCTCTCCTCGTGGCCTTCCTGGTCGCTCCAGACCCGGTTTTCCGCGCGGGGGTACCTTCTCGTGTCCACTGCTCCCAACAATTTCTAACGGCCCACTCCGAACAATCCACCTAGCCAGCAACACGGCACGTCCACCAGCCTGCAGTTTTCATCCCGATGATCTGTCCTCTCTAAAACTTGCTTAACTGTGAGAAATGTCTTCTAGAAAGTTTATCTGGCATCTTTTGCTTACCAAAGTCTTCCTACAATCGGCGGGTAATCATCACGTTTATGAATCTTCGAATTTGCGCTGGCTTATATAGCACTCTCTTCCTGATTGTAGCGCCACCTCGGCGTGTATCAGCATGCGTATTGGCACAAAACTTGGATCATTTGCATATCACATTACGCTGTACTTATTTGCAAAGTTTCGCGATTGTACTTAGCTCCCTTCTTGGGTCGCTATTTTCAATGTTCCTGAGTGTATATGAACATTATATCAGACCAGCAGTCGATTTCTGAATAAAACCATGTCACCGTTCAAAAGATTGGTAACTTGAAGATAAAATTCCACAGAATTGATGGTTTGGTTTAACTTTTCTATATATTGTGGCTTCTTTTATGCATCATTGTCTGTTATAAGGGAAATTATTTTTCTCTGCATTTATGATTTTTCGAAGATTGTTACTGAAACTTCTTTACGAAAATCTTTCACTTTATTTTATTTGAAAATGAATTCATTAAAATGAAAATAATAAATGGGATATATATTCTAAGATATAATTCAGAGAATACTATATTAATATAGATTATCAACTTCAATTATCACGCTAATAACTCAAAAAATACGTTGGACTTTTCTTATTTCTCAATATTTTTCTCTGATTTTTGATATTCTTGATGATATGTGATGATTAGTTTTTGGAACAAACAAATATTTGATTTTTTCAACTCATATTGGTTTTGGATGATTTTTATAGGAACAAATATTCTCATCGATTCTAAAACCGGTAGAAAGTACAGTTTGTCGGAATTGCGAGAAAAAAGATTAGCATATATTAGCTAATAAGTATTTATGTATGATTTTCTCGGATGATCCAGATTTTTCAAGGTATTTTATGACTACCACATTAAAAGGGATTATATTTTTTGCCATTTGTATCAACACACCATGGAAAATACATTATTACTGTTATGTTCATAATCTTTAAATGAAAACATATGTGAAGAAATGAGGAATATCAACATTTAGACTTCAACCAGGTTTGAAATTAAACCTGATGCAAAATGTGGTACTCATTCTTTTATCAACTACCAATTTTTAACTTAATAGAAAGTTTTCTGGATCCAATTGTGTGATGTTGTTGATTCGATACATGTAGAACACTGAGGGACGTTTGAAGGCGAGGGTCAACTGGGCCCTGGCATCGAAGGGAGGTTTTGTCTCGTTCTCGACTCAGCCTCAATAAGATCGTGATCGAAACAGGGGCGTAGCTACCGCCGTATGAGCCGTATCAATGATACGGGGCCACCAAACAACAAGGGCCCCAACATGTGTAGCTACAGTCCCACTAACAGGACTCTCATATCTAAAAAGGGCCCACTCAGAACTAGCTACGCCAATAGATCCAAATAATTTTAGGGGTTAAATGATATTCCCGGTCTTCGAAAAAGGAGGAAATTTCGAGCTATATGCCAACTGGCAACAGTGGCAAGATTTCATTATTATCTCATGTCCATATACTGCTACTTAAAAGACCTACTTCTGTATAGGGACAGAAGGCTTCAATAACTCTTAAGGCGTAATTGTAAATGCTGTGTATTGTTCTTGGAATTTCACCTATACCATTGATTTCTATGCAGTATGAATATTTGGGAACTATAGATTAAAAATGTAATAAATAATGTCCTAGGACTCACAGAATGGATCTAAAAAGTAAGCATATCACATAAAATTCAATTACTGTAGCTGACATACGTCTATGAAACTTTCCATGATTCCTCCATGTGAATTTTTTTCTTTGATTCTGAAGTACTCTTCTTAAGTCCTAGTTGACAACCGAAGGCCATGGATATGGTAATAATTCTCTCTTTGGGAATTATGGTAGTTACTATATTGAGTCTTAAAAGCTTATATGATATTGAACTGTTTACCTCAGTTGGTGTCTTGACATATTTCTCCTGCTTAAAGTTATGAATAACTGCATGAAAGCTTTTTCGATTGATATCATGCAAAAATCTCATTCTAATTAATCACATACAATAGAATTTGTAATGAAATTTTTCAGCACATTGTGTCAGTACAATTCCGATCGTTAGGCATAATTTTTCGAAATCAAGGTACTGTATTCTTCAAAATGTATTCGTTAGTGGAGCATTGTATTCTTCAGAACATAGTATGTAGCATACAGTATGTATTCTGAACTACATTCTGAAGAATACAGTATGCAGTGTAGTTTGCACAAGGTGAGGAGGGAGTTTGAGGGCTCAGACCCCTACCATACTCCAACAGATTTTTAATTTTAGCTTAAAGATTACGTATTGGTTCTATCAACATCGTTTTTTTTAAATATAATCCCACCCATGACTGTATGTATTCTGAAGTATATTCAGAAGAAGAATAAATACAGAATGTATATTGAACAATATTCTGGAGAATTCAGTACATATTCTGAACTATACTGCAATATTGAAGAATATAATAGATAATCTGAACTCTATTCTGAAGAAAACAGTTTGTATTCTGAAATATATTCTGAAGAAAAAAAATTTGTATTTTGAACGACATTCTGAAGAATACAGTACGTATTCTGAACTATATTTTGAAGTAGAAAGTTTGTATTCTGAACTACACTGGTGTGCAAAACTTAAGCAACAGGTGGGTTTGTTGCCATAACTTCACGAAAAATCATCTGAGAGACATGAAATGAGGGAGAGTATTATGTACGTAAAGGACGACGAAAGCATCGGCGCTGAAAAAGGAATACAATGCATACGGTATGGAATCAAACAAAAACAAGCTTTATTAAACGCATAGTATCGTGACTCATGATGGTCTATCCAACAGGAAGAACAACAAGCAGATGTTCCTTAATAAGGTATATGTCCTCCCCGCACTGCAATGGTTGCTTCGCACCGTCTCCGCATACTCAGAACCAGCTGGTGCAACATTTCTTGCGGTAGGAGGGCCCATTCCTCAATCAGCATCTGTTTGAGTTGTTGGGTGTTCTCCGGATGATGTAAGCGTGCTGTAGTACGTCTCCCCAAAGCATCCTACACATGTTCGATGGGATTTAAATCTGATGAGTACGCTGGCCATT
The DNA here is from genome assembly GCA_019973935.1 of Trichonephila clavipes. Classification (NCBI taxonomy): domain Eukaryota; kingdom Metazoa; phylum Arthropoda; class Arachnida; order Araneae; family Nephilidae; genus Trichonephila; species Trichonephila clavipes. The sequence goes on from BMAU01011417.1 coordinate 125,065, forward strand.
CCATTCGAGTGATATCTTCACTTTCCAGCAGCTCCTCAACAGCAAGAGACCGATGTGACCGTGCATTGTCATACATAAAAATGAAGTCTGGGCCAATGGCACCTCGAAACAGACGCACATGGAGAAGAAGTATCTCCTCACAATAGCGATCCCCGATTACAGACCCTCTGTCGAAAATGTGGAGCTCAGTTCACCCGTTCAGCATAATGCCTCCCCAGACAAGAACTCCAGGACCACCATAACGGTGTATTTCCTTGATGTTACTGGTATAAAATCGGGTCCCTATCACTCTCCAAATCAAAACGCGTGGAGAATCGCTTCTGGTACTGAACCGACTCTCATTCTTAAAGAGGACACGATTCCATTGATCAGTTGTCCAGTTTTTGTGCTCTCTGCACCACTATAAACGGTGGCGTCGGTGGCCAACTTTCAACGGGAGGCAACGTTCAGGACAGCGTGTGAATAGGCCCCCTTTGGGAAGTAGTCTGGCCACAGTAAACCACGACACTTGTCGCCCCTTTGCTGTACAGAGTTGCTGAGCAATGGCGCTTGCTGACTGCGGTCGGCCTCTTTTCGCCTGTAGTATGATATATCGGTCATCCCCTGCAGTTGTCGTCCTCGGGCGGCCACAACCAACCTCATTAACAGCTGTACCTGTGGTTTGGAACGCTTCCCAAGTGCGTGAAACGACACTTTTGTTGATTTCGAACTCTGCAGCAACACTGGGGACAATACGCCCCTCCTCCAGCTTTCCGATCATTCTTCCACGTGTGAAGTCGTTCATATGTAGCCATATTTCACGAACTGACTCACTGGCACTGGCAGCGAATATGTTGAATTTCGTCTCCATCCTTCATTTTATTCTACTGTTGAGCAGCGCGCGCCGACATCACAGGTTTTGCGTACGCTCACGTCGCTTCTGACGTTTCGTTCCTGATATTTGCATACGCATGACGTTTCTACTGACTTACGTGTTCACTGTACTGATCTCCAGACCTCCTTTTCTGCAATTTCATGGCTATCTACTAAATTTTTACTTTGTTGCTTAAGTTTTGCACACCAGTGTACATTCTGAAGAGTATAGTGCGCATTCTGAGCTATATTTTGAAGAATACAGTGTCTGAAATATATTTTGCAGAATAAAAAAATCCATACAAAATGTATGGAAACTTCAGTGACTGTATTCCTGCGAAGAAAGAATGTTGATCTCTAGGCATTAAAGACTGTCAATAACACTTTCAAAAACTTGACGGACACAAAAAAGGCCAATAACATTTCACTTTCGAACAGGCAATTCCTTTATTCGTTTCGGGCATTGTGAATGTGATGCAATTTGTCAATTCGATTGATTCCAGCACTGTATTTACGACAGCTGATGAAACCATAGATAACTTTCATGGACACTAACTACTCGCGCGGGTATTATTTTCGAATCAAGATCGAGCGAACGATACGGAAATGGAACCTTCGAACTTTTAAGACTTCGGAGCACGCAACAATTACTTTCACCCTTGCCGGCTACTCCCCTATTATCAGGAACAGCAGATTCCACACCCCAAATTCTGATGGAACACAAAAAAAGAACCCAATGCATTTAATTCTGTGACTGGGTGGCCATTCATCAAGAACAAAAACCAGTTCGCCAGGACCTTATGGAAGGGGTTAAATCGGCCGATTTTTGGTGCATTTATTGCGTAAGATAAGCACGTCTGGTCTTTGGGGAGGGGGTGACGTAACAAACAAATATACGGGGCAGGCGTATGTCAGTGACATTTCTGACACATCCTTTTTAGTTATTTTTATATTCAGTTTCTCTTATCGTAAGGCATGCCATTGGCAAAAAAAAGAAAAAAAACATTTAGCGTACAACTGTGTGGTTGATTTTCGTTATGGGAGATTTATGTTGAGCTTGTAGATCTCGAATTCGTGGCCTGAAGATGCGAATGTGAGTGGGAAACAAATAAAATAAAATAAACCGATTTATCAGTAGTTAAAGAAATAAATTCTGTGAAATACTTAAAAAGTTTTTTTTTTGTTGTTGGAGAAGCGTGTAATTATACAGTTTGTCACATATGTCTAAGCTGCAAAAACTGGGAGAATGCTACGCCTCTTCTATCTGATAAAATTTAAATTGGTCAAAGTGAAATTGAATCTTGAGATTTTTCTTATCGTTACTTTATTTATTTGAGTCCGAAAGGAAAATCGATCTTCGGAAAAGTGTCGATATCTAAAAAGTTAATGCCTTACCTCTCTACAGTAATAAAGAACTACATCAATTTCCAGAATGAATTATGTTACAGATTTGAAAGATTTTTTAAAGGTGGATGAACTTGTTCTTTTTATGTGTGTGTGTTTTTAAAGAAATAGATTTGTTTTTCCTAAAATTATTTTCAATATGTGTCTGATGGTCAACGTTTCTATTTTTTTTTAAACTAAAATTTCTTTAAATCTATTGCTCTTAGTTCTAAGATAGGACAGATAAATTTAATGTTATTTAATCAAAATGGTTTAAGTTGAAATTCTATTACTACTCCTTAGTTATTTTGGAATCATTTATAAATGTACGTCGAAACTGTTAGTAAAATTTTGTTCGATTTACATGTTTTCAATTACATGAGTATGTATGAAACTTTAATATAAAATGCAGACTAAGTACATATATATATATATATATATATATATATATATATATATATATATGAAAGAATTAAAAACATTCGCACAGAGAGGAGGCTTTAGGTGTAGGCCACAGGCCATGGCCTCGCGAAGCATAGGACCTCGTGCCTCAAAACCGAAATAAATGAAACAAAAAGTAAGAAAAATCCAAGAGTGCACACACACACCAGGGTTTTTATAATTAATAAATTAGAAAATTCTCAACTGTATCTGTTTTTCGCCAAAAGATATCGAAAAATTGATATATCGACATTTTGTTTAAAGATATTTTATTTATAGGCACTTGAAAGCATACGGATAAATAATTCGTGAAACTTTTGTTTTCCATTTTCTTTTATTAAAAATTTCTCAACTTTGCCGTTTCCGCTCATTCGTTAATATTAAGTCTGGCAACATTAACTGGAGTTAAGCTGCCATCGAGACTGGAAGTTGACCCCAAGTGAGTGGAAATAATAAGGCTAGGAGAAAGAAAGACTTACAATAATATTTTTTATAGTTTTTTTTCTTTTTAAAACAATACGTGGCATAAAATTACGTTTATTATTTGTCATTATACTTAGGGAAAGAAAGAAGCACATAAACAAAAAATGTTATTCTATTTGTTTACAGGTATTGGTGCATTTTTCATAATTTATCAATCATATCAGTCTTAGGCACTAAGAAAGACAGAGATAAAGGAAGAAAATGGGAATTTGGTGCAACAAACAGAAAAAGAAAAGTGGAAAGAGCTGTATCCAACCAGGATATGTTTTGGTTGCAACAACCATTTTTTTAGTTTTATTCAGAAGAATTTTTCTTGTAATTTCAAGTTCCAGCTGTAAAATTAGCAAAGATTAATTAAAGTTTACTACTAAGCCTTCATTAGATACAAGGTGGGATCCAGGCGGTGAAGGCCATATTATAACAATTTGATGTTGTTGTTGAATAGATAAAAAACGTTATAAAACCAAACGGAACAATCCGACACACTCAGTGATTGAGATTCCGTTTTAAATTCCGCGCACCCAGACTTCAGAGCGGCATCTTTTAAGTTTCAGGTATAACGCGCAACCTTTTTTTTACGAAAAAATCGGAAATGTTGGCTCTTATGTTTTGAACTCATTTATGCGAGGTATTATCCCAGACTTTATAAAAACAGTATACTTTTAGAACTATAACTCTCTTTTAGTTCATAAGACATGTTATTTCGTTTAAATAAACTATATTTAAACGCAAAAAAACTTTTTTAGGCTAATCTCTTTTGTTATTTTTAAAGCTACTTTTTATACTCGGCGTATAACGCGCCCCCTTAAATTTCGATCTTTGAGTTAAAAGTGCGCGTTCTACGCCGGATTTTACGGTCAATGTCCAGTTTTGAATTTCTAGTACCATTACACATGTATGGTATGAGTTATTAGCGCGTGTCAATACCATAAGCAAATTATGGCAATCTGTACAAGCTCATTTAGGCATGAACATTTGCGTACATTTTGTATCTGGATCAAAGAGTATCGACAAATTGGATTCGGAAAATGCTTGTCTGACGCTCGGAAGTTTATTGAGAAAAGCAGTTAGGATTTGTCAAAAGATTTTAAAAATAAAAGGTTAGGTTAGCCACAAAAAGAAAAGAATGTTTGATTATGAACGTGGCGATTAACTTATAGAGTCTGTCAAAAGCCGGTATGAAACAGACTTTTTTAATAGTATGATTGATTCTGTGATAAGTAATAGGGATCAAGATTTATGTCTTTAAATGAACATTTTAAAAATTTTGGTTTTCTCTATTGTAACAAATTATTTCTGTATTATTTTTAAACAAGTTAAAAAATACTCTAAAAGAGCAAATACTGAAAAACTGTCAAGATTTACACACAGTTCTGCAAGAAGGTGAGAGCAGTGACTTCCAACCTTACGAATTATATGAAGAATTACAAAATATGATCCCAAATTTACCCAACACCGTTACAGAAGTGAAACATCTGCCCCAATATGTCATAGATTCGAGTTTTGCTAACAATACCTGTAAGTACCGCTTCCGCTCAGAAGAGCTTTTCAAATTCAAAACATAAAAAATTATGCAAGAAATACAATGGGCCAGGAAAGACTTTCAGCTTTGGCAGTGTTATCTAATGAAGCAGATATAACATACAAGATAAATTACGAACCAATCATTAAGAATTTCAGCAAAACTAAAAGAAAATTTCTGTTTCTTTAATTTTCCTCCTTTATTGCTTAATGTGCCAAAGGAATATGAGTAGAAAGTTTGGTTTTTTTTTTTTTATGAATAAAAATTGTTTTTTTATTTTGTAAACCTTCTTCTTACGACAATAGAGGGCTTCGCGAAATGTATCTTGCCCACATTAAGTTCAGGTCTCGCGCCGCCACTGTTCTCACATTTAAACAAAATTCTCAAATTATATCATTTGGTAGAATATTTTTTTGCCTTCACCTTTTGGCAAAGCACATTTTTAGAATCTTAATCTTAAACTCTCTTCATTCAATAAACTAAGTATAAACTATTTTTAGTTTTTTAAAAAATCTAATTTAAGTTTTAAACAATTAATTAAAAATTTAATTTCCAATAAATATATAAATGAAGCAATTTCTGAGTATAGACACATATTTATTTGCCATGTATATTCAAAGTATATATTTCCATTATAATTTTAATTCATTCGAAAATATTGCTCTAAAATATATTTAGTAGATAAAAGTAGGTAGGCAAAAAAATTTCAATTGCATGTGTTTTTAAAAACTGAACATAAGAATTTTCATAAATAAGATTATGTTGATTTGTAAGAATGTGGAGCATACATTTTTCGTTTCCTGTGCCATTCCACACTAGCGACTGATTTTAAAAAATTTAGATTCCGTGAAATATGCATTAGTGTTGCTTCCCTATTTCTTTGTTATACTAAAGTTTTATTTTAACAATATTTTTTGGTGCACACAATTATTTCGTTGTTATCTCCTCTATATTTGAAATCGTCATCAGAGCTATTTATTTTCTCGAAATTTAACATGTTTTTATATAAGCTTTTTTGTATAAATAGTTCATTCATAATTTTTTGCGAAGAAATATGGATAAGACACTATATTTGGTGGTTCTGAAATTCTTTGTTACGTTGTCTTATGCAATTTTATTAATTTGAGGTTAGCCTTAAGAAATTCCACGGCAAAATTCTTTGAAGTTTCAAAGGAATGACACAAATTATTATTTTAAAAGAAACTGCTGCTGAAATAAAAAAAAATTCTTAAAAATACCACGTAAGTCGTCAGTTAGCCGATTAGGCTTAAAAATCATTTAAAGAGTATGTGTTTTAATTGTCTATAATTTCCTTTATATATAAGTACCTAATATAAGTTTCAAGCAATACCTTCTTTTTTTTTATTAATTTAGTGCATCTCGTCCATCTCTATCTACCATGTCTACCGAAAGGAAAAAGGTTTTGTGTAGCTCGCTTAATTATGCTAATAACATTCCCAGCCGTCTGGACCATTTTAGTTCCACTCTTCTTCATCATTTTAGTTCACACTAAACTACTTGCACTCATCAGATCTTTTTTTTTCTTTTGTTGGCTCATGTTTATTTTTCTTTTTGATATCGTTTGATGCGATGGCATTTTCAATGTATGCTTTGTGAAAGTAAATACTTTTTGTGTCCTTTAGTACCGCGGTGTCAATACAAATATGCGTTTGAGGACCTTCAGAATTTTTGATCTTTATTGTCACTTAAATCTACTTGGATATCTGCCCTAGAGGTGTAGTATTTCTAATGGTTTCTATTTATTGCAGGTAATTCTTTTGTGTTATGAAATTTTTTCAGAAAAACTTGCTTCCATTACCTTTTTATTTGTGCTCAAGAAATGTAATTGAATCATTGGCCAATAGAGATGTTTTTAGTTTATTATTTGTTGAATGTGTGTTTATGATAATGTAAAAAAAAGCTATGTAAAATCAATTCATTGCTATCAAATCAATCAATGGGCTCAATTCTTGACGGTCACATGATAAAGACAAAGATATGTAGAATTAATTCTATTTGTAGCATTTAGATAAAATTTCAGATTTTTCATAAATGGGTAAAAATGCTAAAATATACAATGGAAAAAAAATCATCAAAAATATTTTAAAATTTAAAAAAATACTATTTCATTCGTGTACTTTTAAATTAAGTATATTTTACTTATGTACATTATTATTGTTGGCATATTTATGATTTTTAAAATCAAGTTTCTGGGAAGAGCAAAAGTTGGCAACAACGTACTGCACGAAATGGTTAACTGGAAACACACACATAATTGTATTTATCGTATGATTATGACGTCACACGAATTTATAAACAGATTAGCTAGAAACACGCGTTTGTCATTATCATGTGACTATGACATCACATGAATTTAGCTCATTGTTCTGCATCGATCGGGGTTTTTATTTTCTAATTGGTCTTTTGCTTTGTTGAATTTGTTTTAAGAATAGTTCGTTTCCTTTTTAATTTATCAGAATTCGAATCTATATTAAATTAATTGTATTTTATATACTTCAAAATAATAGCGAATGACACAATGTTCGGAATGACTAGAATACTTCAAAAATGAATAAGAATACAGTACGAATTCGTTTATTAATACTATGTATTTAAGTATTCGAATATATCGATGGTTCACTTACATTCAAACATAGGATAAGATTAAAATGACTTGAATTAAATTATAAACTAAGTCAGAATGACTTCGGATGAAGTAGAAACTTGACAAACTTGAATATTATGGCATTCAATGTGAAATACACGCTTGGACGTCACTGGGAAATGGAACGCGAAGCGTTCCTCCATCCTATATCTGAGATGTTGAATGTGGCCAGATGTTGAAAGGTCCAGATGTTGAGAGAGAGTCTCCTGATTGGTTGGGAAGATCTGGCAAGGAGGCGTGGTCATGGGAACTATTTCATAGGCATCCGAAGTTGGCGGGAAAACTCCTGATGTTGGATGAGAGTCCAGGTTGTCATTGGTTGAGAACACTCGGTGAGTAAGCACTCTATTGGCTGCCCTGATACTTTGGAACATGAAAATAAGGTAGGGTCTAGAAAGCTAGAATGTGTGGGATCCCAAAGGGTAATCAGCATTGAAAAATTTTAAAAGCATGAGATAAATTAAGAAGAAAAATAATATTTTTGCTAGGTTCACTCACCACATGTTGAGTGATTAAACTAATTGCTAGGGGGAATTATAAGAGTCCAGGAGAATTCTCCAAGGTCTTTTAGTATCTGACTCTGGATTATAGTTATTTAAATTTTGAACATTAATATTGTTAATATTCGGTATATTTTTGAAAAAGGAAATAGCCAGTTTTTGCATGTAGTTTTTAAGACACAGAACTTTAATAGCCCTGTAAATATCAAAATTTTAGTATAGCGATTTACTTTAACAATGTTACGAATTAGAGAGTTTTGAGAAACTTCAAGAATTTTAATATTAGCATCTGCTGCATAGCCTCCTACAGGCAGGCCGTAAGTAAGTATGGGACGCAAGACGGCTGTATAGAGAAGTATCTAGATATATATTATAAATGCGAAAGTTTGTGAGGATGTTTGGGAGTCTTTCACGCAAAAACAACTGAATGGATTTTAATGAAACTTTACAGTAATATAGCTTATACATCAGAATAACACATAGGCTATAATTTATAGCAGATGCTATAATTTATAAAGACATTGTGAGAAGTATCCAAAATATAACGATATTTGTCAAGTTAGTAGGAAAAAATTCTGCCATCTGCAAGCAATTCTGGCATGCGCTGCAAAACAACCTGTCTTTTGTTTGTGAAAGAACCCTTTTTGTTTTGGCTACGCAAGGCGCTCGCTTCTAATTAATTCCTGTAATCAGCATAATTCCTAATTTTTTTTATTTCAGAACAAAACTAAGTTTTGAAGGGAGAGGTTGTTATAAATCTCTCTTTATTTGAATGTTTTTTAATGATTTTATTATGAACATTTGGTAGTAAGAAAAAAATAATTGCACAAAATAAATATTTTTATTTCACGCTACATCATTTGGACATATTTGCATAGTTTGTTTGTGGTTAGTAGTTAATTATAACGCTATAATTTTAATTGAATAGGCGGATATTGCATTTTTAAGTATAAAAATAATTATAACTACTGTACTGTATTTTTTGGAGTGAGTGAATATTAACATCGCACTGTTCGGCTACACGAGGGTTTTTGACAACGGACCACGTAATTTTGGTCAAGTGACGTGGATGACATCTGAGCTGGCACCCCTTCTCCTAACTACCACACCACACCAACTTAGAAGGAATATTCTACCAATACTTAGCAGAAATATTCTTTGAAATCCACTCTTCTAAGATATATGGCAGCACGGGTCTTATGGTGAGTCTTTTAGTGGGGAAGGCGAACGGTTTTGCAGCAGATATGCGTTTTCAGCTGACGGCGTTTTCAGCGGATTGCAAAGATTATTATTTTTGTCCCGAAAAAATAGTTTATGTCAAAATTTAAGTATCTTATGTTTTTGTATGTTAATGAAGACCTTAAAAAACGATTTGACTATTTATTGTAAGTGAACGGTGTGTATAATTAATTTTACGGTGGAATATCTTTAATTAATTTATTATCTCTAACGGATTAAATTTCCCAAAGTGGAGTATTTCGTTTATGTATGTCCCTTAATTTTAAATGTAGTGATCCAAAAAAAAATATTGCATGAAAAAAACTGCAGTAAATTATAATGTGGTAGATAAAGCATTAACGTGCATCGTGCTCCTACACGGCGGGTCTTACAAAGCTCTAATAAAGCTCGATCTATGAAAGCTAGAAATTTGCCAACTTGACTCGATCGCTAACATTTCGCTATGTTTTTCATTGTATCGCCATTATAGCCATTATAATTTATGAAACGGCGTTGCTTGCGAATATTACAATTTTAACATAAAATAAATACAACAGAAAGTAATATTAATGTATTACACTTTCAGATATAAATTATTTACACTATTTTAAGCGTTCATTACACAAAACTTTTAACAATGTGTTACTTTTGCTGAGCAGAGATCAGCTTTGGGAGATATTTTCAAAAATCGACTCTCAAGAGTGTTACGGGGAGTTATAAATAAAAAAGAACTTATTTATTAGCTATTAGATCTACATACTTAAAATTTAACAAAGGTGTTTTTTCTTTCTTTTTTTTGTTTAGCTGAGATATGCAAAAAGCTTTTTTGTTTAATTTGAAATTCACGTAAAATTAACTCATTAAAAACTTTTTTATCCTTCAATCTGAGTTGTTTAATTTTTCAGTTCACCCGTGCGAAGGACGGGTATACCAGCTGGTCTTGTTATAAATATGCATTTCAGAATTCCGGCCAATTAAGGGGTAGAGTGCTCACAGAGCGTTCTGAAATTTATCACGCGTTTTTATAATATGCTGTTCCCAAGTTAGCTTTTATCTAGGATGAGTCCTAGATATTTAGTGCTCTGAGACCATTGAAGTGGTGTGGAGTAAGGCGTTGGAGGTGTGGGCTGTGTTCTTCTCCTGATGAAGAGTACCGAATAATATACACTATAAGTTACATTAAAAGCCCAGTGGCTGAGTGTTTAGTGCATCTAGCTTCTACACCACAGGTCCGGGCTGGGCAAGGTTGACTCAGCCTTTCATCCCTTCAATAGGTCGATAAAAGAGTACCACGCTTGCTTAAAAACATAACACTGGGGGTTTTCGCGTCAGACTGACCACCTCACCGAAACATCTGCTCATGCATGCACCTCAGGGCCCAAGGTCGTATATACTGAGTTGGGCACAGTAGGCCTTGTCCCTCACTCATGGAATGTCGCGCCACTGAGTTGAGTATAAGTTACATTAGTCGAATCAATCGTCAATACAAATGTTTGTTGCCACCGGTGTTCTTCTAAAAATAAGTTTCGAGGACGATTAATGCTTACCATAATAAAGCATTTATTTTTAGTACTGTGTAATTATTTTTTAAAAATCCTTCAATACTTCATTGATAAAAAAAAATACTGGGCGCGAAAGCGAAAGGTTTTATTTACTAGCATTTGTTCAGAATTTACTATAGACCAGGAAAAAAGACGGAAGAATTATTACTTCCAAAGAAACCACTTTAAAAGGAGAAAAGCGAACCAACAGATTAAACGTATGAAGAACTTTAAAATAAAGAAATATTAAGAATGCAGATTCTGCAGATAACTTAATTGACATCTGAATGTAGCAATAGAATTATCGTACATAGTAACAATATTGTTACGAATTTAGTCTTATTCTAATTGTTTCTACTCATTTGTGTTCATTTTTACAGTTTAATTTGTCGTATCTAATGTGATTTTAACCCTGTTTACCTGTAATATCATTTCCACTGCATTGCACGGCCCCCATGCTTTAACATTGGTTTAAATGGTAAACTCGCCAAATATTGCAGCTAGCGCCAAGTTGGCGACGGATTTGGCGACTTAATTTTTGGCGCCAAATTTGGCGATATGTCGCCAAATGTGGGCGATAAGCTTAGCGACCATGGCAACCCTGCTCCTAATAACCCTGTCTGGCAACCCTATCGCGGTATTGTAACACTATGTATTGAGCTTTTCTCGTACCTTCCGGATTTTTGCTAGATCTTTCTATTTCTCGATTATTCTGGCAAGTGCGAGAGGTTTCTGACCGAAAGGTATAAAAGGGCCCGAGCCGGCTAGTCAGTCAGTCAGATCTCAGCTTTCATGCAAGTGATACCTCTCTGCTTGAGAGAGACGATTGCATAGTGCGTGTGTTATTGCTTTTATTGAGTTATTATTTTTGTGCTGAGTGTTTACTATTGTTTTTGTTAGTGTATTGCATCTGTGTTATCAGTATTTTCATCGATTGTACGTGACTTTCTCGAACTGTTCTACAATTTGTGGAGGACTGTTTTGGCAAAGAATAAAATTGTTTTGGATCCCGCTCTTCGGCTTCAATCATTTCGAACCCCGAAAACGCAACAATTGGTGTCAGAAGTGGGATCCAAAACAATTTTATTCTTTGCCAAAACAGTCCTCCACAAATTGTAGAACTCAAAACTGGCGACGGACGTCGAGAGGCTTTCACTTGGCGTTTCTGATTGTCCGACTGAAGTAAGAGAAGTCCTGGCGCTGCAACACTTCATCGACGGGGTGCGTGATCCAGAAATCCAGAAAGCTCTCCGAATGGCGGATCTCAAGGACTTAAAGGGGGCCCTAGTGTTTGCTATGAAATTCGAGGCAGCCCAGCAAGCAACACGAAAGGACAGACACCCCATACGAGCCGTCAACGAATCGGACGTCGAACTCAAGTGTGGAGCGGTTAGAGCGACAGATGAGAAGCTTCTTGAATAGAGTTGAGTCTTTGATGTCCCAGAAAGCAGACGGGAAGAAGACCCTTAAATGCTGGACCTGCGGTCGAGAAGGGCATCTGCAGAGAAGCTGCCGGGCACGCCAAGGCGCTGAAACTAATAAGCGCCTCCCAGAAGGAGGTGTCGGAAAACTAATTAATGGCCATCTCGTGGGGCGGAGGTTGCCAGATTTTGGAAAGCCCCACTTTCCAGTGTGTCAAATTTCGACAAAGAGTACCGGTGAGAATGGAATTTTTATAATGGGACATGTTAACGAGCTTCCCTGCAACATGATCATCGATACAGGAGCCAATGTGTCTATCATTCGGAACGATCTGGCTCAAAAATTAAAAGAGAAACTTATCTGGACCCCGCCCCGCGTGGTGCTACAGACCGTGACGGGGGAAAAGATTGATATTCACGGAAAATTAAAAGTCAAGATCCAGTTTGGAGACACTACCTACCAACATGCTGTGTATGTCGCAGATATTGCAGACCCTTTCATTCTTGGACTGGACTTTCTAAAGGAGCATGGTTTCACTCTAGACTTCAACAAGAACGAATTACGTTCCATACACGAAGAAGTCACTATATTCAAAATTGAACACAGGTCAGAATCTATTCGACAGGTAACCGCTAACGAGAATATTACCATTCCCCAAGGACTGAAATCATAGTACCTGGATACATCGGTAACGATGTGAGTTTCAACTCTGGCCTAATTGGATCTGCGGAAAATAAAGCGAATGGATTGCTAATAGCTTCGACGCTAGTGGACCTTTCCAGAAAAACTATCCCGGTAAGAATTTGCAACGTAACTGAAAAACCTAGAGTGTTCCAGAAAGGTGAAGTGTTGGCAACCTGCAGTCCAGTAACGTGTGTCTGCAAAAGTTCGAGCTTGCTCCTATCCAACTCGCCTCAACAGTTGACTCCCGACCTTCTAGAAAATGCTGAATTGTCCCCCGAACAGAAAAGCTCCGCAGAAAGACTGTTCCAAGAATTTGAAGACGTGTTTTCTAGAAACAGTAGCGATATTGGCCATACTACAGTGACACAACACAGAATTGATACAGCAGACCATCCGCCGATTAAACAGCACCCAAGACGCTTGCCGTTTGCTAAACAGGAAGAGGTCGGAACACTACTACGAGAGATGCAGGAAAATGACATCATAGAACCGTCTTCGAGTCCGTGGGCATCTCCAATCGTCTTGGTTCGTAAGAAAGATGGCTCCACAAGATTTTGCGTGGACTATCGAAAACTTAACGACGTCACCAAGAAGGACAGCTACCCTCTTCCAAGGATAGATGACACCCTGGATACCCTTTCCGGTCATAAATGGTTCTCGACTTTAGATTTAAAGAGCGGATACTGGCAAGTGGAGATCCATCCCGAAGATAGAGAAAAAACAGCATTCACTTCCGGCCAAGGACTATGGCAGTTCAAAGTCATGCCGTTCGGGCTCTGCAATGCGCCAGCTACTTTCGAGCGCCTGAGGGAGACCGTGCTAAGGGGTCTGACTTTTGAAGCTTGCCTTATTTACCTGGATGACGTCATAATAGGAGGGCGTACGTTTGAAGAACATCTTCAAAATATCCGGAAGGTGTTATCAAAATTAAGCGACGCTAACTTGAAGCTAAACCCTTCGAAATGCAAGTTCTTCCAGAAAGAAGTCAATTATCTGGGACACATCATCTCTGCAGAAGGTGTTCGTACGGACCCCGAAAAAGTGTCCGCCGTAAAGAATTGGAAACGCCCTGAAAACCTCCGTGAGCTGCGAAGCTTCCTGGGACTATGTACTTATTACCGAAAGTTTGTGAAAGGGTTCTCTAACATCGCAAGACCCTTGCACAAGCTAACAGAAAGTAAACAAAAGTTTCAGTGGACAAAAGAATGTAAAGATTCCTTCCTCCAGCTTAAAGAAGCTTTGACGTCTTCACCGATCTTAATATATCCACAACCGGACAAGCCATTTATCTTGGACACTGATGCCAGTAATGAGTGTCGGAGCAGTATTATCTCAGGAAATAGATGGCCAGGAACGAGTCGTAGCTTATTGGAGTAAGTGTTTATCGAAACCGGAAAGAAATTATTGTGTCACTCGAAAAGAGCTACTGGCTATTGTGAAAGCCATCGAGCATTTCCATCACTATCTCTATGGCCAAAAATTTCTTCTACGTACCGATCATGCCTCTTTAACCTGGCTAATGAATTTTAGAAATACTGAAGGCCAGGTAGCCAGATGGATACAACGGCTCAACGAGTATTACTTTGACATCAGACATCGTAAAAGGCTCCTCGCATGGAAATGCTGATGCCCTTTCAAGAAGACCATGCCCAGAAAATTGTCGTCATTGTTCCAGAGTAGAGACCAAATATGACTATGCTATACGCCAGATAACAACTTCAACAGCGACGCCACCCGATCCCTGGAGTGACGAGAAAGTTCGAGAAGACCAGATGGCGGATCCTGATATTAAACCCCCTTATAGAGTTTATGGAGTCCTCCAGCAATAAACCAAGTTGGCAGGACATCTCGGCTTATAGTCCTACAACTAAGCAGTATTGGGCCCTCTGGAATTCTCTACGTCTCAGGAATGGTGTTCTATACCGAAAATTCGAATCAGAGGATGGAAAGACATTCAGGTGGCAATTAGTACTTCCTCGATCTCGTATCCCAGAGGTACTCAAAGAATTGCATGGCAGCCCAACAGGAGGTCATTTCGGCGTCATGAAAACTTTGCACCGAGTTCGAGAGCGATTCTGCTGGGGTAAAGTGAGAGCTGACGTGGAACAGTGGTGCAAGTCCTGTGATGCCTGTTCAGCTCGGAAGGGGGCCAAAGATACGTAGCCGAGGGAAGCTGCATCGCTACAATGTTGGAGCACCCTTCGAACGTATCGCTTTCGATATCCTGGGACCTCTGCCAAGGACTGCGTCTGGTAATAAGTACCTACTTGTTGTCATGGACTACTTCACGAAATGGCCCGAAGTGTACCCCATTCCGGATCAGGAAGCCCCACCGTAGCGGAGGCTGTAGTGCAGCACTGGATATCGAGATATGGGGTACCTCTTCAACTTCATTCCGATCAGGGAAGAAATTTCGTCTCTGCGGTATTGAAGGGGTCTGTGAACTACTCGGAATTGACAAGACCAAGACCACACCTTTGCACCCACAGTCAGATGGCATGGTGGAGTTTAATCGTACCATCCTGAATAACCTCTCACTGATGGTCTCCAAGAACCAACAAGACTGGGACCAGAAAGTTCCTCTCTTTCTGCTAGCGTACCGCAGCGCCGTTCACGAGACTACCGGATATTCACCATCCCAGATGCTTTTTGGCCGAGATCTTCGTCTCCCTTGTGACCTGCTGTTTGTTCGCCCTCCGGATACACCTTCATCGCCTGAGGAGTACGTGCAGAATCTCAGGCACGTTTTGAAGATGTACACAATTTGGCTCGAGAACGGATCAACCTGAGGACGGAAAGATGAAGACTCGGTACGACACAAAAGCCACAGGACATCAATTCAAGGAAGGTGACAAGGTGTGGTTCTACAACCCGACTCGACGCAAAGGACTTTCTCCTAAGCTACAATCGCATTGGGACGGTCCTTATACAATTTTAAAGATAATAAACGACGTCGTAATCCGGATCCGTAAGTCAACGAATTCGAAGCCTAGAGTCGTTCATTACGACAGGCTTGCTCCATATTATGGCCATAATTCTTAGTGTGTCAATTATCGTGTAATTTATTTTGACCATGGTCTTGTATAAATAAGTTAGTGTGTAAATAATCTTGTAAATAATTTTGTATATTGTTTTGTAAGTGTTTATTTTCTACTATGCATTACGTGTTTATTTTGTACTATGCATTAGGTGTTTATTTTGTACTATGTATTACATGTTTATTATTGCATATTCATTTAATTGTTTTTAATCAATTGCTTTATTATTATGTTAACGTCTGATGAAGGGTTGTACTGCCCGGGACGTGCAGTTCTTGAGAGGGGGCAATGTTACGAATTTAGTCTTATTCTAATTGTTTCTACTCATTTGTGTTCATTTTTACAGTTTAATTTGTCGTATCTAATGTGATTTTAACCCTGTTTACCTGTAATATCATTTCCACTGCATTGCACGGCCCCCATGCTTTAACATTGGTTTAAATGGTAAACTCGCCAAATATTGCAGCTAGCGCCAAGTTGGCGACGGATTTGGCGACTTAATTTTTGGCGCCAAATTTGGCGATATGTCGCCAAATGTGGGCGATAAGCTTGGCGACCATGGCAACCCTGTTCCTAATAACCCTGTCTGGCAACCCTATCGCGGTATTGTAACACTATGTAATGAGCTTTTCTCATACCTTCCGGATTTTGCTAGATCTTTCTATTTCTCGATTATTCTGGCAAGTGCGAGAGGTTTCTGACCGAAAGGTATAAAAGGGCCCGAGCCGGCTAGTCAGTCAGTCAGATCTCAGCTTTCATGCAAGTGATACCTCTCTGCTTGAGAGAGAGACGATTGCATAGTGCGTGTGTTATTGCTTTTTATTGAGTTATTATTTTTGTGCTGAGTGTTTACTATTGTTTTTGTTAGTGTATTGCAGCTGTGTTATCAATATTTTCATCGATTGTACGTGACTTTCTCGAACTGTTCTACAATTTGTGGAGGACTGTTTTGGCAAAGAATAAAATTGTTTTGGATCCCGCTCTTCGGCTTCAATCATTTCGAACCCCCGAAAACGCAACAATTACCAACCTCACGCCGTCCAACAGCCTAGACCTCCAAAGCAGCTGGATTACAAGACCACGCCACTGGTCGTACATGCTAACAATATAGTTATCGCAAGGTAACAATAAGATTATCGTATCGTAATAGCAAGGAAATTTTCATCAGCTTGGCTTTTTGATGTATGCAGTCAGGAGCAGCCAAAATAGTTGAATCCTTTTATTCATAACCAACTGTTAAATTTTCTTGTGTGCTTATTTTAGGAGAGTAAAATGGGCGTCCACAGAAAAGAACTTGATTATTTTGATTAAAATATAACATTCCTAGGTTCTAAAGTAAACTATGAAAATAAAAAGTGAAAAATAGTTTGATTTGGATTGAGTGGGCTAGATATTGATTATTTCTTAGAAAATGATGGAGGTAAATAAAATTTAAATTTCTTTTTTGTTTTTATATTTGACTCACGTCACACTGAGTTTCAGTGGCGTAGCTAGGTATCCAAAGGCCCAGGTGCTAAAAAAATGAGGCCCCTATCTTAGTTGGATTTTATCAAGTGAAAAAGTAAAAATATATGAATACTTTAAATACACAAAGCTTTACAATTTTTGTTTACAATCTTCTCTTTCTTGGCATGGTTCGCGCTTCAACGCACTACTGGGTGGGTTTTTATCCCTAATTTTAGTTCTATAATTTATCATTACATTTCGTATGTATTAACTGATGTTAAAAGGCAGGAGAAACGAAATGTTACGCTACAAAACAACGTCGTTTGGTAACCCCTGGCTATTTATTTGGGAGGATCGAACTCACTCACCAGAGGGCTTAGAGCTGCAAAATGGTCCCCCGAGAATGACAGGAATTGATAGAAATGCATGACCAAGAAAATATAATAGATATTTAAAAATTATAAATATTTTTTTAAAAAAACTTTCTGCAAAAGAGCAGGGGATGCGGGTACGAAAGTACATCAGTCTATTGCAGATACGAGAAGATTGCGAAATACTGAAATAGGGAAACTGGCTTACTATGAATCATATTGCTACTTAAAATAGAATGTAACTAAGAAGGAAATATTTCTTTTGTTGGTTTTTTAAGATGTAATAAGTATGGTGAGAGATTTTTCATGGAACTTTCAAGTAACAGTTTATTAAAAAAAAGGAAAAAAGAATTGAAAATAATATAAACGTTTCAATAAATAAAGTTCGCAACACTAAACAAATGAGTGAAAGAATTTAGGGAATTCCCTACAAAAAAGTTCCAAATTACTTTCAACTGAATTGCCAAGTTTATTGTTTTGTTGCAAACTTTTATATTTATATCTTAAATCTAGTAGAAATTACCGCAAGTTCAACTTGCTTGGTGGTCAGGCTCCGAGGAACACCCCTCAGAGCTTGAAGGCCCTGGTGCATGACACCGCCCAGCCCATTGGTAGCTGCGCCACTGAAGCAACACGAGAGCTGTTGGGGACCGTCTTGTAATTCTGAATCTCGGTCGAATGAGGAGGGCGACACCTGAGCTTTTCACACCCCCAACTGGAGATTTTTGAATCCTGACACAATTAACGTGTATCCATCCCTCTAAGCGGCGGGTGTTCGGTGGCACTGAGGTTCCAACTCATGACCCACGAGTTCATGACCACTCAGGTTTTCAGTGACGCGAATGAGTGAATATTTACGTCGCACTGTTCAGCTACACGAGGGCTTTTGACGACGGACCACGTCATTTGGAACCATGGTCAAGTAACGTGGACTACACCTGAGCTGACAACCCTTCTTCTAACTACCACACCACACCAACGGGAGGATGTTTGAGCTCTAGACAGATTTAACGTGCATCGCTCCCCTACACGGCGGCTCTTTTGTTGTACTGGGCTCGAAGTCGTGACAAGGCCAGCCTCGATCCGATACCTTGACCACTCGGCTACCGCGACTACAAGAAAAATTGGAATAATGGGTGGCATTCACTTTTTTTAGATGAGTGAAATATTTGAGTTATTAAATAGCCTTTATTTTTGTCTTCTGTGATATTAGAAAATGAATAAACTATTATAATTAATAAGGATGAGAATAACGATCAGTGCTATTTTCTTAATAAAAGAAGAAAAACAATTTTTATTATTTTTAACTTTTATATATATATTATCTACTTTTAAGAAATTCTTTTTTCCAAATGTAATAAAATACCGCGTCCGAACAGCTAGAAACATTCCGAACAGAAACATTCATTTCTACACAAAATAGAAATGAATGTTCAAATAGTACAAATTTGCTTCCCATTCAAGTATCCAGGGTTATTCCTAGCAAATAAATAATAAAAATGTTATCTGAAATTTATATAGTAGAAGATTAAGATTTATATTATTTGTAGAGTAAAATTATAATTGATATTTTGTGTTCGATATTTTTATACGAAAAATACATATTTTCCAACAATTTAAAATATTGTGGGTTTTTTTTCTGAATATACTCTACTATTACGCTAAAATGACGCCAATGTTACCCAAAACTCATCTATTTCTTGCACCGTTTGTAGCGTCAAATGCAGAGTATAACGCGCACTTTGAACACAAAACTAAGAACGAAATTTACGGATGCGCGTTATACGCCGAGCATAAAAATCAGAGTTTTTAAAAGAAAAAAATAAGCATCGAAGAATATTAGGCTTCTACATTTATCGAAACGTCGTTTAATTAAAAGAAATGACATTCCTTATGAACTGAAAGAGTTGCAACTCTAAGAGTATACTATTTTTTTCTAAATCTAGAAATAATATTTCGAATAAACGACTTCAAAACATAAGAGCACTGCGCACGTGCATTTCAGGTTCTTTCGAAAAAAAGGAGTGCACGTTGTACGGCAAATATACCTAAACATTAAAAATTGCTGCTTCAAAGTATAGGTTCACGTATATATACCGGTTTATACTGTATTTTCTTTTTAATTGACTTTATTAACTTTAAATTGTTGTAAAAGAGCATATTAATTGTAAGTATTTTGTAATTTATGAGTGATTTTTTTCCTATGTTCTTTATTATAGAAACTAGAAGTGGTGTCTAGTTTTTTAAAATTCTAAACAAACAAACAAGAAAAAAAAACAGTTTAAGATTACCAATACTTATAGTTAAATAGTGTGCTACAAATTTAGAATGATTAAAATACTTTTAAGAATAAAGTTAATTCTTATGATTTCGTTCATTAATCTAACCCTCATTTTAAATGACATGGATATATCCGATTCTTGTTCGTTAAATGTTACTTAACTAATAATGAAACCGCTTTACTTGCAGCTCTAAAACTGGTGTTTTTTTCCCTTTAAACCTTCTGAATAATTATATGCTAGGTACCTTGAAAGAAAAAAAACTTGTTGAACCCTTAACGCAGAAGCATGACACTTTCAATTACTAACTCTCGTCATTCCTTTTCGGATTAGTACAAGATATGAAACAACTTCAATGAGTGTCGATACAAATCAGCTTGCACACCTGTTTCGCATGTAATGAGAAAGGTGTGTCTTTCCGTTGGAAGTGTTAAATTATTCTAATTTAAAATTTTAACGAATAGTTACTAGAAAGGATAATTTATTATTCATAGATTTTAGCACTTAAAAGTAGTATGTGACTCGTAAATCATACTTTTAGTTATGTAATTTTATAAATAACAGTTTTGTGTGTTGGAAAAGTATTGTGTATTTTGTGTATATTTTTTATTTTATGTTATTTAATTTTTCCAGTTAACTCGCCATTTTGTTGCTAATTTCTAGTGTTCTGCAAACTAGTGTAATAAATGTTTTACGTTAAAGGAGTTCTTACATAGTTTTTTAGTAATTAAAGCAATTAATTTAACTAAAATAATATATTATATGTATATAAAATAGTTTTTCCCTTCAGATTTTACTTAAAAACGGTCATGTAAAACATTTTATACAATGAACAATACATTTTTTGCGAAAACTATGTTTGATGATTATTTTTATACTTTCCAATGGCAGTCACTTGGTAAATGTAAACAAGTGTTCTCAATTTAATTCAAAACTAACATTCGACTTACATTTGTTTGTTTTACTTTTAAAACTTAGACATTATTTCAAATTTGATAATTACGTAAAGATCTTAAAGTATTAAGATCATTCAAAAATCTTTAAATTATTAGAAAAAACCCTTAAATATGTACTTTTAAAATCAAATGCATTTTTTTGTACATATATTCATTATTATTGTTGACAAATATATAGTTTTTAAAAGAAAACTTCTATAAAAAGTGAAAGTTGGCAACCGTGAAGCCCGTGAACAAATGGGCTGGAAACAGTAGTTATGCAGTTATGTGACTTAGACGTGAATTTAGCCCATTCAAGCAGCAATGAAATTTAATTTATTTTTGCATGATTAAGAATTTTTCCTCGTAAAATCTCATACTATAATGCATATAATTCATCGCTCTCTAAATTATATCCGTAAAAAATTTGTGCTTTCAAGGGGGAAATTTTCTATAATTCTACCCTTTTAACGGATTAAAATTCCAAGCAGCTATTTTTTTTATTGTACAGCTTCTTGTTCAAAATTCTAAAACAATCGCGTGATTTTCTACCAATTACGGTTGATCGATTATAAAAGTAATTAGGAATAAATTTTAAAAACTACAATAGAGACTGGAAATAATGCAGCAAAGTTACGTAACTGTAGAATATAGAAGCGGATTAGATACGCCTTTACAAGACCCAAACAAGCGTAACGCATTAAAAATCATAATCGATAACAGTTGTTAAAAGAAAAATGGCATCTAATAAACTTTCTTCTGTTCCTACGAACGCATGGCAGCTGTTCTGTCGATATTTGATCACGATTCAGAACTTTTGTTTGTTTGATCTCATTGCAATTAGGCCTAAATGTATTGGCAAGTATACTCGTAACACCAGTGCGCATTAAGCAAATTTCAATCACGAAAACCACGAATTATTGGTTTCGAGGCTAGCGCTGTTTTAACCTGTTGCTAATTTGTCATATCAAATACGCTTTCTATCGTTGGGGACGATCTGTTGCTGAATAAATACAACATTTTCCGGTTGGGAATGGACTTGATTTTACCGTGGAACAGTTTAGATGAAGAATTGTTGCATATGAAAATCAAATGCATTTTAAATGTGATTCAATAAAACAGAATTTGTATTCGTAAGATAAGATGATATTCGTGAAAGTAATTATTTTTAGTGGCAGATTTTAATAACCGAAAATTACAATGGAGAATCTTTTAGCTATTTGGGCGGGAAACTGAAATGATTTAATCAAAAAATTTGTTAAATAGTGATTCTAATGTGAATGAACGAGAAAAATTTTTACTCAAAAGTATTACATTTTTTATGAATAATTAAAGAAAACATTTTTTGGGACCTATTTGGACTAATTATTTGGGAAAGATTCAATAATTCTTAGTATGGCCTTACGGTTGCATGTGGTGATTTTAGAATGATTAATTCTTAAAAAAATTCTTTCATCTTTTATATTTTTAAAAAAAAAATCCCTTTTACGTTCTTTATCCACTTTACTCAAACTGTGGGGTGCGCCCCCCGGGGGGATAACCCTACGAGGGAGAGCGAGCACATTGAAAAGTCGAAAACAAAAGATTATTTAAACAAAAATTATTAATTTACTGAAAGTAAACAAACAAAATACATTCTAACGTAATACAGTATAAAAAACATATTTGCACTCATAAATGTATCAGTACCGCCCACTGTATTTTATAATTAATTTAACACTACTAAGTTGCCAGTGACGCCACACACATGGGCTTGCTATATATATATACAAACCATGGACACTTTTCTAATGAAGTGCCGATTGAAAGCGACGCTCCCCAGTGCCACCCTTTTCCACTTCGGCGCACGGAGGGGGAGGGTAGAAAAGGAATAAATAAGTAAAACGTTCTCTGAAATAAGGAAATCCTTCAAACACAGTCAAGGTCCTTTTATTATATTCCAAAAGCCTTCGGAATAATTTGATGGATAGCAGTGCACAGAGAAGATCGTATTTCGGAATAACGTATATATACGTCAGGGACAATTAACGCTCTGGTTGAGCGAGACGTTTATATACGCATGTGGCACTTAAACCTCTTAAGTGTATTGTAGCTTCAGCGTCAAGGTATAGTTTTATTGAATTCAATACATTGTTATTGTATGCAGGGGGGCGCGATGATTGAATATTGGGTCGCAAATGTTGAAAGTTTGAGAAGCACTGACTTAACAAGTGAAAATTCCAACTTAGTCATGAAATTCTTTGTAAGATATTGAATAAATCATCAATGGTAGAAGTAGCATCTTGCATGTCGATTGTACAAATTGCTACATGAAAAAAAATAAGCTTTGAAAAACATGTTGTGTTTTAAAAGTGCACACTCTAAATACAGCACTGTTGAAGTTTATAATGAGGTTCGGGACAGTCAATTTCTAAAATTTGCTAGATTATTTCAAAAAGATTAGGAAAGACATTGGAGAGTTCTGAAACTTCCATAGTTTTCGAGGTCTTGTGCATTTTATTTTAATTTTTTATTTTACAAATGCTACACCACACTGCAATAGCGGCGATGCCATTAGTGCACGTGCTCTCCAATGTTTTTCAACAGTTAAATTAAGACTAATTAGTGCAAAGCACACGACCCAATGTTCAGCGGTCATAGGCTGACCAAAGTCCCACAGAGTCCGATGAGTCGGCGATACCAGTTCTGTAGAAACGAGATCTCAGACAGTCATGATCTGTCAAAAGTCTAAAATAAGCTACAGCAGCTTTTCCAGGAGTCCCAGGGATCCAGGACGGGTTCTTGTTCAAGATGGCCCAGTCTTATTTTTATAAAATAATTTAACTCGGTGGCACAACAGCCCATGAGGGCCAAGACCTACTGTGCCCAACTCATTATACGTGACCTTGGGCCCTGAGGTGCATGAGCAGATGTTCCGGTTATGTGGTCAGTCTGACGGGAAACCCCCAGTCTTAAATTTCCAAGCATGCTTAGTAATCATTTATCGACACATTGAAGGGATAAAAGCCTGATTTTTAAAAGAATCTATACTTAAATTAGTTTTCAATTTGTTAGGTGTCTATTCAAGCTCTACTCAAGATCAAAAACTAAACAGAATTTTATAAAAATGATTTGTATTGATAAATCGATGAAAAATATAAAATAACCAATGGTGAACAGAAAGAAGCATTTTGGTGGCGCTGCGTTATCCCTCGTCAATTGTGAAGTGAAATGAAGAGATCCGGATCTTCAGGAATAAATATTTCGTTTTGTAAATAGCATTAACTCACTCACTTGCTCAAACGTCAGCTCACTGGTCGTGTTGGATTATCGTGAATAATAAAGGTTTTGTTTCTCTCTCTCTCTCGACGAGTTTTTATTTATGTCTGCGCAAATTTGGATTGTCATCAGGGGCGTAGCTACCACCGTATCAATGATACAGGGCCCCGAAGCTACAGGAGCTAGAGAAAAAGTTGTTAATATATTAAGAGGTCCAAAAAGGGTGCGCAAGAAATTTTGAAACGAGGCCCACTCAAGTCTAGCTACGCCACTTATTGTCATCATCAGTGGCGTAATGAAGAATATTAGAGCCCTCCTGCACTGTCAGGTTTTGGGCTTGAAGCCCTAATACGCACTAAACGTCAGTCAGGCATTGGGGTCCACTGGAATCTTGGGCTCTCCGCGATGGGGGGGGTCACAGGTCATTGTTACTCGACTAGACTCTAAAGCCTACAAGCATCAAGAGAGGGGAAAGGAAACCTATTTACTGCCTCTTCATGATCTGTATACTGTAAGATTTAATGAAAGAAATAATTGACAAAACTTTTGATCTTATTTCAGGTAATTTTGATTTATTACCTTTCAAGTACTTTGATCGATTATAATTTTTATGACTATTATCTTTAGATTAAACTGAAGTATTATTGCAGAATGAGCCGAAATTGGTGAAGAGATTTTTATCAACGTGCTTTTCCCTATCCTCTGAATGACATTTCCATGTTCTAAATTTAAGCGCTATTTTGCTCTGTCTTTTACTTAGTTGCCTCATTCCACCTTATTCTATTCTTTATAAAAGAATGTCTTCATTGAGAAAAAGTTAGAAAGTTTAAGAGGATAATTTAATGCTAAAACGTTCGCTTTGTCATGATTAGGATTCAGATATTTGCTGCTAATTGTATTTTTGAATTATGGTGGACATTTAAAGTCTCATTGCGAATTTTTCCTGGGAAGCTTTCAATTTTTATTTAATTTGTTTTCTTAAATCGAGTAAAGCGCGTAAAAGTTTAAGGCAAAATGTGAACTAGCTTCATTTTAAATTAAACTTGTATGTCTCTACGTACCATATACTAATTTATAATGTTCCGAAGTTTCATACTAAATTTTTGACTAGTTCATTTTTTTAAAAACAAATTTCTCTGATGTTTAGTATATACTTACGATGTCGATTTTTCATCCAAAAGGTTTTCGTTTGTATTTTATTGAAGCAAAATAAATCAATGTCAACCGTATGTGTTGTTCAGCATCAACTTTTCAGACTGATAATCACGATTAGGTCTAAAAAACAAAAGAAAGATTCCAGAAATAAGGAAGGAGATCTCCGGAATAAAGTTTGGAGAGTGGAGGGCCAGCTCTAATGTCGAATTCATCATCTGACCGAAATTCAAAATGGCACGACATCCGTCACCGATAACTTTTGTGTTGTTTCCTGGTGTGACTACCGCAATCAATGAATCGAGTGGTCAGTCAATGAGAGTCAGTGGTCAAGTCAATGAGAGAAAAATTTCCCTCGCTTGATGGAAAAGCAAACAAATTCGATTCATCCTCAAGCTGAATGTTAAGTGCTGATTTTACTGTAGAATGGGCCGGCCGTGGTAGCCGAGTGGTATAGGTATCGGACCGTGGCTTGCCTTGTCACGAGTTCGAGCCCAGTAGCACTAAAGACCCGCCGTGTAGGGCAGCGATGCACGTTAAATCTGTCGAGAGCTGAAACGTCCTTCCGTTGGTGTGGTGTGGTAGTTAGGAGAGGGGGTGCCAGTTCAGATGTCGTCCACGTCACTTGACCATGATTCAAAATTACGTGGTCCGTCGCCAAAAGCCCTCGTGTAGCTGAACAGTGCGACTTTAATATTCAATCAATGCTGTAGAATGGAGAGACTAATGGCAATTGTCATCATCAAAATTTTAGATATATTAATTTCGCAACTCATGTTCATAACTTTTTGACGAATCATGACTATAGTAGTCATTATATACCGTATTGACTCGAATCTAAGCCGCTATCAATTTTAAACCACACCCCCAATTCTCTACACGTTTTTCAGAATTTTATATTAAAAAAAATGTGTAAACGGTTCATCAATAACCGCTACTTAAGATTTTTTTTAAAAAATAAAGAGAAATGATAAGCTAATAATTCGTTTATTTTACCTGTACTAAAAACCTTCAAATAAAGGGTGTTTTTTTAGAGGTATAGAACTTTAAATTGCAATAAAACAACGATGTATTATTCGATATGAATTTTTTTTTTATTCGAAAGATAATCTTGTGGCATTACATTTTAAATATGATTTCTGGCATATAACTGCCATGGCTGGCTCGGATGTAGTCCAATCTGGCCTTCATCGTTTTTGAAGAAGTACGGACCAATGATTCCACTAGCCCATAAAGCGCACCAAACAGTCAGTTTTTCTGGATGTAACGGTGTTTCGACATACACTTGTAGATTAGCTTCACTCCAAATGCGGCAGTTTTGTTTGTTGACGTAGCCATTCAACCAGAAGTGCGCTTCATCGCTTAACAAAATTCGCTTATGAAAATCGGGAATACGTATTCCGCACAGAACCATTATTTTCGAAATAAAGTTGCACAATTTGAAAGCGTTGTTCAGGCGTGAGTCTATTCATGATGAATTGCCAAACCAAACTGAGAATAAATCACTTGACAGCTGTTAAATCAGTCGCCATCTTGGAAAGTAATGCCAAATTAAACTTCTATACCTGGGAAAAAAAACACTCTTTACATATATGAATCTATGATGACTCTAACCGTCAATATCTTGTTTCGAAAATGATTCGTCGCTTCCATTGTCACAGCTGACTTCGGAATGGATCACAATTTCCACATACTGTGTCGTCTTCTGTGCCATCCAATTTGCATTTGTTATGCAACATTTTTTAAAAAGAAAGTGTTATATGAAGAGAAGAATGTAAAACAATTATTAAAGACTGTTGAGCATTTGCAAGCACAAACTATATCATTTTCCTTACGCCATCGACGGTTTTTGTTTCATCCGTGTCAAATGTTCAGTGGAGGCTGCTCTGTTTACGTTTTTTTTTCTTTCTGCATGTCTCCCTTTTCGTACTTGCGTCCTAGTGAACTCGCCTTGATACTGTTAACGATATCTTTGACGTTTAAGTGATTCAAGGAAAGTGTATACAAAAAAAAAATCTTTCCTAAATGCGAGCAGAGAAAAGATGTTTAGGATAGACTGAATACTGAGATAAGCTGCGGGAAGGGATAGGTCATCCATGCAAGTGAACAGAATGGATGGCTACATTTTTCTTTTCAAAAGGGTTGCCCCCATCCGATGTATGTTTTGCTTTCGATTCTAAGTATTTTCAGTAGCATTGAAATTGGAAAAATAGTGCGGCTTAGATTCGAGTAAATACGGCATATAGTAAAATGTATTTTAGCTATTTTGTGGGGGAGAATTTCTATTGCAATGTAAATAAACACAAACGCCAAAATGTAAAGATAGCCAAAATGATGGTGCTCAAAGTTGTGTTTAACGACAGACGTAATTAAGCCTCCTGCCACGATGAATTTCGTGGACCTCGATCTGACTGCCGTTCGGGTGGAAAATATTTATACACACAAGATCTCTCTCTGTTTCAAATTCAGTCAAGTTCTTAATTTCCTCTTACTTTTGTTATTAGATGTGAAAGACTTTTACCTCTTATAACAATACAAATCGTATCTTTTGTGCTCATTTTGTTCTACCTTGTGAAAAAAGTTAGATAGAGCTAATTTTACCACCATTTTTAAGAAAGAGGAAGATACAGCTAAAATCCTTTCTAATTAGACTTCAAGCAGAAAAGAAGCCTCCAAGATCCCTTTCTTAGTGTGGTGCCAACCCCTGTTGTCAGTGAATTCCAGGAGCTGTGGGCAATTGAACACGGTCTCAAGAACGCCGAGGAGTGGTCCATTATGAATATCACGACTTGCCTTTGTTTTCTGCTCAGATCGTGTGGCAGCCACGGTGCATTTCGGGCCGAGAGTGTCACGTTTTCTGCCTTCCCTATCACTCAGCTTCCTCTTCGAATAAAAAAAAAAGGAAAAATCGAAAGGTTGAGGGGGAATTTCGTCAGGTATAATGAGTAGATATCGTCTGTTTATGAATTATGAAGTCATTCGAAGCTTCTAAAAGTAGCACAGAGCGATGAAAGCATCCTCAAGAAAACTGGATCATGTTATACAAGGGAGATGCAGAATGGAAATGAGATTAGGATACAAAATAATTGTGATATTTTATGAATTTTATTAAAACAACATCCATTGTGGGTAGGTGATTGAATATATTTTCTCAGCGCATTTAGATGAATATTTAGTTATTGTTGTAATATGTAATAAATGGGCCATTGACTCTGCAAGTTCGAATTGGATTTTTTTTTGTATCTTTCTGTTTCTTTAACTAACCTTAGATTTGTTTGAATTGTATGGAGTGGATTGAGATTGATAAAGGAATAACATGTAATTTCTTTTTCAAACACTTTCGGTCAGTAATTTACAGATGTTGTTTCAATTTCAAATTTCAACTGGTATCTGCATTTTAAAAATACATTTATAGAACATCTAGGAGTTTTTCATAATTATCTTACATTAAGCGACAAAATCTGAATTTTTATCTGTTTATTATAATTTAGAAAGAAATAATCGCGTTAAATAAAGACCCTATTAACCACCAGGGTGTCTAGGACTTAAGCCAATTCAGGGCCTCCTTTCAACATTTAACAATTAGTGATTAATTGTTTTTTCGCCACACGGCGAAGAAACACAAGGGGATATTGGCGATGGGCCTCGTTATTTTAAACTACGGTATCAATCTTCTTCTACATAACAAACAAATTCTATAATAAAATATCACTAAAAAACAGTTGGTGAACATTTATTTTGCATCGAATTCTGAGACTTGTATCTAATTAATTTCCTTGATAAATAATAAGATTTTAAATAGTGCTTGAAGAAATGACATTACTATCTTGTTAGTATAAGAAGATTTTAATACTGGCTGAGCAAGAGTTTAATATTTTTCCTTCTGTGATTTTAAAAATCTGAAGGCTTTTGTGTATAATCGTCTAGCTTAAATTCTAAGGAGTGCCCCAAAAATATTATCAGTAATTAAAAATTAAAAACTTTCATAAGAGTTTACTGTGTTTAAGTTTTGAATAAAATAATCATTAATTCTCATTTGCTATTTTGTTACAGAAAAAGTTTTTCTTCTGTTATATCAATGAAGTGTCGCCTTGTGTTCGTGATAGTTGATTAGTTTAAACACCAATGACATTTTCCTGTTTGCTAATTTAATGAAATAGATGATATATGTAGTGATTCTTGTATAATTAATATTCTCTAATGTTTAATTAAAACTGTGAAGACATTTTTTACTGAACTGAAACTCATTTGAAAATATTTGTGCATCAGTGTAGCTTTTTATTTATTTATTTATTTTTGTATTTTTAAGTAAATACTAGTCAAATTTTAACATTTATATGAAAAAATTCTTGTGATATTTTTGCGGCAATATTCTTTTTCACAAATCCTACCTTTACAAACGTTTATGTATTTATGATATTTTTTTTTATCTAATAACATTAATTTGCAATTGCACTTTGTCAGTTCTCTGTGTTTCTTTTTTGTTTAAAAAATTATTTTAAAAATATAGAAATGTATGGTAAAAATGTTTTTATGTTTAATTTGTAATTTTTACGGGTTTCACAAAAACTGAATTTTTTAAAAAGAAACGATCGTTGTTGGAAGTAACATCACATATCATTAAATATTATTGATACCAAATTAGCAATAAAAGATGAATACGCCAAATGAAGAAAGAAAAATACGCCAAATCGGATGCAATATTCAACGAAAAAAATATTCATAATTTCTTTTCTTTAAAACTTAAAAAATATATAGATTTTAAATAAATGGCCGAATATAGATTTATAAAGCTCTCTTGTACGTTATATGCGTTCCTAGAAAGAATGGAATGTTAAACTTCATTTTAAAGTGAGAAAAATACTTGATTGATTGAATATTAACGTCGCACTGTTCAGCTACACGAGGGCTTTTGGCGACGGACCACGTAATTTTGAACCATGGTCAAGTGACGTGGACGACACCTGAGCTGGCACCCCCTCTCCTAACTACCACACCACACCAACGGAAGGACGTTTCAGCTCTCGACAGATTTAACGTGCATCGCTGCCCTACACGGCGGGTCTTCAGTGGTATTGGGCTCGAACTCGTGACAAGGCAAGCCACGACCCGATACCTATACCACTCGGCTACCGCGGCCACGAAAAGTACTTGAAGATACTAAAAGATCTATCGTAGAGACTTTCAGAAATACAAAAATAATATTTTTTTCTCAGATATTAATTTTCAAAAAATAATTGTGGAAGTTAGTCGTTTTTACAAACAATTATTAAAAGTTTTCGCAATCTTTTCTTCCGAGTTTTTAAATTTACACACGAGATCATTATGTAATATGCAATGTTATATATAATATAAGTTTCGATTAATCTAAAATTATGCTATAATGACTTCTTTGTTAATTGTTTTTTTTCACTTCTAATTAATTCATTTTATAGGCAAAATTTGACGTCGTAGTCTCATGATAAATGCAATCACGTGTTTCTGGCCAATCAATTTATGCGCTTGGCTGCTGCCATTTTTTGCTTTTGACGGAAACTTTCTTATAAACAGTACATATGTGTCAACAATAATTTTCACATAAGTAAGCAAAATGCGTTTGATTAAAAACACACACAAAGAAAGGATTTTCTTAAAAATTTTGAAAAACTTTTAGAAGAATTTAAATATTTGTGAACATCTTTACTCAATTACAAATGTGAAACTTTATCTAAATTGTATAAGTAGAACAACGAGCACTAGTCTAATATGAGTTTTGAATGCAATGGAGAACACATGATTGCATTTGTCACGTAACTCTCACAGTGTTAAAAATGAGATTTAAAAAAGAAAAGAAAAGAAAAGAGTTTCAGATATTCTCTGGAATTTTGAAACAGTGTTTTTAGAAGGATTTTCGTGTGAACTTAACATTTTAAACTTAAGTAATAATACTTTAAGCATTTAATATTGTTAAAAAATAATCAATATATAACATGAATTATAATAATTAAATAATTTGAACAGATATATGATATATTAATTATATTTTCAATAGAAGCAAATGCATTAAAAATATAATCCGAAACCTTAATTCCTGGCATCATAATCTTAAGGGGGAAAAAATACCAATTTGCGTTTTTGTCATGCATGCAGTTGAAAGATAATGAACACGTTTCACTTAGAAAAGCAATTTATCACTTCACAAAGAAACGGAACCAATTTGCTTCCTTCGAAAAAAATTATTCTTGTGTTCGATAAATGCAGAGATTCTAACTCTATAAAAGGAGAAATGTTTCAACACAGAACAATTCTTTAATTCTTCATCCAGCTCGGATTATAAAGTTGCAACTTCTTCACCAAACAACTTAACTTGCTTCTTTTGTGGAACTAAAGCTATTAATAATATCTACATCGTCTGCTTAATCTCGAAACCAGTGCGATTTGCAAAGCGAATTACTCCGGAGCCAAGCGTTCTAAAAAGTGTTATTCTTTAGATCTCCAACTCCTTTCCTGAAATTATCTTCAAGAAACGTAATTATTACTTCAGTGAATAATGACTTTATATTACCATTAATCAAACTTCTACCTGCGTGTTATTTCTCTCAACAACTTTTGCCCGTTGAATGCAAAAAAAAAAAAAAAAAAACGAAATGGCAACTCCATCGAACGATGCAGAACTTTCCATTGTTTACTCATCGTAAGCATAATCGGTTTAGCCGTGATTAGCATAAGTTGTGACCTGGATTGATGCAGCTAAATTGGATCTTGTGCTTTACCTAGTTAAATGCTTTGAAATGTACACAATATATAGTTTTGAATCACTTCTAATGATTTTTTTTTCAATTTAGAATAAAAAAATATTCAATGTTTTTTGTAAGTCATCTATCTATTTTTAGAATATTATTTACTTCACATAAATAGTACCGAATGTGTGAAGAATTGCTGGAACTTTCTTATTTAAATGATCAATACGCGAAACAACACTATTTTCATAAAAACAATTAAATTTTATTGTATGAAAGAATTGAAGTTATAATTGTGTTCTAAAAATTACTTATTTTTACCCTAAGATATTTACATATGGGGAGTCACTGGTTTAATTAATGACATATTAACTTATTTCTGAGTATCATAATATTTAATTTAATCTTGATATTATATTTTTTAATTAAAATCAGAAGTATGGTATGTATTTAGTTCTTAAAATTGTTTGTAAAAATCGTGTTTGTTAGAAAATTTTTGGCTTAAATTATAAACATAGTTTTGAGTTGTTTGTTTTCAATGCTACTTAATTTTAAAAGAATTTAGTTAATAATTTCTTGGGAATAAAAGTGTAAGAAGCGCCTTGTCTAAAAAATATTTTCTTAAAATTCCATTTATTTTTCGTATTTTATTTTGTTTTAATTAGAGTTTTCTAAAACAGTGGGTGAA
Organism: Trichonephila clavipes; assembly: GCA_019973935.1. Taxonomy (NCBI): domain Eukaryota; kingdom Metazoa; phylum Arthropoda; class Arachnida; order Araneae; family Nephilidae; genus Trichonephila; species Trichonephila clavipes. The sequence continues at coordinate 157,662 of BMAU01011417.1, forward strand.
TAGTCATTTTCTGATGATTAATTATCAACCCTTTTATGTGTACTATTTATACTTTTTTCATTTATTTATCAATTTAATTTTCGTAGAAAGGCAAAAGTTCTAAATTTTTAAGTAGGAAAAAGAGACTCATAAACTTAAATTATATGAAAGTTTATTATTTGGAGATTTTTTTGTTGTTGTTGTTTAAAAGGTTATTTTCTGTTCATTTCTCGTTTATGATATTTAAGCTTGATTATACTATTAATTAAACTTTGTCATGCTTTTTAAAACTTTACTTTCTAACTCGCATCTATAAATAGAGATTATGAATTTCTGTTTGAATATTTCTGTTCTCTTTGATAAGTTTAATATCTTACTAAAAAACCTTTCGAGACTATCCATAAAGACAGTATAGTGTCTTATATCAGTGGTCTCCGACCCCCGGTCCGCGGATCAAATATTACTGGTGAAAGAAATTGAGAGAAACATTAAATTATTTCCATTTTATTGACTGCGGCATATTTTTCTTTGGTTTGGGATAGTTTTACGAAAATCACGGTATATCAGTGTTTCTCAAACTTTCAATACTGGCTACCCTATTTTCAATCATAATTTTTGTCGCACCCGCCTGTACAACAATAATGTATTTACTGCAATAAAAATGCACTTTGAGAGAGAGACGCTAAAGTTACAATACGATCTTAATTATAAACCGTACAAATTAATGCGATAAGTATATTAAATTTTGTATCTGTAACTTTTAAGTAATATATATTTTAAGAAAATTATTTAAAATATGTATTACTTACTTATTATTTTGTTATTTTCTTTCTCTAATTTTTAAATTGGAACAGATCGCAAAATGATATATTTAATTAAAGATTTATTTCTCCTTCAGCATTCGTGTCTCAAAGTACAAATGTCATTAGAAAAATATTGCTCGCTATCATATCCATCACATCTGGCATTATCGGGTACGTTTGCATGTGTCTGGGAAACCTATCGGACGTCAGCGCAAAACATGTAAAAATGCTTTTCCTCGTACAATTCCAGTCAGTTTTGATCGACTCGATACTTCTATAGCTCCGAATCTAGCTTGAATGTACATTTTTTAATTTGCACGTTAATTGTAATTCACGGTAATTAACTATTTACGGCAGTAGATTAAAACAAAATCATACATACATTTTTAAGTCGTAAGCAAACATTCGACGGTAATAAAGGATCAACAAGTACACAGACGAGCATGGTTCCGAAAATTAAATCAAGACTATTCTCAAAAATACTTATATTTTGGATTTATCACTACTGAAGTAAATGATGGGGAAAAAGCTCCAGCTCGTTATGTGTTAAAACTTACAAATCTGAAGAATAACATGTGAAAGTTGTTTTTAAAACCATGTAAAATCATTTAGCAATGTTGGCAAAGAATTTTAAAAAGTATTTTCTGGATGAGGACAACTTGGTAGCAAGTTACGAGTGGATTAGGGATTTATTTCAAGACACTCCAGAAGGGCTCTCAACTTCCGAAGAAATCTTCATAGATTTCACATCCAGTGAAAAATTAAAAGGCAATTTTGTAATAAATCGCTCTTTGAATTTTGGGTAGAGGTGGATGATGAATTATCTGTACTGAAAACAAAAGAACCATTTTAAACATCCTACCTTTGTTAAACCGGATTTTCTGTGGTGGCTGCTTTGAAGACAAAATACAGATCTCAGCTAAATATAGAAAAATAACTCAGAGTGACAATTTCTGATATTAAACCTTCCTTTAAAAAATTTTGCTCTACAAGACAAGCCCATGGAAGTCCCTAATAATTATTAAACTTGTTCTTAATTTAGTAGTAAGAAATTATTTATAAAATACCTTCTTCAGTACTGATACATTAAACGTATACTGGCTGAAACACCTACTCTTCACACGAGTTCATTTTTTTTAAAAAAATAAAACATTATTCTTGATATAATAGCTGAACTGTAAGGAGAGTAAAACTGCGTGCACGACATTGTATACAGAAATGTAAAATGATTTTTTTTAGATAAATGCTATAATTGTAGATAACTGTTTAAAAGAATTGTAATTTTAAACCTCGCAGAATTAGCATTTAGAATTAATGTTAAATAATGAAAATGAATATAAAATTCCGATGAAGAATAATTGTGTTACTTTTCAATATTTGGGGTTTCAAAGCGAGAAGGGTTGATTGTCGAATCGGGCACTTATCGCGCCAAGTGTTTTTCGCCAAATCGATAAATGCGCCAAACCTGGTAACCCTTCTGAATTCGTTTTCCAGTGAATAATTTAATTAAGAGAAAGTATAGTTACCGGCTTTCAAGGACTATTCAATTTCTCTTTGATGATTTGAGAAAAAATCCAATAAAACTTAACTAAAATGATTGAAAAGTGCAAGACCATAATAAGACACTTTTCACTAATATTACAAAAATGTTATTTGCCGACAAATCTTTCATATTTTGTTCAAGTTATTGTAGTTTTAATGAGCTTTCATGATCGAGTGAGTGAATATTAACGTCCCACTGTGTTCAGCTCCACGAGGGCTTTTGGAGACGGAACTCGTAATTTTGAACCATGGTCAATTGACTAGGACGATACTTGAGCTGGCCTCTTTTAACTACCTCACCACTCCAACAAGAGGACGTTTGAGCTTTCGACAGCTTTAACGTGCATCTCTCCCCTACACCGCAGGTCTTTAGTGGTACAGGGCTCGAAGTCGTGACACCTTTGGTGATCAACAAATAGCAAGTTGAACTTTTTCTTTCTTGTGTCTTTTTGACAAGATGAACTAAACCTTGTGGTACACTTATGGCTTCATATTTTAAGTTGATGGAGTTCTTTAGGAAGCATTTGAAAATTTTCCTTTAGTTTCATGTTCATCGCGTTTCTCAATCATGAATAATATGCATTCTTCCAACTTCCTTCAATAGAGATAACAGATTTCCCGCGCCACCGCTCCCGGGTTAAAAGTGTATTCAGAAAAAAATACGGATGATCTAAAAAGGATTATGACGTTTTTCACTATGCTTTATATATTTGTGAGAATACTCATAAAAATATAAATCTTGGCCAAATAATCCTTCAAAAATCAATCAATTCTTTTCCAAATATCATAAAACTATTAATCATTTATAATTTCCCTAAGCGAAAAACAAACGTATAAGAGATGGGACGGAACTAATGTAGTACCAGTATGGTTACTAATGTAGTAACCATACCAGTAAATTTGAAGGTCAATCAAATGATCAGCAAATTTATTTATTATGCAGCCTGGCTGAAAAGTGAATCATGTCTTCCATTTCTTTTTCTACAACTAATGTAGAGTATTTCAATAATAATTACAGTGATGAATTGTTTATCTTCTTAGAAATTTTCTCAGGGTCTAGGTTTCGTTTTTTCTTTTAACGAGTAATATTTTATGTTAAAACGTAATAAAAAAATATCTCATTGAGGAAATACAGCAAATTAAACAAAATGTTTTTTTCTTTAATTTGGTTTTGGGATTAAAAATAGTTATTTGATAACGAAAAAACGCCAGTTAATAAACATAAATTATATCAGTGTTGTTGTGTATTTTTTTATGGAATGGGGGGCACACTTTGAGAAACACTGCGTTTTATTCATTTTTGGTGTAGCTATATTTTATTCTGAAGGCACGTTTAAATACAATTAAAATGAAATTATTAAAAAAAATATATAAAATATGAACAATCAAGGACCTCCCCCTCAGCGGGCCACGGTAAAATTATCCAACGTTGACCGGTCCGCGGCGATATAAGTTTGGGGAACACTGTCTTATATCACCTTTATTGTCATATATATATATATATATATATATATATATATATATATATATATATATACATGTTCCTAAATTACATGAAGTAGACCATTTTAAAGATCTTTCCAGGGTATTTAACAGCTACGCACACAAGGGGGAAGTTCGGGAACGCAAACCCCTTCCATAGAGCAACTGATTTTTAATTTTTGGCGTAAAGATTACATCTTGATGCGTTCATCTATGTTTCTTTGAATATATAACCTTTTCTATGAAAGGAGTCAGTCTACGCCCATGGATGGTAGACATGAAGAGAAAAAATTTGTTGTACTGTTGTCGCGGGGTGCTACTTTGATATCACGGGGCACGCGCCAAATTGTTGTTTATGTTCGCCAAGGTGTCGTAACATTGCAATATTACCTTTACAGATTTTGGAAGTTTTCAGTACTTTTTAATTGATATTCATTATTAATTTTAATACAAATTATGTAATTATTTTATTAATAATATAAAATAAAAATAAAATGAATATGATATGCAATCATAATATTCCTTATTTATAATTGTTTTTTTTATTATATTTATTTATAAATATTATTACATGGCTTATTTATTTATAATTAATCTTATGTTGTTAATTTATAATTATTATTTTGTTATTCATTTATAATTATATTAATATGTTATTTGTTTATAATATTATTACGTTATGAGTATTTTTATGCATAATTTTTATAATTTTACAATACGATGATTATTCTTTTTTATAATTACCATTCTCAATCTCTTCCTATATTCTTCTTTTGAAATATACTTCAATGTATTTCAAAACAATTCTTTAAAATTATCTTTCTGACGATTTGATACCGCTAGGACTCCATCTTGGATTTCATTCAAGCGACAACAAGCGCTGCTCGGCGTGATTCCATTTTCGCGCCAAGTAGCGCTGGGCGCCTTGTCCCGTGATATCAAACTAGTTCCCTGTTGTCTTGTTAATTACCAGGGGGAGAAATTTAAGTATCAATGAATACCAATTAGCTCAAAGAATTTTTTCACCTGTTAAATAGTTAATTTTGAACTACACGAAATATATGCGTTGAAATAATCTTTCACTATGTCATGTCTTAAAGGTCGGTAAATTAATTCAGAGCATATATGTGATTTTTTGACAAACTCAGCAAAAATTCTACGAATTCGTAGTTCTGTAGAAATATCGTTGTCATCTTGCATTCAAAAACATGAAATGATGAAAATGAAAATAAATAAATTAGACTAGGAATTTCCTTCTTGAAATTTTGGAACCTTTCAAGAATATTACTGGGAATCTTGAATTTTGCCTAAACTTGCATAACTTTGAATATGCCTAATTTAAGATACAGTGACCAATAAAATTTGGAAAAGTCAAAGAATTTGCTCTCAGAAATTAATCGGCATGAGCAATGTTTATCGGAAGAGGACATAAAGTCAGAGGCGCACACAAGGGGGGGGTCCTGGGAGTCCGGACCCCCCTCAAAGCCCTTGATTTTTTTCCGATTTATTATAATTCCAAGTATATAGTACGCAAAATTTAATTAATTACTTGTTATTAATGATGAATTTTATTAATTAATGCTAAGTATTTATTCAAAAATTAGTTTTTTACTGTGTTTTGTTCCCGAAAATCGACAAAATCAAAAGGAGCATGATACAAGAATGGTGATCTTTCGACCCTGGATCCCCCTCTTGAAAAATTCCTGTGTGCGCTACTGCATGAGGTCTAGTTATAAAATTGCCCCAGTAACTGCAGTTATTGATTGTCTATTGTTAAACTGTTCCAGTTATTAAATTGTTTCTAAAATTTTGCTTGAAATGCGAACACTTGCGGATATCAACTTGTAAAACTTAAGAACACACCCTGCCCCAAAGAAAAATTTTGTATACCCCACTAAGACAAGTTTCGGCAAATTTTCGAGTATACACTTGAGAGGGGAGGGTGTGTGGTAGCGGTGGCGATCAAGATTGTCGTGCGCCAATTAAAATTTTTGTAATGTTTAAATAAAGTTTTACATGAAATAACACATGTTCCATTCCATCAAAAACTAAGAACTATCAAAGGTAGTTTTATTTCTGTGTCTCAATGAAAAAGCAACAATATTGTCAAAATATTACAATGTTGCCTGAGTGAGAGAGTGTTTGTTAACTTTGCACTTTAAAGCAACACGAGGGTTATTGACGACGGACTCATTGGAACGAATCGTCAAGTGACGAGGACGATACCTGAGCTGTCATCACCCTCACCTAACTTTCACATCACACTAACGGGAGGAATTGGAGCCTCGACAAATTTTAATATCCATCAGCTCTTCTACATGGAGAGCCTTCAATGACACCGGGGCTCGAACTCATGACACATCGACCACAATTCCATGACCATGACCATGACCACTAGTAGTCATTATAATGTTGGGAATTAAACTTTGAAACTTGGAGAGAAAAAATATATTTTTCAAAAATAACAAAAGTCCTTTATTCAAGAGTTTCATGCTTACACCGATGTCGGCTCAGTGGTTTAGAGGTAGTGTGCAATCGAGTTCAATCCCGGCTGGAGTCGATGGACTTTTTGGAGGCGAAAAATGTAGGCATGCATGTCGGATGATCATGTAGCTTGTAAAAGATCTCTTGAGTATCAATATGGCTTTGGTACTCTTGGCAAAATTAAAATCACAGCAATCCGACGAGAGCTTGAATTGAAATCATTTCGAGCGTCAAGATTTAGTAGCGAGAGCCGCCCCTAGATGGTGCTACCATGAAATGGCTCTCCCATTTCGGGACTTGCTGTGTCTTGGGAGGCTTAGTTTACAATATGCAGCCCATAAGGAATAAAACTATTTACAGAAAAATTTAATTGACTTTGTGTATAAAAGTCATTTCAACCCTCTTTTTATTCCCCTTTCAACATGTCATAAAATATGGAATGCGTTTTTGTCACTTGTTTTGAGGGTTCAAGAATATCTCTTGTCCGTTCCTAAGTGCTCCCTAACTCATACGTGCAAATAAATGAACGTTGCTGGATATCACTTTTAGAAGTGTTTTCCCATGGGCCTTATACATTGGACTTTTACTGCTTTAGAGCAGGACTCCCCAATAAACTTTTTATCAGCTGAGAGGGGAGGACGTTGATTGCTTATATTCTAGATTGTAATTTTGATTTAATTGCACTTCAGAATAAAATATACATTGACGCCAAAAAATTAATATAAAGTGATTTCCATATAAAGTCGCACAAGCCCGAGAGAAATGCATCCCAGTCAAAAAAATCGAAGTAATTGAATGTTCCTTGTGCGGTAACGGTCCTTGGCACGGAGGTTGAGGACTATTTCTTTAGAGAACTAACTCTAATATTTTTAACGAGTCCCAATAAATTTTGTTAATGAAAAGCAATTTAATACGGACGTAACTTGTCTAAAGAGCTCACAGGACTTTTAAATTAGAAAAATTTCAATTTTTTGAAAAAAAATATCTGTTATAGCCTTAATATTTCTGAGTATTTTGGTACCGAAATTGTGTTGATACTGGGAAAACTTCCGAAGTTATTGAAAAATAAGTAGTGAAATTTGAACGAAAACTGTATCTCTTTCTTAACTTCATTTTTTCGCAAAACGAAAAATTTTAGCTTTCTCGCAGGAATTTTCAGAAACTATTTATGATATAAATTTGAAATTTTACACACGTTTTCAAAATAGGGCTCTTCATAACTTATAGATAATTTTTTTAAGAAAATTTAATATAATTTTTTTAATTTGAATTTATTTTCTTCTTAAAATTTTAATACTTTCGTTATAATTGTATTTAATTTTTTTTTCTTTAAATTTCTTAAAAGTTAGTATAACTTCAAAAGTGAACATTTTTGTACCAAGTAAAATTAATTTTGTAAATTTTGATCAATTGCGTACTTTAAAATCCTCCGCGGTGTAAAATACTAATTTTCATATTTTTAAAAAAATTGTCTAATTTTTATTTCTTTATAACTTTTTAAATTTTTTCTCAAATTCTCTGAAAATTTATTTGAGAAATAATGTAAATGTATATGATTATTATGTGGTATAAATTTCAAATTATTGTTTTGTTTTATTGCTAAATTACATTGGTTTGAAACAGGATGTGTTTTTCTTTTTGAGTATACGGATATCTGTTAAGAGACCTGAGAGCTCTTAAGCCATTTAAATGTATATGCAAATACTGGTAAATTTTTTAATAGGTCATTATGCAGAAAAAAAGAGAAAAGGAAACCATTTTTTCTTGAACATAATTATTTTGTAAATTATGTTGGCAGAAGTGTGAATAATAACAACCGTCTATGCGAAGAGTCGTGGTGTGCCGACCCCTGCACTAATAGGAGCCTTGTATTTTATCTAGATAATAAAGGATTTTTATTTGTTCCTTACAAAGAGAAATTAATATATTTTGTTAAATAGCTAACTTTTTTTCCTTTTAAGTTATGTTGATGAAGTTTAATAAATCATTATGTAGTACTGAAGTATGACTCACAGTAATGAATTTGTTGTTTTTAGCAACTATTCCCTTGTTCACTGAGCATTAATCTATGGGGTTATAGCTATTCTGTAAACTATAAGGACAGCATATTACTTTGATGACCATGTCTCATACCTATCCATTCTTTACCTTTTAAAATTCTCCACATTCGTCCCCAAAACACACAAAACCAAAATTAATCTTCTTGAATTTTTTTAAAAAAAAATATCGCTTAAAGTTACCTCACATGACTTCACCTGAAACCGAGAACCATCACACCTGTCTAAACATGGCTGTATCCCCGGGGTCCTCGAAAAGAAATATTATTGCTCTCAGAAAAACGAATCGTCATTTTCCTCGCCAAATTAAACTCTGGCCTTCTCCATTCACGAGAGTGTCGCATTAATAACTATTTGTCATTTGAGATACTCGCCTTGGGGCCGAGTGGACCATCCTGTTGCCCAATGACAGGACACTTTATCGCCCATTCAATCAAAGATGCTTCTCACCCTCTATGTACAGGCAGGTCTTTGTTTCAACTTGTTGATGGGATGCAGAGAGATAAAAATTCATGTATCGAATGGCTCGCTACTTCTTTTTATGTATGGGTTAGACATGGATGTGAGTGGGGATAGCAATGACGAATGAAAAAGTAGCCGTGAGGTGTCACATTTGCCATGAGATTATCGATTTTGAAGGGCAGTTCGAATGAATTGCTTTCAGTATATCCCTGGGTATTGTTCGCAGTGATCGTGGAGCGGTTGCGAAAGTAAGAACATTAATAGTTCGACCACGAATTTCATGCCTATATAGAGATGGCCGAATTGGACTTCGAAATGAATCATTAGCACAAAATAAGGGGAATAAAGACAGCGATTCATTACAGAATCCCCCTGAAATCATTCATTTGTACGTATTTTTCTTTTTTGTGGATTTCAAATTTGATCCTATTTCAGATTAGTGTTTTGGCAACAGTGTATATGCCTTGTGGGATGATTCCTCCTTCCAAGTAAATAAATAAATCTAAAGAGGGATTTTTTTTTCAATTACTACTATTATATAGTTCACACTCTCCCTACATATATATCTTGGTCAAATTTTCAATCGTTAAATAAAATACTTTTTATTCACCCATTCCATTTTAAATAAATGTTTTTAAACTTGTAGTGGGTAACACTTGATGTCAATACATTTTATCAAATATTAATTAATTCCTTAAGGTATCCGACTGAGTTCGGAGACAATTTTCTAAAATATAACTTAAATAATTATTTAATTGTTATTTTTTAATTAAGTATGTTGCAAAACTATGAAAATACAGCAAGAAGAATTTTTTGAAAGCTTTTTTTTCAAAATATTGAGAAATGTGTACCGAAATATTACAAAAAATTTCTCTCTCTTTCTCTAACAACTCTAAAAAATATATGTATCACAAAAATAAATAAAATGTTTGCAGGAATACAATTATTTAACGTTTAACTCTGCTTTATATTTTAAAAAAAGCTCAAATTCTACTGTAAAATTATGAAATACAGGTGTTCGAAATGAAAAAACCCAGAATTTTCTTAAGAAACTTTTTTTTCATGTAAAATTACTTTAAAATATAACTTAATTGAAAAATTCCCCTTAGCTTTTAGCAGAAAGTATTCATTATAATACAAAGAACAAACTCAAAAAATTTCATAAGAATATTTCACTTACATTAAGAAGTATAACTCTTACCGTTAACCATTATGTTCAAAAATAACATTCTTCAGAAAATTCAAAGTAAAGTTTATATTTGCAATAAAACTTTTTAAATATTTAGGAAAGTATTAAAATTTTCCAGATTTGAATGTTGTGACTTTCTGAACCTCATACTTCAAACTTTTGCATTTTTGAAGGGCTTTTCTTTTTTATGAGACCTTTTCTGATCTGGTTTAGAATGCCTCGTAGAATCAACAATTCTCGTTTTGTCGAGGTACCAAGAATATCTTTTCATTTCAGAACATAATTTCATTCCTAACTTTTGAAGTAGAGGTAATAGACCAGCAAATCCAGAATTAAAAAGTATTATTGCGATATAATTTCTTAAACGGAGTGGCTCAACAAAATTGTCTTTCGGGATTATACTCCACACGACATTGTTAATACTCTCATTGCAGTTTTGAACTTTCCAATGAAGACATTTACTTAGGAGATTTTGATCGCAAAGTTAATTATAAGTCTTTTTAATGGAATTAATAACTGAATTTGAAAGATCCGTTGGTTTTTCTTTCAATGTTTCTCCAACAAATTCTGCTCTCTAGAAATCTCTTCTTTTTTTACCTTATTGGTCTTGTTTTGGGCATAACAACTTTAATTTAATTAAAAATAATTATAACTCTATAAAAAAGTACTAATAAAAAAGTTAAAAAGAGATCTAATTTTGAACACAAATGATAAAAAGATAGCAACTCGTTTAAATCAAAACAAACATTGCAATCAGTTAACTGTTGCCTATTTCAAGGCCAAATATATCCATTAAAATATTTATAAAGTGAAATAAAGTTTACTAAACATAAAAAGAATTCGTTAAAATATTTTAAAAGAATAAAAATCTCATTTTGCTGGTAAAAATCAACCGAAAACTCACACTTCCGCGGTTTCGATTTTGGCTTACTACCTCAAACAAAAACAGCTATAACTCTTTTTCTAATTGACTCAGAATTAAAAGTATGATATTTTTTGAAAGCCTCTTAAACAGCAAAAATAGACTATAAAAGAATTTTCGATTTTTCGATGAAAATGATGATTTTAAACCAGTCGGATACTTTAATTAAATAAAATTATAAATTAAAAATTAACAAAAAAATACATAAATAATAGTCCAACACCCTGTATAAAAAGGAAAATCGCTCTTTGTGTCCCTGTAGCTCAATGGATAGCGCTTTGGACTTCTAATCCAAAGGTCGTGAATTCGAGTTAGCCTAATTTCTGAGAAAGTGATTTCTTATTACTATGCTATTTTATTGAAATAATTAAATTTAATGAATGAATAAATAGTAAAAAACAAAAATAAAAAAATAGTCCAACACCCTATATAGAAAGTAAAATGGAAGATTGCAAGGAAAATCGCTATCTATTTTGCCATTTCATAGTGTGATTCTGTCCTATGTATATACATATTTTTATTAACGTAAAATCCGCAGTACAACGCGCATCGGTGTATAAAGTGCACCCATGCTTTCAAGCTGCATTTTTTGATTTTTAGGTATACTCTTCGTATAGTGCGCACCCCCCTTTTTTTACGAAGAAATCTGAAATATTAGTATACATTGTTCTTATGTTTTGAAGTTATTTATTCGGGGTATAATTCAATTTTTGAAAAAATGGTATACTTCTAGAACTACATCTCTTTTAGTTTATAAAGCAAGTCATTTCTTTTAAATAAACAGTATTTTGATACAAATAGAAGTAAACCTTTTTTTATGTTCATCTCTTTAGTTATTTTTAAAACTATCGTTTTTATACCCGGCGTATAACGCGCCCCCTTAAATTTCCATCTTTTTTTTGTGTTCAAAGTGCGCGTTCTACGCTGGATTTTACGGTAACTGTAATTATTTAATAAAAAGTAACTAAAATAAAAATTTTCTTTGTTGACCTAAGTAGGAATTAACTTTAAAAAATCATTTTTTATATATTACTTGTCAGAATCTGTAAATGTGGGAAACAGTTTTATTCCTAAAGAGCCCCAACCGAAAATTTAAAATACGCATTTCAATTTTAATATCTACTGATCTACAAATAGATAAAAATAAAAAGTCATATCTATTGCAACAGTTATCATTGACGAGGAGCGTTGTGGCAACACACACACACACATTTCAAGTTAAATTATTTTCAAACGCGTTTTTTTTTTAACTTGGAGTGTATGACGAGAAAGGAAAGTCAACTTGACCAATCAGATGAATGAGGTCTCTATCACATCATCTGACCATGATTCCAAATTCTGAGATCTGTTGGCTGTAGCGCCAGGAAAAAAAGGCAATGCGAAAACGTTCCTCGAACAAAACAAAAAAAAAATGTTACTTCAAATAAATATTTACTACAAATTGTAAAATCTCGCTCTCTATAATACTCAGCATTTAAAAAAAAATTTCTATTTCAGTAATGATTTGTTTTAACGTGTATGCTGTTTTTGGTTAAAATTTAAATTGTTTCTATTTTGTAAAAATACGTTCGATAACACTAAGAATACTGTAAAGAAATTTTGCCAATTGACAACTTAAAATTTCTGTTGCCTTATTAGATAGCTGTTCACTTACTACTGTAGCCATTGCGATTAAATATAAATGCCCCATAATTAAAAACGGAGCCAATCTAAGAGAACTCATTTCGCTTCTTGACGTTCGTTTATGTTTCCACTCCTAATAAGTTCAACATTTCCTGTTTGATATGATTTTATATTTGTCTCGCGTTTGGCAACAGAATTTTAGTTAAGTAAGTTTTTTTTTTGGAATATTCTAAATGCAGTTTCGTTTTATGCTCAAAATAACTGTATACTTTATCTTTATACGGAGCGTGTGCCCAAATAATTAGTTACTTCACGTAAATAGCTTCATTAATTCATAACAGTAAATAGCCTCATTTATCCTGCGTGTCGAAGGGAAATAAAAGAATATTGAAATCGGAGAGTAATAGTTTTCTCGAGTCAACAGTTCTGCATTTCTTGCCAAGTGGCCACTATAATCACCGGTTCGTGAACTCTCGTGGCCAAAACCGCAACTGTCGACTCGTGGGTTCAAGCCCCGGTGCCAATTTCCGCTGTGTCGAGAGGCTGATGCACGACCCATCTGTCAAGACTCGAAATCTTCACGTTTGTGTGATTTCATTTGCACTCTAAAACAGTACAAGACCTCTTGGGGATGGATCTCGTAATTTTAACCACGCTCAAGTGACGAGGAGGACACCTAAGCAGGTACTCCTTCCCAAATTTCCACATCTCACCATGGAGGAAACTTTATTCTGATTTTAATCTGATTGGAAAACCTTTATATTCAGCTATAAATATGCAAGTATTTTTGAATTTATAAATTCCGATATAAAATACTTGGTGCAGCGCCATTTTGATAAACTTTGTGCAAAATGTCATCTGTTATTCCCCCATTTTATATTTCTGAATCCATAAATTCAAAAAATACTAGAACAGTTCTCTAGGACAGTAGGATATAAGTGAGTCTATGAAATCCCTTGCCCTTTAAAGTATTTTTAAATCTCAGAATGTATGAACCGTCTTGAAACTACATAGCTGTTATGTATTAGTCATTTCTTTCATACCGAATGAAAAAATTAACGCAGAAATATTAAGACTATACTGAGTTGTTATAGTTATTTTTGATTTAATGTTAATGAGACCTTAATTAACAAAAATTTTGAATGCCTGAAAAAAATTTATTACGTTCGGTTACTTTTGAAAATAACCTTCTTATAGCTAAAACAGCGTAAGCACTTAGGATTAAGAATATAAATAACCTGCAATTTTTTTTTAGCCTTAAAAAAGAAATCTTTATTGTTGGTAATAAAAACAGCGACGAAGCGATTTATAAATTCATATCACCTAATTATTTTTATGAAGGAAAAAATTCCAAACACGTACGATGTAAATTTATAAATAAGTAGAGTATTGTTGATTTTTTATTGTGCGCAAGAGCCACTGCACAAAATTGCTTTGGAAGAACTGTGAGCTACCCTTTGAAATATTTCCTCTTGAACGTGTGGGCAGTTTGTGAATGATAATAGTCCTCTTCTCAGGAACTCCTCTTCCTGAAGCAGCGTCTATACAGAATCATTAACATTTCTAAATACCATTGCTTTGTGACGGCAGGAAGTTGAAAGGCCGTTGCTCTTGCTTATTATATTCATTTATATTAAACATTCATTCGTTGTTTTTTGAATGTACCTTATTAGTATACAGATTCCATAACTTTACAATATTCTTCTCGAGTAGTGTTATAAAACGGGAGAAATTATTTTAGAGTAAAATAGGTTAAGATGAATGACTTAAAAATTCATAATGGCATAAAATTAGCAAAAATTCATACAAACTTCTAATTTATTTCAACTATTGTTGAGATACATATAAGAATATAAAACAAATGGTAAAGTATCCAAATGAAATACCGTACAATCCGGCGCGCCCCCCAGGGACGTCTTACGGCATGAGCCAACTGGGCCCAGGGCCTCGGCCACAATCTCGTCTCATTCTCGACTGAACCTTGATAAAATTACGATTCGAATAATTCCAACGGTCAAATGCTATTTTCGGTTGTATTCTCCGAAAAACTGGGAATTTTGAACGATATGTCAACTGGCTACACGGGAGGACAGTGGTCCGCGCATAGGCCTAGGCTTCCCACCATCATTCAGTCAAACGCCGGCAGTGGGTCGAACCGGTTTGTGGGATTGTAAATCATGCGCATTTATTTGTTTCGGGTAAATAGTTTGTATGAGTATTCGACAATGAATACTATATACTGTCTACTTTTACGATAGGGCCTACATTTATGTAGGGGCCCAGAATCTACTTTTGCGTAGAAACCCAGGGTCTCAAGAAATTTTAAGACATCTCTGCGCACTTCTTTTGTTTTTTGATTATTAGATATATTTTTCATATAACGCGCACCTCCTTTTTTTACGAAGAAACCTGAAACATATTGTGCAATGCTATTATGTTTTCAAGTCATTTAATCGAAGTATTATCCCAAGTTTTTTTAAAAAAATAGTCTACTTCTAGAACTACAAACCTTTAGTTCATTAGGCACGGCATTTATTTTTAATAAACAGTATTTCGACCGACACTTGCATCTGAAAGACTGCGTACAGGCGATCCTCTTTCATATTCATGCAAAGATCGCTAATTAAATGAAGCCATTCAGAATCAATACTATTTTTTATTCTTTCTTCTAAAGTCGTTAATTCAAATAGTATACGCAATGATCAACTGAATATCGCTTAAAATAGTACAAATATTTATAATTTAAGAATGACGCAAATCATGTGCTTCAAAAGTCACCGTACACTGGTAAAAACCTTTATAATAATGGATTGTAACTTAAAGTTAATACTTTTTAAGCTATTTCCGTTCTTTCTACAACTCTCAACATATTTGGTAGGGATTTAACTAGCTTAGTTATTTTAGCTGTGGATATTTTGTTCCATTCTTTACTATGACAGATTTGAGCATTTCTTTGGATGTTATTAGGTTCTCCCTGATTATTCACTCGAGTAAATCCCACAAATGCTGTCTTGTGCTTAGGTCTGGGGACTGGGGATGGCTTACGGAATTGGTCTGGGACATGTCAGAACAGCCATGGCTTTACAATGTGAGCACCTTGCTTGGTACCTTTGAGCCGCAAAAAGGTAAAATCATCACTCATCGCAAGTTTCTCGGCATATGCCCCGATATTTTGCTTCAATAAGCTCAAGTAACAAATTTTGTACATTGTTGGTTCAATAAATTCCAGATTACCGTCCGAAAAGCTTCCAATGCACCTCCAAACATTATGCCTCATCTTCCATGTTTCATAGTCGAAAAAGGATTTTCTTTCTTAAGATCTGTCCAGGAATTTTTGCAGGCATATTTTTGTTCTTTTTGATGCCAAATTAAGAAAATAACTTTTAATTTAATATATTACATTTTTTCCAATAATCATGTGCCCTATTTAGAAGGGTTTTTTTTGCAAAGGTCATTATATCTTAGCTCGGTTCACTGGAGAGATGAATGGTCTCTTAAGGGCAACTTGGACATGGTTGTCATCCTTTTCAGCTGTCTTCGAATTGTGGTTAGTCACAAATTGTTGCAAGATTTCAGCAACACTTTTAGCTATTTGTGAAGCTTTAGTCTTGGATTTATTTTTATAGAGCGTATTACATTAGCAAGATTCTCGAGTTGACACTGTAAACGGGTGGCCGGATCATAGCTTGGACGTTAAACGTTTAGCTAATTTGTATTTTATGAACACTTTTTGAATCAATGAATGTCTCCTATTAACAGTTTCAACAATTACATTAAAAATGTTCCCCCTTTTCTAAAGATCTCTATGATAATTTTTCTTTCAATAATATATCGATCTCTATTCTGTTGCCTGCCATGGAACCACAAAAGCTTTTAAAATCTCACATTCTAAATAAATCGTAAAATTATTTGGTAGTAACATTCTTGTTTTTTCTTGTTAAGATGAATTTTGTCACTGTTGTTTGAAAAAGGAAATTTTGAAGAATCTCTGACAGAAATTTTGATTTTCTAAAGTGAGATTTTAATAATAATTATAGCATAAACACGTAAGATGATTGCCTGCACGCAGACTTTTGGAGGCAAGTGTATCTAGGTCTAATTTTGCTTTATCTTCATCTCTTATTTTATTTTTGAAGCTCTCATTTTTATACACGGCGTTTAACAAGCACCCGTAAATTTCGATCTTATTTTTGGTATTAAAAGTGCGTGTTATTGCCGGATTATAGGGTAGGTAATAAAAAACAAAAACACTGATTAAACAAAGTAAAAAGAGCCCGAGAATGAATATATATATATATATTGTTACGTAGATCCGGATTCGAGGATTTTATGCAAAAACAATCACAAAGAAAAAAATAATCAGTTCTTTAAGAGCGATGCGAATTTATTATCGAAAATCCAATCCTTTCAATACAGGATTCATCGGCAATATTCACAGGGTAAATATCAGAAGGTCTTCACACCTTCAACAGCAATCAAAAACAATAAACAGTGCTTAAAAATACACGTACGTAAAGATTATTCACAAGCACAGCCGAGCTCTCTCTCTCTCTCTCTCTCTAATCTCGCTAGTCAAAACAATCTTCACTACTCGCTGGCTTAATCAAGACACATCGCCGTACCGGCGAGCATCCTTTTTATATGCGCCACAGAAACTTCTAGAAATATAACCGCTCGTGTCATTGAACGTGACACTAGTGGAGAGATCTACTACTTTCTAGAAGATTCCAGAGGGTTCCGAACTCACCAACATGGTCGACAATGACGCCAAAATGGTCGCCAAAAATGATGCCAACTTGGCTCTACCGCTAAGATTTCACCAAGCTCTCATTGAATCGCCATTATAACGTAAGGGGCGGCATTGCTTGTGAATAGTACAATTTTAACATGAAATAAATATAACATAGAGTAATATAAATGCATTAAACACTCAAATACAAATTATTTACACAAAATTATTTACACAAATATATATATATATAATATATATATATATATATATAATACATATTTCTTTTATATATATATATATATTGATATATATATACATATTATCTTATATATATAAAGCCCTATAAAATTCCGTAGTATCACTAATGGATACAATACATATATCACGAGGTTTGGGAAGATCTTACAATCTCTTCTTCAAAATCTAATTGATAATTTACAAAACACGGCAATAATTAAAAATAGCTTAGAGATTGCTAGAGTTACTAAGGATATGTTAATTTTTTCCATGCATGGCTTTGATTTCGAGGACCTTTTAATTCTATAGATATTGACGATATGATTAAGGTTCTACAGTTAATTTATGATAAATATATGAATTACATACTTCAATGAAAAAGATAAATTTGATATTCTTGTTAACCTCGAATTAAAGGAAAATTTCATTACATTTGATTAGAATCTTTATAAACAGATCAAAGGATTACCTCAGGGTGGTCCAGCTAGTAATTGTTTAGCGAACCTATATTTACATTTTTTGAAATAGATCATATTGTAAATGATTCTTACTTAATTTATCGTTATATAGATGATATAATACTTTTTTGGTAAACATAGTGAATACAAACCAAATATTACGTTCTACCCTGATTATCTCAAGCTCCTTAAAACTAACTTCAACTCTAATATGGTGGAATTCTTGGATTTAGACTTGCATCTTATTAACAATAATGTAGTCAGTAACATTTTTTGACAAAAGAGATTCGTTTAAGTTCCATATAATTAAAATTCCCGTATGGAATAGTAATTTGCATATATCAATTTACAGAAATATCATTTTGAATTTTTTATTTAGAAATGATAACTTAACTACCCACAAAATAGATAAATACAATAATATAAAACAATTTTTTCAATGTTGTTTAGATCATGAATACCCTTTTAATTTCTTAAGAACTTATGTTCATCACAAATACATTAACCGTCTTGCTACTTTCAGAATTCCAAAACCACCACACAACAATAGGATTTCAAAGTCAGCATGTTAGTGGTCTTGCTGTGAAGATTATATCATAACACTCATATCACAGTTTACATTTTTTCCACACACATCTTGAACATCTTACACATTGTTGACAACCAACCAAATTAGAGCCTAGCAAATTTACATTTTTGACAATCAACCAATTCAAATTCTACCGTATTTGATTGTCGTCTTTTTTTATACCTGTCTTTGCTGGCTGGTTTAAAAGTCAGCTCAAAAGATGTGTTTATGTATTTTTGAATTTTTTAACTTGGTGAATAATCGATTTTCATTAATGTCAAGACGCTTGATTCTCCTTGTAAAAGCTCTGTAAGTAAAGAAATTTTGTTAAATTATTTCTTGAAAGATACTTTTCTTATGTAATTATTTTAGCATTTTTCTACTTTTCTTACGTAATTATTTTGTGATTTTTCTGCATTAAGAGTTTGGGAGAGTTTGTTACATAATAGTAATGAGTGTTTTTTTCATACTCTCTGAGTTATCCAAACTCTGAAGTTTTGTTTATTTTATTTTATTTGGTTTTCCTACCGAGTTGCAAAGGGGGAAGGTTGGCGCCTTCAAACTAGTTTAACCCCACTTATTCGGTCCAAAGTCCGAAATTGCTTTCTGACTCGCTAGGTTCTTCTTTTTTGCAGTTTCTTTTTTTATTTCTCTATAATTTTGTTCTTCATGTTCAGGTTTTATATTTTTATTATGCTATTTCTTGTTGTTATGTTCTTTATCTATTATTTCTTATTTTTGATATATAATACATATTTCTTTATATATATATATATATATATATATATATATATATATATATATATATATATATAAAAATCTGCATGTGTATGTGACTAAACTCCTCCTAAACGAATGGACCGATTTTGGTGAAATTTTTTGTGAGGGTTCAAGTGGATTCGACTTCACAATTGGATTCACAATTCGGTCCAATATCGCGCAATTAGTTAAAAAGATATTAATTAAAAACATTCAACTCAATATTCACCTGCATTGTAGTAACAATGTTATTGTTATAAAAATGACGTTAGTTGGCGGCCAAAATCGATTTTCAGCCAAACTGGTCGGTCCGGCTTTTTATTGTTACAAAAATGCAAAGGAATCATACTTTTTAGCGTTTTCAATTAATATCTTTTCAAATAATCTTTATATATGTAATTCTTCTGTGCGTGTATATGTGACTGAACTCCTCCTAAACGGCTGGACAAGTTTTGATGACATATTTGTGTGGGTTCAAGTGGATTCGAGAATGATTTATATTCACAATTCGGTCCAATATCGCTATTAGTTAAAAAGATATTAATTAAAAACCTTAAAACGGCAAAATTATTTTACCTCTGTATGCTATTTATTCTGGTAATGCGCGACAAAAAAAAGTAATAAGAGGGAAGAGTTTTCCGATATTTTCGCCGTTTTTAAAATTGCTCTCAAAATTTTTCTATCAAAATCAGACAAAAAAATTACAGAATCGGAAAAGATTATTCATTTCGCTGCGATACGGCATATATCTTTATATATACACTGCTGGACAATTGCTAAGGACGGATAACACTATCATCCATAGCATCCACAAAATGAAAGGAAGCAAAATGTGGAAAATTAGAATAAGTGCGGGATATTAGTAAGAAGAAGTATGACTATGCAAATTTTTTTCCACGTCTGTTCATCACGTGATAGCGTTCATAAGAGCTTTAAAGGTTTTGACGCGTGTGGACAGTTGTTGTTTCAAGTCAAAGTTTTACAGGAAAGATTTAATAGACGAACTTTAAATTTTTGGCATGTCTTCCCGACATCACATAGATGATTTTATGCGTGGCCGAATTATTGGAAAGATCGAAGAAGGGCGAAAAATAACAGATGTTGCCAGGGAGTTCGACATCGCTCACAGCGTTGTTTCACGGCTGTGGAAGTCATTTAAAACTACTGGAATGTGTAGTAGACGGCACGGGGGAGGTCGTGTTAGAAGTACGACGCCTGCAGAAGACAGATATATCGTCCTATCAGCAAAAGGAACAGGCGCACCACAGCTCAGCAGGTGGCAAATCAGTTTCTTGCTACCTCAGGAAAGCAGATCTCCCGAAAACCTGTTGCCAGACTTTTGAGGGGAGGAGGACTATACGCACGCAGACCTGTTGTGTGTGTCCCATTGACCAGACAGCACCGTACTGCCCGTTTGCAATGGTGTCGTGAGCATCACAATTGGACTGAACAGGACTGGGCATGCGTACTTTTCTCAGATGAGAGTAGGTTCAGTCTCTCATCAGATTGTAGACGCCAACTGATCTGGCGCGAGAGTGGTACTGCTTATCGTCCAGAAAATATCCAGGAAAAGGACCCATATCCGACATGCAGTATCATGGTGTGGGCCGGCATCATGATCAATGGCCGCACGCGCCTACATGTGGTTGCGAACGGGACTATGACGGGCCAACGATACATTGATGAAGTTCTACTTCCTCATGTTCGTCTTTTCCGTGGTGCTGTCGGTGATAAATTTGTTTTTATGGACGACAACGCAACATGTCATCGAACACTTGCTGTTCAGGATTGTCTAGACAGCGAGGGTATTCAACGCCTCGTATGGCCAGCGCGTTCTCCAGATCTAAACCCCATTGAAAATGTGTGGGATGCTTTGGGGAGGCAAATTGCTGGTCGAAACTATCCTCCGACAAACAAGTACACCCTCATCCGTGCACTCACAGAGGAATGGGATAAATTGCCTCAACAGCTGCTGGATAATGTTGTGCAAAGTATGGCACGACGTGTGGAATGTTGCATCACACTCCACGGTGGACATATCCCGTACTGATACCTTTCTTTAAGGTGCCTGCTGACTTTTAGATGCATTGTTCCATTTCTCCGTACGCAGATCAAATGAACATTTTTGTTTCTTTCAGATGTTTCACAGCTTTTGTACTTTCCAGAACAATAGATATTCTTTATTCTAATGTCTGAACAGTGTGGCAACTATATTTTATCCTACTAGGCCTCATGTCTCGCTTAATGTTATGCTACATAGCAATTTGTGATCCGTCCTTAGCAATTGTCCAGCAGTGTATAATTCTTCTGTGCGCGTGTATGTGACTGAACTCCTCCTAAATGGCTGAACCGATTTGGATGAAATTTATTGTGCGGGTTTAAGTGGATTCGAGAATGATTTAGATTCACAATTCGGTCCGATATCGCAATTAGTTAAAAATGCTCCATAATTATGTAATTGCGCGCGATTGTTCATAAAAAAATCATTGGCAATATTCTTGAGGCCACTATTTTGAGCGGCAAACTTCAGGGTGAAGTTGTACTTCTACCACAGATACCAATGATTCTTTCAGACTCACCTACCCATTCAATTGCTTGCAATATCCAATTCGCTTGGTATTTGCTATGACCATTAATAAGTCACAAGGTTACACAATGACAATTTGTGGCTTAGATTTAGAAAACCCTTGCTTTTCACACAGCTAATTATATGTTGCATGTCCGAGGTTTGGCAAACCCCTCAAGAATTAATCAAAAACATTGTAGATTCAATGGCATTACGATAAATTTATATTTCGTGCATTAAAAAATATACCTGTTATGAAAATAGCTCGACTTTTATCTTTTTTACCCTTTAATCAAAACAATTTTAAGTTTCTATTCAGAATAGGTTCTATATTCAACTTAGTTCATAGCAAATACATACTCACACGCAATCAATAGATCGAACTGTGGTAACTGTATGTGATGATGTCAGGTATTGTAATAACTTTCTTTATAAAAAAATTTCATTAAAACGATCCAGATTGTTACAACTTATTCAAAAAAGTTTGTAATTTTCGGATTTAAGACGTGTGTACAGGACAACGTCTGTCGGGACCTCTAGTATATATATATATATATATATATATATATATATATATATATATATATATATATATATATATATATATATATATATATATTGTACGAATGACTAGACATTTTACGAGCTATTTTAAACCAGCAACCAGTTTAGTATGAATAATTTAATTATTTGTAATACTTTAACCTAGTTCTAAGGTGGAAACTACATTTACAACCCATAAAGGCGAAAGAAGCGTCCCCTTCCCCCAGCACGCTCCGAAAGTATACGTAGGAACCGCAGTGCAATTTTTCCAAGTTAAAACTAATTTTATTAATATATTTATACAAAATCATTATTGTAACTAAAAACGCTAAAATTTGCATTTTTGTCATTGATAGTACAAGTCGGACCTCTTTATAACGAAGTCGCTAAGTCCCGCAGAAAAGTTATATAGAGGCTCATCTTTTAATATACTTTGTAAACCACATAAAACAAATTTTAAATTCATGAGATCTATGTATTAAAAAAGTAATTATTTCCACCTTTTTTAATTTAGTAAGTGTTTATTTTATATATGTTACCCATAAAAAAAAACTGCAATGAAACAAGAAGAAAAAAAATGTCGAAAATTGCACAGTATTTTAAATATTAAGAAAATAATTTTATATTAAAATTAACGAATTTTAAGACATTTTCTCTAATTTAAAACGTACAAGTAATGTTAAACATACGCTATTTTATAACTAAAACACGGGGAAACGGAACAACTCCACTGAAGGTGAAAAGGGATATGGAACATGTTTCTAATGAACTGGACAATGGAAGGTTAAAGTAGCAATTCTTAGATGAAACGTTCAGCACTCTATTGCGAGTTAGGATCTAATAAAACCAGTTCAAGATTAATGACCACCATAAACGTGTTAAAGAGAAAATAACTTGAAATGCTCAGAAACAATTTAAAAATAGGAGAAAAAATATTGAATCCCAAAGAAAAAGTTCATGATATAGAAAACACATTTCACTCTAGAGAGGTTATTTTACGAAGAAAATCGTGAAGCGTTCAAGGTTCCAGGAAAAAGTTCGCTATTTAGAGTAGTTCGCAGTATAGAGGTTCGACTGTATTTTAATGCACAGTCACATGAATTTCCGTAATACTGCAAAGGAATTGCGAAGTTTTGAAGAAAATTATTTCATTTTAATAAAAAAAATTATTTAAAACACTGACCGAAAAAAATGGATACTTTTAAAATTATATGGAAGATTTAGTCAAAGTATGTATACGTGGAGCATTTTGCTTTCTTTTCTTCAGTGCAATGTTTATTTCTCCGTTTCTTATATTAATTTAAATAAGTTATCCAAATAAGTTTTATGCAGTTTTAAGTTCCATTTTTGGTAATTTCTTACAGTGCTTTAATTTGAATTCATATATAACTAAACATATTTTATAAACACACTGTAAATGGTACTAACGGCGCGTACATTTTAAATTATGTCAGTTTTAGAACCAAACTCCGGTTTTCTAAACATCTTTGACTTGTTTTGTGTTATATTCTTTTTAATGACTGAACATTGAAAAATATTTGACATTGATTGCGGGATCAATTTTAATAAGATCTGTATTTCCCATACAGAATCTACTCACCGACTGAAAATAATTGCTCAAGCATCCTTGCGAATTCATTTTATTTGTCTTGGAGCATTCTAATTTAAATTTTCTAAAATAAATTTTATGTATTAACAATGCATAATGAATCAAACTATAGCTGCGATTTTAAATGTTTTTCAATCTACACTATCTTTGTATTATACACTCAGGAACATTGAAAATAGCGACCCAAGAAGGAAGCTAAGTACAATATCGCGAAACTTTGCAAATAAGTACAGCGTAATGTGATATGCAAATGATCCAAGTTTTGTGCCAATGCGCAAGCTCATACACGCAGAGGTGGCGCTACAATCAGGAAGAGGGTGCTATATAAGCCAGCGCAAATTTGAAAATTCATAAACGTGACGATTATCCGCCGATTGTAGGGAGACTTTGGTAAGCGAAACATGCCAGGTAAACGTGCAAGAAGACATTTCTCACAGTTCAGCAAGTTTGAGAGAGGCCTAATCATCGGGATGAAAACTGCAGGCTGGTTGACCCGCCGTGTTCCTGGCTAGGTGGATCGTTCGGAGTGGGCCGTTAGAAATTGTTGGGAGCAGTGGACACGAGAAGGTACCCACGCGCGGAAAACCGGGTCTGGAGCGACCAGGAAGACCACGAGGAGAGAGGATCGAAGGATCGTGCGGCAAGCACTTGTGGACCCTACAGTGACTCGTTCAATGATACGAGCAAACGTAGGCGTAGCAATTGTTCCACAAACAATTCCCAGACACCTTGCAGAAGCAAATCTGAAATCCAAGCGCCCTTTCCGTGCACTCCCTTTAACACCGGAACATCGGCAACTGCGTCTACAGCGGTGCCAAGCCATATTAATGTGGAATGTCACAGATTGGCAAAAGGTTGTGTTTAGTGATGAATCCCGGTTTGTTTTGGGGACAGCTGATAACCGTGTACGGGTGTGGAGGCGCCCTGGTGAGCGGTACAATTCCCTCCACACTGTTCTACGTCACAGTGCCCGCACAGCTGGTGTAATGGTCTGGGGGTCATAGCCTATGATAGCCGGTCCACTTTATTTGTGATGCGTGGAACCTTAAAGGTCCAACGTTACGTTGATGATATTCTTCGGCCCCATGTAGGACCTTTCCTAAATGGTCTCCCAGGGGCAATTTTCCAGCAAGATAATGCTCGCCCGCATACAGCAAGAGTTGCTCAAGACTTCCTACGTCATTTTCAGACTCTTTCATGGTCGGCCCGCTCCCCCGATTTGTCCCCTGTAGAGCGCGTGTGGGATCAGCTAAAACGGCAGATGCCATCGTGTCACTCTGTACATCAGTGTTTCCCAAAGTGTGGGGCACGCCCCCCCTGGGGGGAGCGTGATGACCCTACAAGGGGGCGCGAGCATATATCGAAAATTTAAAGATTTTTTTTTAAAAAAAATAACCTAAAAGAGAAGTAAAACAAAATGCTTTCCTCCATAATAAAAAAAAGTACACACAACAACACTGACATAATTTATGTTTATTATCTGGCTTTTTTCCGTCATCATATAGCTATCTTTGATCCCAAAACCAAATTAAAGAAAAAAAATTGTTTAATTTTCTGCATTTCCTCAATGAGAGATTTTTTTTATTACGTTATAACATAAAATATTACTCGTAAAAGAAAAAACGAAACCCATACCCTGAGAAAGTTTTTAAGAAGATAAACAATTCATCACTGTAATTATTGAAATACTGTACGTTAGATGTAGGAAAAGAAAAGGAAGACATGATTCCCTTTTCAGCCAGGCTGCATAGTACGTTTGCTAATCATTTGATTGACCTTCAAACTTATGGTATGGTTATTCAATATTAGTTCCGTCCCATCTTTTATGCGTTTGCTTTTCGCTTAGGGAAATTGTAAATAATAGAGTTTCACAATATTTTGGAACGAAATGATTGATTTAACATTTCTGTAATATTAGTGAAAAGTGTATCTGATTTGCGTCCTTTATTATGGTCTTGTACTTTTGAATCATTTTAGTTCAGTTTTATTGGATTTTACCTCAAATCATCAAAGAATTGAATAGTCCTTGAAAGAAGGTAAATATACTTTCTATAAATTAAAATATTCACTAGAATTCCGATTTGTATCGTGTACAGTAAAAATAATTCTAAACAAATCATTGGGATGACTGAGTCCCCCCGCACTACCATTAGCGTTAGTATCGAGTACGCGCCTGCTCCCGGGTTGAAACATTTTGAAGTCTTCTCGCTTTAAATGCTGAAAAGTAACACAATTATCCTTCATCGAAATTTTATATTCTTTTTCATTATTTAACATTAATTCTAAATGCTAAATCTGTGAGGTTTAAAATTACAGTTCTTTTAAACAGTTATCTACAATTATAGCATTTATCTAAAAAAATCATTTTACATTTCTGTATACAATGTCGTGCACGCAGTTTTACTCTCCTTACAGTTCAGCTATTATATCAAGAATAATGTTTTATTTTCTTAAAAAAAATTAACTCGTGCGAAGAGTAGGTGTTTCAGCCAGTATACGTTTAATGTATCAGTACTGAAGAAGGTATTTTATAAATAATTTCTTACTACTAAATTAAGAACAAGTTTAATAATTATTAGGGACTTCCACGGGCTTGTCTTGTAGAGCAAAAAGTTTTTAAAGGAAGGTTTAATATCAGAAATTGTCACTCTGATTTATTTTTCTATATTTAATTGAGATCTATATTTTGTTTTCAAAGCATCCACCGCAGAAAATCCGGTTTAACAAAAGTAGGATGTTGAAAATAGTAATAGTATACGAAGTGCTTTTGTTTTCAGTACAGATAATTCCTCATCCACCTCTACCCAAAATTCAAAGAGTGATTTATTACAAAATTGCCTTTTAATTTTCACTGGATGTGAAATCTATGAAGATTTCTTCTTCGGAAGTTGAGAGCCCTTCTGGAGTATCTTGAAATAGATCCCTAATCCACTCGTAACTTGCTACCAAGCTGTCCTAATCCAGAAAATACTTTTTAAAATTCTTTGCTAACATAGCTAAATGATTTTACATGTTTTAAAAACAACTTTCACATGTTGTTCTACAGATTTGTAAGTTTTAACACATATCGAGCTGGTGCTTTTTCCCCATCATTTACTTCAGTAGTGGTAAATCCAAAATTTAAGTATTTTTGAGAATATCGCCTTGATTTAATTTTCGGAACCATGCTCGTTCGTCTGTGTACTTGTTGATTCTTTATTATCATCGAATGTTTGCTTACGACTTAAAAATGTATGTATGATTTTGTTTTAATCTACTGCCGTAAATACTTAATTACCGTGAATTACAATTAACGTCTAAATTTTAAAAAATGTACATTCAAGCTAGATTCGGTAGCTATTGGAGTATCGAGTCGACCAAAACTGACTGGAATTGTACGAGGAAAAGCATTTTTACATGTTTTGCGCAGACGTCCGATAGGTTGCCCAGACTCACGCAAATGTACCCTATAATGCCAGATGTGATGGATATGATAGAGAGCAACATAGACTAGACTATTTTTCTAATGACATTTGTACTTAGAGAAATGAATACTGAAGGAGAAATAAATCTTTAATTAATTATATCATTTTGCGATCTGTTCCAATTTAAAAATTAGACAAAGAAAATAACATAATAATAAGTAAGTAATATATATTGTAAGTAATTTTCTTAAAATATATATTACTTAAAAGTTACATATACACAAAATTTAATATACTTATTGTATTAATTTGTACGATTTGTAATTAAGATCTTATTGTAAATTTAGCGTCTCTCTCTCAAAGTGCATTTTTATTGCAGTAAATACATTATTGTTGTACGGGGGGGCGACATAAATTATGATTGAAAATTGGGTCGCCAGTATTGAAAGTTTGAGAAACACTGATGTACATGATTTAGAGTTGGCTGTTCAAGATTTGTGGGCCGATTTGCCTCAGGACAACATAAGGTATCTAATCAACTCAATGCCGGCCGTTTAATTGTCTTGTTTTTGAGATCAAGTGAATCTCTCATCTGTGTCATTATGTGTATTAAATTTCAGTTTTAATCCGATGCTTTCTTCTTGGATCGCTATTTTCAATGTTCCTGAGTGTATAATTCTTCAGTGCGTGGTATGTGACTGAACTCCTCCTAAACGTCTGGACCGATTTTGGTGACATTTTTGTGGGGGTTCAAGTGGATTCGAGAATGGTAGATTCACAATTCGGCCCGATATAGCAATTAGTTGAAAATATATTAATTAAAAACGTTAAAATGCATAATTTTTTCCCCTGTGTGTTGTTTATTCCGCTAATGCGTGGCAAGAAAAAAAGGTAATAAGAGGGGAAATTTTTTTGTTTTTCGCTCGGCCAATTATATGTTGTGTGTCCGAGGATTGGTAAATTATCGCGTTTGTTCGTTTATACCCCTCAAGGATTAACCAAAAACATTGTACATTCAATGGTATTACAATGAATTTATTTATTCTGCATTACAAAAATATACCTGTTATGAAAATAGTTCGAGTTTTACCTTTTTTAATCATTTAATTTAAACAAGATTCTATTCAGAATATCTTCTACTATATTCACTTTGGTTCATAGTATACACTTACTCACACGCAATCGATAGGTCGAATGGTGCTAACTGTGCATGTGATGTATTGTGTGCAGGTATTGTAATAACTTTTTTTAAAAAATATTTTCATCCAAACAGTCCAGATGAGTACAAATTATTCAAAATAGTTTGTAAGTTTCGGATTTAAGACGTGCGTACAGGACAACGTCTGTCGGGCTGCTTGTTCGAATAAATTTTGTCGCGAGACTGATTTGAAGGAATACATAAATTAAAACACGCTCACTTTCATTTTATTCGAAAGAAATCATTTTTACAAGGCAGTGAAAGTTATTTTAAATTTCTAATCTATCAAACTAAATATCATGAAAATAAAACATTTAGTAGCAATGCTTAAATTTAAAAAAATTAACAAAATATTTCCATATGCGTATGTTGAAACACAATAAATGATTTCACCTTAAGAAATTACAGAAACTATGTTCAAGAATTTTATTTTGATCTTTAAGAAATTTAAACAAGTTCAAAAATTATACATTTCAATACAAATGACAAAGATGAGAAGAAAAAAGTAAGTTACATTATGAACGACAAATTTGGATGGAGATCTCATCCAAATGGAAAAGAGATTTTGTGGATACTGTCTGATAGTAGAAGTGCAATGCAGCACTTGTCCAATGGAATAAATTCATGTGACGTCACGATCACGTGATTCTAGTTCAGCTCTTGCGCACGTGCATGCGGCGTCATTTGTTTACATTACTATCTTGCTTTTAAACTTTAGTTAATTATTCTTTTTTGACGTTCAAAAATGACATACTGTGCAGCATATGGATGCAATAACTCCAAAAAGAAAGACAATTGCAGAAACAAAACTTTCTTCCAATTTCCTTTAAAAAATCAAAATTTATTAAAAACTTGGATAGCAAAGATTAGGCGGGAAAAATTCGCACCTTCTTATGCTTCTGTACTATGTTCGGATCATTTCGAAGAGGAATGCTTCGAATACCAAAATTTTACTAATCGCAGGCACTTAAAACCTGGATCAGTGCCAACAAATTTTGTGTTTACAAAAAGTCCATCTTTCCGAAAAATTCTGAAAAGATGCAAGTCCTCTACTTCTACTGAAATGTTAGTACTTCAAAATTTTTGCTAAGTTTAAGTCAAGTTTTTAAATAAGTTACTTAGAAAATACTTCAATGGTTAAATATCTTAATAAACTTAAGTTTTACTTATGTTATAAATCTTCAAAATAAAGTAACAGAAGTAATTCTGTACTTTATATAAAACTAGCACTATATAGAGTATACTTTTAAATAACCATACATATTATATTAAGACAAGTATGTATACAAAGTTCACAGAAGATTATCTAATATATTCTGTGCTGTTATTTTACTTTCTTATTAAAAAAAAATAATAAAATACTTGTGATAATAATGTTTCTGAATTGATGGAATAATTTAATTTTAGCCCTATTAATGTTTTTTATCACTATCTACAAAGTATTTTATAACAGAAGTCAGTCAGTGTTTACTTATAAAATTATTACTCAGACATGATTCAAAGTATTCATACATAAAAGTAAATGCATTAAAAGTACTTATATGCAAAATTTACAAATCATTTAAAAAATATAATATTAATGTAAATGTTTTATTTTAAAAAATAGATGTAAACCACCTGTTTCAAATGAAGAAATGGGAACCGAAGAAATTCAGAGCTTCATACAGTTTTTTTGCTATGTAATCATTGATTCCATGCAATAAAGCAAAAACATGTTTACAAAATGCTGGAGTGCCTCCAGCAGGACAAGTACATGTTGCACTTATAACTTAAAGTTAAATAAATTTTAAATATTAAAGTAATAAATTTTAAAATCAGATTGCAAATTCATATAAGTTTTCGGTATGTACATATCAGTCTACTGACTAATACATTTTAAAAATTTATGCTAAAGTTAATTTACAGCTCAGTTTAAATTCAATTATTTTAAATAAAGACCATAATTTAAAATTTAAATAAATAAATCATGTAAATGAAAATTTCAAATAAATAAAAATTAACAGTTTATAAAAACACGTTATAAAGTATTTGAATTAAAAATACTATGCCTTATAAGAAAAATTACAAACAATTTGGGAGAATCTTAATGTTTACACAATATTACTCCTTATTGAATTGAAGTTTTAAATGAAAAATTTACATTTCTTTTTAAAAATGGTTTGGCATTTCTTGTGTTTACTTTTAATGTGTTGGAATCAAATTAGAATTTACTCATAAATAGCAATAATTATAGAATGACTAAAGCTTAATGATGCATATTCATTAAAATAGAAAACAATGAAATTGATATTCAATGCTACTCTAAAAAATAAGAATCAAATTTTTAACTTATCACTAATAATGTAGCTATTAAAAAAATGTAAATTAGCCCATTCACATTTCTTTTTATCTTTTGGGGAATCAACTTTTAATTAAATAACTATCAATTTTAATACATAGAATCCTATTTTGTATTTTAAAACAATGAGTTATATTAAAGCATAAAAGAGTAAATAGTAATGCAATTATAATCGTTTTAAAAAAAAGTTCCTAAATTAAAACAAAATAATTTTAACTTAACCTGACAAGTTGTTCTGATTTGAACAGATGGCTTGTACGTCACTTTCTTCTTCATTTTGGCTTGAACAAAGCCTTGAATAAAAAAATCATCATTCATTAAGAAATCAGGCTCAGTAAATGATATCTTGCTTACGAATTTATCGTCGAATAATTTTAATCCTTTCGATATATTTGCAGCAACACTTCGATTTCCAGTGGCACTGGAAAACTTCGCACTGTAATTTAATATTTCGTGCAAATTGAATTTTTTCAAAAGAAGCGGTTTCGAACCTATGCTATGAGCAATTCTTGTGAAAAAATATGAAATAAAGAACTATAAAATTAATTAATAACTAAAATAACTAAGAGCTACATCTAAGTGAATCAAGAAATATAAATAAAAATATCCCAGTTAACACTAACGAAGCAGACGAATACTTAATTAGATAAATAAAGTAGAATAAAACAAAAATTATGTAAAAGAGTTGTTAAAAATATTTCCTAACAAATATATATACTAGAATAATGCAAAAATACAATGATATATGTTTTTACAGAGATAAAATTAAGATATAAGAACGACGTCAACAAACGTATATGAAAACCAATGCTATGGATTAGCACGTGCAGTTTATTGACGTTGGAATCACGTGATTACTGACTGGCGTCAGACTGTCGATGAAGTTACTCCATTGGCAAAGTGTGAGAGATAATGTTGGAGTGTCAATACTCATCAAGTTAAAACGACTTTCCACATCGCATCAAATTCATCTGCAGTGAATTCCCTCTCACATAGATCTAGAGGGAACTGAGATTGTGGACAGTTTGGCCAAGGCTGGCGCTCGCGAGTTACCAGAGCCGTCAGCACTCCTCACTTTTTTGGAGATTTTCTCTAGAACTAAACACCAGAATAAGACCGCTTGGATTACCCCCCTCAGAGCACCATTGGTATCAATGTTCTCGTCCTGGAGGCTCACGGTTTTACAAGACAGGATCAAACTCTTCTAGCCCTCTTTCGAAGTGGCCATATCAAATCAATGAAATTTTCCGAAGGACGCAAGATCTTTGAAATGTGCACGAACTGTTCTTCTGAGCCGGCCACGCCTGCTCACATCGTAGAGTGCCTAGGGCTCACCAAGCAGGACTTCGCAGACGTTCCCGTGCTGGTTTTGGACTATCTGAAAGTGTATAATGTCTCATGGACCTGGTCTAGCACTGCTGACCAATGGGAACGTGCAACAACAACACGACAAATTTCATTTTAAAACCACCAACAAAGAATCTGGCAAGAGTAAAAAAAATTTTTGCTATCTCAAATAAATAAAATTACTCTTATATATCGTGAGATTAAATAAAAATCCCTAAACATGTCTATTTATTATATATCATTTGAAATAAATCTCTCTTTCTATTGTTTTTACTTTTTTTCCCGAATAAAATATTACGATGACGAGTCACAGCTTGAAATCTCCCTACTACTAAATGTTGCCCTAGAGCTAGTTAGTAATCAGAGTATATGGTATACTGGAGATCTATTTATACCACAGAATACAAAATGGTACAGATTATATATCTATGTATTCTGGAATAATTTGTTTCTTACATTTCATCTCCATTCAATTCAAATAACCACTTAACACATTTAATATGCTTTAGAATTTCGAATCACGGTGTCCAGGGTTCACATCCCCGCCTTGTCAATATGAAAACCATGAGCCCACAATATATTTAACGCTCATTACTCCATGTTGCAGGCTTAGCTGGGTATGAAATTATAATTATTAGGCCTGAATTTGCTACTTATTAGAACTATATATATAGAACTGGAGGGCAGGCAAGTTTATATTTAATAAAAAAGAATATAAAACTTCTTTAGACTAGCTATACCCAGTATTTCATTTATTGCCTAGAGCCCTATCGTATCACATTATATTCACAGCGAAGAAGAAAGATGAAACGTTTAGATAACATTTCGCAATAGGTACGCACAGAAGTTTAATTTAGACTTAAAAGAGAGAGAGAGAGAGAGAACTAGTTTTAAAGTTAATGGTTCTTTTTCTTTTTGTTGAAAGATGTTTTTTTTAAAATTAGCAAAAAGGTTCGCAAGAAGGAAAATTTTTTAAATTCTATTTTATTTATAATTTGTTAGAATGGTTAGAAGAAAGAATAGGCAAAATTCATGACAAATGCAATTACGCGCTCTCCATTAAATTCAAAACTGGCATTAGACTTGTATCTGATAGGACAAATCAAATTTCATAATTGGGTAAAGACGTTCAAAAATTAAGATCCCTTAAAAAATTTTGAAATTTAAGAAAAAATCGGATGTTATGCGTATACTTTTAAATCTGGTGCATTTTGTTTACCTTTTTTAGTCATTGTTGACAACTATGCACTTTTTAAAAGAAAGTTTCTCTAAAAACAAAAGTTGGAAACTGCGAAGCGGATCAACTGATTGGTTGGAAATACGTGATTGCATTTATCATGTGACTATGACTCCCATGAATATATGAAATGATTGGTTGGAAACTTATGATTGTTGCTATTACGTGAATATGATGTCAACGTCAATTTAGCCCATTCAATTTCCAGAATTTGTTTGCAGAAGGTATTACTGGAAATTATAATTTAAAATTCGTCATGTAAAAAGCTTTTTTTTCAGTTTAATTTATGTTTCTATGAGATGTAAAATCAAAGGTTTCACTGTTAACAGTAATAGAAATGAAAGAAAGAATAGTAAGTTCTGTTGTGTTCCAACGCTTGTCGAAATTAAACATTTTATGAGTTCCTTCATAAAATTTTGTGAATACAAATTCCCCAAATTGATTCCCTCTTCTTCTCATTTCCCTCATTGGAGTAAATCCTTCAAGCAACCTTTATTAATATTAATATGCTCCATAAATAGTTTTTCTGAGATTCATCTTGAGACAAAAAGTTCTTTGATAACAAAATTTTGTACAGGCATACTTTGATTATATTATACAAAAAGCTTGTTGTTTTAATCCTTATCTAAAACATTTATATAATCCCTTCCAAATTTCAAGTTCACCGATTTACGATTCAGATGAAAAATAATTTTACTTAATTGCCTAGTTATTCAGTCACTGAGCTAAACTTTCTAAAATGGTTCTGTCCAAAAACGCTTCTTCTATTTTCCCTTCCCATTTCTTCTCACAAAGCATTCTTTCATCGGTTCAAAACCCCAACAGTTCACCTCGCGACAGAAGAATTTTTATTGTCTATATTTCATACGTCTTTATGTTTTATTGTTTTATGGCAGGCATAAAATTACGCTAACACTACGTGTAGTGTGTATTTAATAACTATGGGCGTTATAATGTTCACTTGTATGACTAAGATAAGACTTCTAATAATTGCACCGAAATGTGTTTATAAGTATTTTTCTTCTGTCTTCAGGAAGAACTCACACGACTACGTGTTAAACATTAAGTATATTCCGTGGTTAATTGAATAAAAACTAGAAAGAAACCATGAGGAATAAAATGACGGCATGTAAAAGTAATGGCGCTGTTATAGCAATATTACCATTATTATTTTTTATATTTAATTGCAGTTCTTTTGAAGGGTCTGCATTGATTTTTATTGAAATAATAGATGTGTTCATGTTGATTGGTTCTTTGAAACATATAATTTTGCAATAAAATTTACCTCCGTGCTTCAGAAAATTTGTTCGCATAGGATATAAATATTCTAAAATTAATTATTTATGCAAATTAATCCCATAAAAGCGTGAATGTAAATTTTTATTGTTATAAATTGGTTAAATGTCGAGTTTCAAGAGGTCATGTGACAAGGAATAGTGATAAATACAGTATGTTGCCACAATGTCTTAACATAAATGCAATTGTAATATTCTTGCCATCAAAAAATGATTTCTGACGAGAATAATTATGATAAATGCTTGGCAATAAATTTGTAAACGCTATAATCCCATGATATGAATAATAATGACGAAATATTAGTTTTTACTACATTATTTAATTTGCGAATTTTTTTCCTTAAATGTGTGTGTTTTTAACATCTTTTGATTGGTTGAATTTAAGCAATCCACCCTTTTGGTTGATTTCGAAGCTTTGTGGCAAGAGCAAAGGTTATTTAAAATTATTTACCTACTTGTAACATAATCTATTTTTTTTTTTGTTTAATTTTTTAAAAGAAATTACTTCTCGTCATTTTTAACACGCGGAGTGAAAAAAATTTCTGTTTAAATATCTTGTTAAACGAGTTCCTCTTCCAAAACAGAAGCTCAAAATATGCCTGACAGAAAAGTTATAACCTTACAATCCATCTCTGTCAGTTGGAAAATATGTATGTTTAACTAATTTCGATAGCACGGGCAGTTTATTATGTTGAAGTTATGTGTCTAAAGCGTATTATTGTTAGGTAGTTGCTAGTTTTTGCTGAGGTCACTGAAGGTGACAAAATGAATAGCTACGGATTCAAGATTTATTTTCATGACACAGATATATTAATTTTTGTATGTGTTCACACGAAATAGTTTAGAATTTATTAAATAATATTTGAATTCCATGTGGAGAACATTTGTTTAATTTTAATATTATTCTAGCTTTCTATTAATGCGTAAAAGTACAATTATTATTATTATTTTTTCATCGTGAAACCGCTCGTGCTTCTTACCTCGGGGTCATATAAATTAAATCTCGTTGGGCGCCAATGTGATATTCTTCCCCCATCTCTTTGAGTATCAGCGTGAGCTAGAAGTGTAGGATTAACAGGAGAACTAGAAGGATATATTATCTTAATATGGCTTTATTAAGATATTTAACTTAATCCTTTAACAAATTAGATAATAATAATAATATATATATGAGAGAGAATATCTACGGTGGCAAAATACACAATTTATGTTATACCGAATTAACCTAACTCGGATCACTATCAATAACTGACTCGCCTCAACTCAATTCCAATACTATCACAGATCCTTATATTAAATAGTCAATCCTACCTTACTGTAGTTTGAAGTAACGATCACAATTATCCTAGATGAGACCTTGCAATAACTCGAGTGCAATGGTATGCACCTTGTGATCAATGGATCTCTATCACATATAATTACTATTCTTCGCCACGTAACATTTTCCAACTTCTTCACGCTTGAACCACGGATTATGCTTATATTCCACAATTTGCCATCCCGCTTACTCTAAGTTCTGATATTTAAAAGCTTCCTAATTTGCATCTTTCTTTCACGCTTCACTTCTTGGTTTTGGTTGGAAAAGAGTTGCCATTAATTCTGGCCCCAAAGAACCCAAAGGACATGTTAAAGAAAAGACGCGTGAGCCCGTCACATCATGAAAAAATTAGATCGCGTTTTAAAAACGTCTGAAAAAAAAAGAAGTTCCGAATTTTTGAACTTGTCTCCTGGCGGAGAAACATGGTACTAGTTATGTATTTTAAGGTTTTTAATTAATATCTTTTTAACTAATTGGAATATCGCAATATAAATGGTCAAAACGAATTCCTCGGATCATTCCCGAAATTTTGGTACCTTTGGCGAGTTTCTGCGTCGTGCGGTTCGTGAGAAAATAGGGACACATAGAATTGATTGATACGTTTGTTTACCTACGAATTTTAACAGTATAGCTTTTACAGTTGAATATCTTTAATTAATTAATAAGCTCTAACGGTATAAATTTCCTACAGTTAAGTATTTTTTTTATGTATATCCCTTAATTTTCAATGTAGTGATCCAAAGAAAAAACATTGCATGAAAAAAACTGCTGTAAATCATTGTGCGGTAGATAAAGGGTTAATGAGAGCCACTATCGTAGACCTCCATTTACACCTCATGGACCCCAAAATATATTTTTGATAACGTGGACCCCTTTCAGGTCGTCATAGACCTCTAGATGTCGATATAGACAACTTTGGGAATCTCTGATTTACAGCAAAATTGTATTATATATATAGTGTGTGTTAAAATATCTAATTATGTAATTTTGATGAAAAAAATAGTCTTAGTACCTCCAAGGCTTGCTTTTTAATTTTTAAACAGACCTCGTGATTAGAATGTTACAATTCCTATCACTTAACCACATTCATTAATCATGAATTCAAAAAGTTTCTGAACTTTAAAAAATGAACGATAACACAAACAACAAAATATGCGTTTTTATTTTTATTGAAAACCCGAGGTGTGTCTAACCTAACTTTCACTTTATAACTACCCTCCTCCCCTTTTTCGAACATCGGACCATCCCTCTAACTCGTTTTCTCTCAGCGATTGCTGCCTTTCCAAAAAGTAAAATTCTCCAAGTGATAGGTAACATGTCAATAACTCACCAATTATGAAGTAATTACATATTGCAGCAAGTTAAGACGTTCATTATACTTCATTATTATATACAAAGCCTGAACGTAATTAATTGCTGAATCCAAAACGTTTCATCCAAAAGCACGTTAATCGCCATGCCTGACTTATGGAAAGATTAATGAAGTACATGAAGAATAATTTGTAAAGCATACAGGATTAGTTTCATCATGTGAAAAATGTATCTTGAAGTCTTGAGAGAGACGTTAAATGTAGATTAAGTGTAACTTCTTTTTTTTTTTTGTATCCATGTAAGAAACATGACGACGAGCTTGTCTGAACGGGATTGGTAATTATTTTGAAATTGAGACAGTAGGATTTTCTTTCATACATGTTGAAGAATTAAATAATATTAAAAAATTAATCCTTTGTATTCAAAACATTTGTTTCTAACAAAATCAATGCTTCTGTCACTATTGATCAGGCTTAAAAAAAGCAAAGGTTAGTTTGTTAGAATTGTTCGCCCGAAGCTGGTAATTAATTCTAGAAGAAACGAGAAAAATGGAACACCAAATTTATTAAATCTAAACAGAGTGAATTCTTTTAATCCACTTGCGAGTTCAGTCATAAATAAACTAAACGATCACACTCAAAAACAAATTGAAGATTGAATTTCAACACGAACAAACACGAGCAGACGAGAATTAAAAATAAATAAAATAAATAATTCGAGAGGCTGAATCAATAGCGCTTTATCGGTGTTCATTATAAGTTTGTATTCTTCAAACTAAGTACAAAAATAATTAACATTTATATGTTTATTAAATTATACGTATCTTAATTATTTTTAAAGAAACGTGTGCCTTTTTCAATGAACTCAAAACCGAAACACAAAATGTTTCGAAAATTCCAAGTTATATAATTATTCGTATAACTTGCATCATTGATTTAAAAAGCATAAAATTATCTTTGTTTTTTTATTTTAATTTATTCTATAAAAGCAAATTAATGTACTTATTTAGTGCAGAAATAATGTTGAGAATTTTATTACTCATACAGAACTACTTACGCGTATGACGGGGCCCTGTATCTCTAATCGGGACACTTTTTTTAGAAATGGGAACCCTGTTTGTGGGACTGTAGTTACACATGTTGGGGCCCCCGTATCGTTGATACGGAGGTAGCTACGCCCCTGTGTAGAATATTCTTTCGCATGAAACATTTTTTTCCTAATTGACAAAAGTTATCGCATTTCAGATTTTTATCAATAATTCTTATTTTACTTTTACGAATAGATGAAAATGAATATCATGGAAATTTAAGATAAATATTAAAAAATAATTTCACTCACGTATTTTGATTCGTATTATTATAAAAATGAAATTTTGTATTATTCACGTGAAATAAATTGTAAAAAAATGAAGTTGAATTATTTACATCATTAGACCTAAATGCTAATTACATCAAATTTTAAATAAAAGCATTAGATATATAAGTAAAGCATATACTATATTTTCGAACGAAAGAAATCCGACAAAAATGTATGCTACAAAAATAAAATATTTAATAAAATATATTTATTCCGATCTTAAAAATAAGTGTTTTTTAATAATTATTTTTGTTGCTGTTGCTTACATTGGTTTTAAAACTAAAAATTGTACGTATATATATATATATATATACAGCAACTCTAACAATAGTGGTTAACTTACAAATGTAAACTACAACTGATTTTTAAAAATGAGATAAATATATTATTCCTATTCAACCATAATTTAAAAGTAAGATAATATTTTTGTCTCATGTAATATGCATTATTCTAAAAATAATAATAATAATAAAAAAACTAGAAATTTTTGATGTAAAACAAACTGAGTAAAAAAATATGTTCGAAAATAAACGATTACTAAATGTTTCTGACACTCGGATAATATGAATCACAATTTTGGAGAGCAAACCATAACATAATCATTTAAATCATTCTAATTAACCAAAAGTACTATTAAAGGACTTGACTGTAAAATATTACTACAGGTATAAACCCAAAGCATCACCAGAAAAAGAGTTCCAAGACTCGTGCAGCCACTACGATGGATAGGACCCATATCGGATAGAATGGGCGTTCGAATCAGCAAACGTGGAATGGAGGCCTTTCCGAAGAAGCTGCACAGTCAATGGTGAGGTCTCTGCGGGGCGCTGCTGCCTGGATGACAAATAGGATTCTCTTCGTCTGCACTCTGCATACTAATGGGAAGGTCACTCACAATGGTGTTTAACCCTTTTCCAGAGTTATTCACCCCACGTTCATTTCGAACTTCGGAATGAGTTGTAGACAGTATTTAGATGAAATAATTATTAGAAAACAAGTAAAATTGACATTTACTAGTTTCAAAGAAAAAATCAGTTGATGAATAAAGAAAACGTTTTACGTGATTTTCCACAGCTCAGCGCTCTTGATCGTGTTATAATTGAACGTTAGTCATTTCTATTTTTGGAATGGCAGCACAGCAGGCACGGTTCAAAGTTATCTCCTGAATGAGATGTTAAAATGAAAATATTCTGTTAATATATATATATAAGGCGACTTTATCTCAGAATGTTTTAAAAGTAAATATAATAATTGTATTTCTAATTTATTTAAAATAATAA
The DNA here is from genome assembly GCA_019973935.1 of Trichonephila clavipes. NCBI lineage: Eukaryota > Metazoa > Arthropoda > Arachnida > Araneae > Nephilidae > Trichonephila > Trichonephila clavipes. The sequence continues at coordinate 197,761 of BMAU01011417.1, forward strand.
TAATTTATTGTATAGTTTAATTACAGTGAAGTCCCACTCACGGGGGAAGGGAGGAGGAATTTGAAATGTTTCGAGCATTTTGTAATATAGTATTTGAAAAGATGACACCAGAAATAATCTTTTTGTGTAAAGTTCAAGTACTTATTAGATGCAAATTACGGTAGGATTTATCTATTTAAAAAACCTACAATAAAATATTAATAATTAAATAAAGGACCGATGAATTAGAATAAATAACTAAATTGTTTCACTTTATTTTTTCAAAACGGAGTAAAGATCTGTAAGTGCTTCATTTCCAGCTTCGTTGGATTTTCAACTATTTCATATCGAAAATTTAAAAATGTATGCTAAAGGTTTCCCTCTGTAAACTTCAGATATTTTGATATTGATTTGTGTTTTGAAAACTATAAAATTCCCACTTCATATCAAAGGTTCAGAAAACCTGATCCGGCTTTGCGAATTTGGGTTGTAATTTAACAATACTGAATTCTATCCATGAATTAATTTAAGCAAAGGGATAGTAAGACAGGTAGTTGATTGGGAAGAGAGGAATCTTGATCAAAACCTTTAAAAAGGGATTTAATCAGAAGATTTACATCACATAATCTCTGGTGTATACTAGCTCTTTTGTCATTATATGGGAGTTTTGTACAAATATATTCCTCGCTACTGCAAGGAAAGTCTTGGGCTGCGTTGCCCAGTGATCAAGGTATCGGATCATGGCAGGCATGTCATGAGTTCGAACCCAGTACCACTAAAGACCCGCCGTATAGGGCAGCGATACACGTTAAATCTGTCGAGAGATGAAACTTCCTCCCGTTGGTGTGGTGTGGTAGTTAGGAGAGGGAGGGTTCCAGGTCAGGTGTCGTCCAGGTCACTTGACCATGCTTCAGAATTACGTGGTCCGTCGCCAAAAGCCTTCGTGTAGCTGAATAGTGCGACGTTAATATTCACTCACTCACGCAAGGAAATTCTTAAATATATTTTGTTTTCTTGTATTTAAATTATTTAATGTAACTTTTTCTTAATACCTGTATACTTAATTTTGTTATGTTAAATTTTTAATTGTTTTAATTTTCTTTTTAGATCCAACGTATATATTTAAGTAATGTGATTAATAGAACTGTTAATTGCTATTCCGATTCGCTTACAAAAATAGACTTTTATTCTTAAGAGATCACTGCAGTATTCCCAATGATAATAATACTATTTATTTAGTTCTATAAAAATTTGTTCTTTTTCTACATTTTATGTTTAATTTTAGTGAAGGATTTTTTTCTCTCTCTAAGCCCTTTTTTAAAAAATATTACGTTTCATTTTCATACTTCAACTGGGATTAGAGAGAATATCACACATTCACATCCTCTAGAACAGGGTTGTCCAACCTGCGGCGCGGGGTCAGCATGTGGCCCGCCTTGAATAATTTTGCGGCCCGCAAGATTCTTTGCAACTTTACAAAATTCGACTATTTTGTACAGTATTTTTTAAGTTTTTTTTGTTTGTAAAAAAATAAATCCCATAACTGTTATATTTTATCACGTTGCTTCTGTTACTGCGAATCTTTTTTTTCTTTCTAAATTGAAATTTATCAAACACACACATATATATATATATATATATATATATATATATATATATATATATATATATATATATATATATATATATATATATATATATATATATATATAAATCATGCTGAAACTTAACGCCCGAAAATCTGCAACATCAATTACGATACGCAAATATCTATGCATTGAGATCGACTTGCAACAACTAAGTGAAAGAGTCGAGAAACAGATATCTCTCTAATTAAATAAATTAAACATTATTTGATCATTGCATTATTATTATTTTTCTATCTATGTTTGTATACATGAAAAACAATGAAAACAATAATAATATATCAGTCTGTTTTAAATTTTCACTCCAACAAATGTTTGTAGTGGATCCAAATCTAATATAAGGATATATATTTTTTATTTGCACCCGCGGGATTGTGAAGTTTTTCCGAAGTGGCCCGCGAGGTCATTTGGATTGTCCACCCCTGCCCTAGGATGAAGTGAGGGGGGCGGGAGCCCCACTTAGATCGAAGCTAGGAACTTTACTTAGATGACGTATTACCGAGGGGGGAGGACAAACTATATATATATATATATATACCACGTTTCAGAGTGGCGGGGGAAAACGTCCCTCCTTTCCATTTTAGGGTGTGTATCTTCAACTGAAGCCGAAAAAATACGAATGAGCGTTACAATTTCGAGCGTGACGTTCATTCAAGTTCACACTCCGGCAAATCGCGCCACACAATAGAAGTTATCACTTCAAAAATACCCGTTTCACTTGAATCACTTAAAAAGGAAGATTTTAAATGTTTCTTTCAGGAAAATGGTTTTCATTCTGTTTTGAAAAAAAAATTGGAGCTTGAAGGTAAAAGGAAAGGAAATTAGAGTTTTATGGAAGAATTTATTATATCTGCTTACAAAAAATGTGAAATTTCTTATTTGGTACAAAGCTGCTTAAAAAGAGAGAGAGAGAAACTCAAATTTCTCGCAAAGCCGGAAAACGGAAACTTTATTTGAACACTCGCCATACAATAAAGAAAATTTTTAAAGATAGTTCAAAACAGAAATTTCAAAAGTATGATGTTGGAAAAATCTCGAGTTATTTTTGGCTTTGAAGTTGAGTGTAATAATTTTTACATCAAAAATTCAGAAAAAGTTTGAAGTTATTTTGATGTTTTTTTATTTATTTTACGGATTGTTTAATAAAAAAGAAAATACGTAAAAATCAAACTTCTTAAATCATAACTGATTTACTTAATAGAAAAATGACAAAGATAAAAACATTTAAACTAAAAAAATTGTTTAAAAATCATAAAACTAAATGCTTTAGAAAAGTTCTTAAAACATGACTCTAATCCAATGGTCCCCCAACCCCCGGGCCTGTACTGATCTGTGGATCAAATAGCTCCGGTCCTCACAAGGAATAATAAATTACAGTCGAACCTCTATATTGCGAATTTTTCCATATAATTAACTTTTTTTTGGAACCAAGTACATTTCACGATTTTCTTCGTAAAATAGCCTCCATATAGCGAAGTGTATTTTCTATAGAACGAACTTTATTTCTTGTGGGATTCGATTTTTTTTCTTTCTATTTTTAAAATATATATTTCTGGACAGTTCAAGTTATTCTCTCCTTTAACACATTTTATGGTGGTCATAAATCTTGAACTGGTTTTATTAGGTGCCTAACTCGTTGAGAGCAATATAATTCTGGGATTTTTGGTGCATTGCAAAGATGTGAGGCGTTATATGAAACAAAGTTTTTTTAAACAAAAACAGATTTTATGAGTAATTAAGGTATCCAACTGCGTTCGGAATCGTGATTTTAAAAAAGCGCATAAATGGATAATTTTCATGATATTTAGTGTCACGCAAATTAAAATACATGCATAAAATTGTTTTAAGGACATTTTGACAAAAAAAATTTATTTAAATATAATATTTTGACAAAATATTAACTTAGAATAATCTTTTTTCCAAATGTTCTCCTTTTGTAAAAAATGCTTCTATTATAATAATATTACCTCAGACCTCTCTACAGAGGCTCAACTAGAATTTTTGAAAAATTCACATTATTTTCAGAGTTACCACCAATCGAAATAATTTTTCGCGTTTTTTTCTTAAAATTTCTTCCCTCTGTTGTCGTAAAATATGAATAAACCCACTTCTAAGTTATATATTTCAAACATTCTAGTTGAGCCTCTGAACAGAGGTCTGAGCTATATATACAGGCAAAATATTATTCTATTAGAAGCATTTTTCACAAAAAGGAGAACATTTGGAAAAAAGATTATTCTAAGTTTATTTTTTGAAAAGTATTGTATTTAAATAAATTGTTTTTGTCAAAATGTCCTTAAAACAATTTTATACATGTGTTCTAATCTGAGTGACACTAAATATCTTAAAAATTATCCATTTATGCGCTTTTGAAAATCACGGTTCCGAACGTAGTCGGATGCCTTAAATTTAAGGATGCATGTGTTTCTAGTTATAATGTATGTTTAAAATAACTTCTATGCTTTAAATAAAAAAAATGTCCTTAAAATTCCTTTATTTTTAAAAAATTATTTTCTTAATGTTGAAAATGCATTATATTCCACGATATTCTTTTTTTTTTTTTTGGTTTCCTAGCAGTGTTTTATATTTTTTATGGGTAAGATACACAAAATAAATAAATACTAATTTAAAAAAGACGTGAATAATTACTTTTTTTCAATGTACAGTGTTTATGAATTTAAAATTTGTTTTATGTGGTTTGTAAAGTATATTGAAAGGTAAACCTCTATATAACGAATTTTCCATATAACGAACTTTTTTCCGGGATTTAGCGACTTCGTTAAATAGAGGTTGGACTGTATTTTCATTCCAAAACTGTGGTGTATTTCTTTTGAGTTTGTGCGACTTTTCATGGAAATCACTTTATATTCATTTTTAGTGTAACTGTATTTTATTCTGAAGGCACATGTTTAAATACTATTAAACTAAAATTATTAAATCACAACAATTTAAAGCAACGTTCTCCCCTCTGTGGTCTGTGGTATAATTATCAAACGTTGATCGGTCCACGGTCTTTAAAAGGTTGGGTCGCACTGATCCAATCTATTCTCATTATTATTTTTAAAAAATAAGACGTTCTTTTTTATTATTATTATTTCAATCTCAGCCCATCAAAATAGATTTCATTTACAAAATATTTTTTTTATTGATTGAGATAAATTGATAACAATGACAAATAAAAAAATGTAAAAAATTACAGAATTTCTTTTGCAATATTCATATTTGGAGTATCTCTTCATTGCCTAAAGCCCAAAGTTACCCATCCTTAAACTTCGATTTCTTTTAGAATTTTGGTTAAATAAATTAACTAATATATTCTCTTGATATCCAAATAACACACATTCTCGGATACATTCTCCAAATAACACACATTCTTGATATCCAAATGCTAGCAAATCAAAAAACTTTTTTGAATTGCTCAGATAACCGCATATCATTGTTGAAAAAAATTTTTTTGATGGATTCTTACTTGTATAGTAAGAAAAAAAATGACCGCGCTCCATTTTTACGGTACCATGAGTTTTAAACAGACACAGATACACCTTAAATTCACTGTGATGCATGTTAAATGCTTTCAAAAATACCTCACAACTTTCACAATTCATAACCGTAGTTCCATACATCGTCTGTAGACTACACAACCATAATTCAACCTGAAGGAAAAAGTTATAAATATTATAAATGCTATGAAAAGAATTGCCGCATGGTGAAAAAAATGGTTTTTGTGGCTGACTTGCATAAAGTAGATAGTCAGGGGGAAAAAGATTTTTTTACCAGAAAAAAATTACAAATATATAAATAAGCATAATAAATACATCTGTAGAAAGCTTTTCAGCAGTTAAATCCAGCTTTCAAAAAAGTATAATTTATGATTCGTTTGTAAGCTTAATGCAAGCACTCAGGGAAAAAATGGAAAGGTATAAAGAATACATGAGGTAAAACAATTTTCTTCTAAAAAAGTTGCGTGAACTATTTAGAATGTTCACAATAATTATTATTTTTCATTGAGCTTTTTCTCTTTCCTTTTTTATCACTTTCTTTTTTATAACGCGGAATTTGGAATAAAAAGAAAATATGTAGAAAAAAAAAAGAAAATGTCAATAATGCAGGAATAAAACATATTTTATAATGGAAAATTTATAACTAACTATTTGCTTTAGCTACTTTCCGTAACATAACGCTTGCGTAAAAATAGCGCTGTACGTCTTAATTACTTCCAACAAAATTTATTCTAATTTTTTTTCCTTATTAAATTTATTTTTTAAAAATGAAATTCCTACAGAAAGTGTGATTTTGTCGCTGTCGAAAGCCATGGAACACCTCTTTTCAGGTGGTGCCCTGCCAGATCATCGCATTCTACATAATTCCATCTCTGAATTAAAATTGACCTTTTCAGAGATATTTTCAGCTTGAGGAAAAGATTGAAAACAGGAAAATAGCTTGAGTTAAAGACACCCGGAGCCATATTGAGAGAGTAGGGAGCCTGATGGGGTACAGGTGTGTTGTGTTTGATGAAAAACAAACACAATGCACCTCTCGGGAACCAGCTGCTTTCATCTCACAGCGTTATGAAAATGATTTGGGAGAACATCTTGGGGACAACTGTTGTGATGATCCACTGAATTCAAAGAAGACGATTTGTGGGCTTCGCTTTTTCTAGGTATGAGGTTGCACTCCATTCATGTAGGCCTGCATATTGTTGGGAATTATCTAGCATTATACAAAATAGCTTTTACAGTGGCGTAACGTTTACCCCCGCTAAGGCTTCTAGGGGGCTCAAAGCTAGACTGACGCCATTAACGTAGAATTTCACAAAATTAGCTTTACATTTTTTTAATCCAGTTTTTAAGAGATTTTCACATTGGTGATCTAACATCATTCAAAATCAAAACTTTGATCGCTTATTAGATATCCTGGATCCAATAACCAAATCAAAAAACATTTTAATTTGCTGTAATCCCCGCTACGAAAGAGTTACTTTTCTTTAGTGGGTTTTCTTTCCAAACCTAAATTACTAACAGATAAAAAGAAAGTCAGACGGAAAATTGGATAAAATGTTAGAAAGATAAAAAAATTCACTATTTTTTTAGTATACTTTATGTTAGCGGTAGGGAGAAAAAAATACATTTTACTTTTTACTGAAGTAACAAATTAACTTATTTGTGTCTTTAGCTCCCCCCCCACACACACATGTAGTTCATTTTCATTTAGCGAACTCGTAAATAACGTACATCTGTTATGCTTTTTTCATGAAAAATAGTACTGCGATACTTGAAAACGCATAGAGAGCATTTTAAATGATTACATGGTCTAGATTTATGATTTAGAAACCCGTATATGCCCACAGAAATTTCCGTATATTTATGAGTATTCAATCAAATAAAGCATAATGAGAAATGTTTCACAAAATTGTTTTTAGAACATATATATTTTTATATTCAATGCACTTCAATATAGGGAGTGTTCCTTCGCTGTTAAAACATTTTGGTCTCACTTTTCTCTCTTGTAATATTAGAACTGTTTTTTGTAAACGGAATTAATTATTCTGGTTCTTATATTGGTATTTTGTTAATAAGATAAGAAGAAACGCGGCCCTAAAATGAGTGGAGTTAAAAAAAACTGAGTGGTTCTCAAAAACGAAAAATTCGAAAGGAAAAGGAGTATAATATTAATAGCAAATATGCAAAATTGGATAACTTTTTAATATCCGCAAGTTCATCATCTTGTGCAAGTACTAGTAGTAGTAATGCCAGGGAATTTGATGAACAAGGTCAAGCTCATCCCGTAATTCATAAACGAAGAATTTGGTAAGTGATACCTTTTTTCTATCATAAGGATCTGAAATCGAAAACATTATTTTACAGTGTTTGTGTTTTTCTTAATGTGTCGTTTTTATTTAAGTCACCAGGTTATCAGTCGACTGTTGTTAGATTTTCCATTTTTTAAATACTATAAATACTCTAATGTTAAACGTTATTTACTTTGTTTACTCAGACACATGTTGATTTTATATTCAGTTATAAGTTTAATATTTAAATATTTTTACGTGATGTGTAAAGGTACATTATGTTATGGTTTTGCAATTCTTTGTATATATATATATCCGGCTTGGGGCCCAAGATCTGACCTTGGGGGGCAATTATTTTCCGTTACGCCACTGAGCTTTTAGTAGCTTCTGTACATAAGAAAAAGTTGACGCTTGCGCTTTAGGATATCCCAACCAGTGGCTTAACGTACACCCCCGCAAACCTTCATCGCGGGAGGAGGGGGCAGGATGTAGGAGACACGATATTATGATTTTACATTGTACATTTTTTATCCTGTGCAAGATCCGGCACCAGGCCGAATTCGCTGAAGGGCGCAATATTCTCCGTTACGCCACTGCTTGCAACAAGACACCTCTCTTACTACATTTATTTAAGCATGAAAAATTGGAGACATTCATTGAGCTCCAGATTTTATTCGACGTGGAATAAAATAGTTCTTCAAGTATAAAAACTCTCTTGTGTATCATTTGTATTGATTTTTTACTGTTTTCCTTTATTGATTGAAAACAAAAATATTTTGGAAATGAGGATAGCTTATATTTAGTGAAGAGATGCAAATCCAGACTAATAATTACATTCATTTCAAAAGCACTTGCATTTTACAGAAATTAATTTTTCACCCTGAAGTTAGCGACATAGATAGTTAAAATTCGAAGAGAAAAGTACCGTAAAATCCGACGTATAACACGCACCTAGACTTTCACACAATTTTTTTATTTGAATAACTATTCGCCGTGTAACGCGCGCTCCCTTTTTTACGAAGAAAATTGAAATATTAGTACACAATGTTCTTATATTTTGAAGTCATTTCTTCGAGGTATTGTCCCAGACGTTTGAAAAAAACAGTATTCTTCTAAAACTACAATTCTTTTAGTTCATATGGCATGTCATTTCTTTTAAATAAACAGCATTTAGATGTATGTAGAATTTTTTTTAATGCTCTTCGTTATTTTTAAAAAGCTATCGTTTTTCTATCCGGCGTAGAATGCACACCCTTAAAGTCCGATCTTATTTTTTGCGTAAAAAGTGCGCGTTCTACGCCGGATTGTACGGTTATTAAAATGTCAAAAAAGTGATGTATACTATTGAGTCATATGTACGTTTCAAAAAGAAAAAGCTTATCATACACAAGTATGCAGCATTGAAAGAAAAAAATTGCGCTGTAAGTTTTTAGTATCAGTGTAGACGTTGTTGAAGATTAATTGCTAAGCATTTGTTTATCTGCAGATATGAATAATTAATTAGATACACACACACACAAGCAATTAATACTAAGACAAAAGATACAATTTTCTTTTTTGGCAATGAGTGTAATTGACATTTGCCCTTGAACTTCAACTGATGTATAAACATCCCTGAAGGAATTGTCAAATGATTTTTTTGTGGATGGATAATCCTTATCTTTACCTGGTGTAAAAATGAAATTTGATCTGAAATGATATGAAGCTCTTCTTTCCACAGTGTTGGAAAAATAAGGAAAAGAGATAATAATCGAGAGGTAATTTTATTTTGAGCAATTTCACTTGTGACAAATCTATACGGAACTTTATCACTAACCTTCTGAGTCGACCTTTTTAGGGAAATTTAATTCCCTACCTATTTCCAATCAACTCCAAAAAGCGGACAGGATTCCTTGTTATATGCAGATTAGATAAAGTATTTAAGTCAAACGAAATAGTAAAGTTAGAGCAGTAGGAGATAGAGATTGAAGCAGAAAGATATAGTGAAGTTAAATTGAAGATTTCTTGTTGGAGATAATTTACTTTCAAGAGGAGTTGAGATTCCGTTGGTAATTATTGATTTATAATTAAAGTCTCATTAAAGTTTTAAGAGTGAGATTAAAGATAAATGTTCAATAGGAACATTATTAAATATAATTCTGGGATCTCTTTTCTTGGTAATCTCTGCGTGATCGTTATTTAATTGTTAATTAATTTGATCATTAATTAAGTTAATTTAAAGGATATTATCTTTAAAACCTCATAATACTAGTTAAACATATTTGTTAATAAGTCTTTGATTCTTTTTGGATAAGATAACCAAATAAAGAAAGTTGTTTATAGAAATGGCTTCTGGTTCTTACATGACTCCTATTTATTCTCGTTCTCAAAGTGAGGTCCAAGGAGACCTTCACACACTCCACATAGAAATGAGATATTAGGAATCGAAACTTATCAATGAAAATCAATATATATTAGTGTCAAAAATAGTACATGAAAAGAGATGTTTTAAATATGGACTAATTATATATTTGAAAATGTTGAAGAAAATTCATTCTAATGATTGAAAAATTAATTCAAGTTAATTTGTTTCTTCTCAATATATGTAATGCACTGAATAACTATAGAAACTACATTTTCCTTAAGAAACTTATCTTTCTAAGGATTACTTAAAGATCCATTGGGCAAAATTCTCGTTATGTCATAGTCACGTGATAAATGCAATCTCATGTTTTCATCCAATCAGTTCATGCCATTCGCTATGGCCAACTTTTCACAAAAATTTTCTTTTAAAAAGGTACGTATTTGTCAAAAGTGACAATGCACTTGATTTAAAAGTACACGTGGAATGCAGGATTTTATTTTTAAATTTTGAAAGGTCTTAAGGTACTTGAATATCTTTTCTCAGTCATCAAATTTGAAATTGTATCTAAATTTTACAATGGAACAACAAGTACAATTATAATGTCGATATTGAATTCAATGAAGAACACGTGATTGCTTTTATCACTTAAAAAAAAAATTAGCCCATCTACATAAACCTGAATAACTATAAAAATATAAGATATAAATCGATATAATTTTAATAGTAAGGAGTATATTTTCGAAGGAGAGATAATTATTAATATTTTTACTATAAATGTAACGTGTTTTATAATAAACTAGCCGGTATACTCGTTCTTCGCACGGGTGAATTGAAAAATAAAACAATGCAGTTTAAAGGAAAAAGAAGTTTTTAATGAGTGCAGTGAGTGAGTGGATTGCAAATAAAACAAAACAAAAAAAACCTTTTTGCATATCTCAGCTGAACAAAAACACCATATACGTTACATTTTAAGTCTGTAGATCTAATAGCTAATAAAAAGAATTTTTTTTTATTTATAATGTTTTGTAACTCTTTTGTGGATCGGATCTTTGAAAATGTGTTAAATATTTAAGTGAACTGAAAATAAGAGGGTAGCACATCTCCGCTCAACAAACAATCACATTTGCCAAATTTGAAATTTGTAAGTCTAATAGTTGAGAAAAGTGATTTTTTTCTACACCCCGTAACACCCATGTGGGTTGACTTTTGAAAACCCCCTTCCTATCACATCTGTGCTCAGCAAGAATTATGTTTTCTAAATTCCAAGTTTATAGGTTTAGCTATTCATAAAAAGGAATTTATATATATATATATATATATATATATATATATATATATATATATATATATATATATTTATATATATAAGACACATTTGTTGTCTGTTTGTCTGTTCCCTCATAACTCGAGATCCAGACACCCAAATAACGTGAAACTTGGTACACGTACACAAAATTACACGAGAAAGGTTCTTAAATAGGTTTGGCGTTCATAATTCCTTCCAAATGTTTTTAAATTTAATTTTTAAGTGATTTTCCAGTGTTATGACGTCATATGTAGTCACGTTTCTTACTAAGTGGACAATTTATACTTTACATGCAGTTTTTCAAGATTATTACATATTTTTACTGTAGCTTTGTTTATCGGTTGGAATATTTATTCAATTTTTCTATTCTTTGATATTTAATTAGGATTATTTTTGGAATAAATAATTTTTTAAGGATTATTCTTTCAACAACTAAACTTTTGTTTTGTTGTTTTGGCAGCATTTAGGTATTATCGCGGGATGTTTATGTGTGTGATTTTGCTTGCAAATTACAACTTATTTATTTATTTCTTTAGAATGCGAAGATTATAATTTTAACAAACTAAAACTTTTTATTGATTAGGGTTATATTTCAGTTCGGTTAAAATGTAGTATAGGGGGCACTTTGGATTTGGCGATTTTTCTTCGGATTTTTCGATTTTTATCTAAATGTCATGGTGAGATATCGAATTCATTCTAAAATAAATAATACCGAAAAAAGTACCTTGGAGACCACTTTTAGTAACCAAAATAAAGGACTGCGCCAAGTAGCCCCCCTATATTACACTTGATCCAATAATATGGTTCTTTGCAATTTCATGTGTCTTTATTTTAACCTTTAAGGGTATATACTATTGGCTTCAGTGCATAAAATTGCCATGCAGAAAATCATACTTGGGTAATCATACTGCCCAAGTAAAAGCAGTGTTGGTAGTAATTACATATCAAACTGGAATAGGCATCAGAGAATGAGCAAAACAAACAAATGGCCTAAATACCTGTTGAGGAAGAAGGTGGTCATAAGATAAATTATTTTTGGAACTTTTGTACTATCCTGACAATCGCCAACATTCAAAATAACTTGCCAAGTTGGCAACCCCGATTTTACATGTCATATATATATGTTGAATTTTGAGTCGTGCTTCGTTTCATATATCGCCAATAGGTTGCGGTTATATGTAAGTACCTTATTTTTTCAAATTATGCTTTTGCATTGATAAAGTTAGTTCAGTTCTTTTTATGTCGGTTAATGTTAGTATTGTACTTCATTTTTCAATTTATTTTTATGCTCGGGATATATATATACTTGCGTATTATTGCACAATCGCCAACGTTCAAGACAACTCACCACTTTGGCAATTCCAACTTTGTGTGAGTTGAATTAGCAATCATGTGCTTCATTTTGTATAATGTCACCAATAGTTTGCGATAATACATAAGTACCTCTAATTCTGTACATTACTATAACATTAGACTGACCGCAACATACCAATTTGGCGTGATTTCAGAATCATGCTAAAAATGAGTATGTTGAGGAAGCAGGTAGTGGTAAGATAAATTATTTTTGGCACCTATGTACTATCCTAACAATCGCCAACATTCAAAGTAACTTGCCAAGTTGGCAACCCTGATTTCGCATGTCATATATATGCTGAATTGTGAGTCATGTGCTTTGTTTCATATAATGTCGCCCAAAGGTTGGGGTTATATGTAAATACCTTATTTTTTCAAATTATGCTTTTGCATTGATAAAGTTAGTTCAGTTCTTTTTATGTCAGTTAATGTTAGTATTGTACTTCATTTTTCAATTTATTTTTATGCTCGGGATATATATACTTTGGATAATTTTTTTAGTACTTGCGTATTTTTGCACAGTCGCCAACGTTCAAGACTCCTCGCCACTTTGGCAATCCCAACTTTGTATGCGTTGAATTGGCAATCGTGTGCTTCATTTTGTATAATGTCACCAATAGGTTGCAATAATACGTAAGTACCTTTAATTCTGTACATTACTATAACATTAGACTGGCCGCAACATATACCAATTTGGCGTGATTTCAAAATCATGCCAAAAATGAGTAGCCAACTAATATGAAATTAATATTATGAGTATTATCTTAGTCTCTTTTATCTTTCCCTCCAGTAATCCTTAATTAATTCAATATATATATATATATATATTTTATATTTTAGTACTTACATTTTTTTTGGTTATTATGTACTGCAAATATTTTTTTGCACATTGCGATGTCTTTGGCAAAATTAATCAGTGGTATTTTTCCTGAATATGTTTTTTTTAATCTGTTTTTGATAATTTTGTTTGATGTCTGTCTGAAATGCAAATAGCAAAATAAATATTTTACAATATATATATTGTGTTTGTATGAAAATGTTTATACTGATTTATTCAAAATATTGAGTCATCTTTTATTTTTGATATCTTTTTAAGATTTAATTTTGTTATAACTAGCTATACCCAGCTAAATGTTGCTGTTGCTCAGTCAGCTTTAAAATACTGGTACACCATAAAGTATGTCATGAAGCTTACAAAAGTAATAATACACAAGAATTCAAACAAATCTATATGCATATAAGACACATTTGTTGTCTGTCTGCATAAACTTTCTCTTTCACACTACATCATTTGGACAAATTTTCAAAATTTGTTTGTGTGGTTAGTAATTAATTATAATGCTATAATTTTAATTGAATAGGCAGGCAGATATTGCATTTTTAAATATAAAAATAGTTATAACTACTGTACTGTATTTTTTTCAGTGAGTGAATATTAACGTCCCACTGTTCAGCTACATGAGGGCATTTGGCGACGGACCACATAATTTTGAACCATGGTCAAGTGACGTGGACAACACCTGAGCTGGCACCCCCTTCTCCTAACTACCACGCCACACCAATTTAGCAGGAATATTCTTTGAAATCCACTCTTCCAAGATATATGACAGCACGGGTTCTATGATGAGTATTTTAGCGGGGAAGGCAAATAGTTTTGTAGCAGATATCACATTTTCAGCTGCCAGCGTTTTCAGCGGATTGCAAAGATTATCATTTTTGTCCCCCAAAAATAGTTAATGTCAAAATTTAAGTGTCTTATGTTTATGGAGACCTTAGAAAACGATTTGACTATTTATTTTAAGTGAATAGTGTATATAATTAATTTTACAGTGGAATATATTTAATTAATTTATTAGCTCTAACCGATTAAATTTCCCTAAGTGGAGTATTTTGTTTATGTATGTCCCTTAATTTTCAATGTAGTGACCTAAAAAAATATTGCATGAAAATATTTCAGTAAATCATAATGCGGTAGATAAAGCATTAACGTGCATCGCTTTCCTACACGGCGGGTCTTACAAAGCTCTAATAAAGTTTGAGCTATGAAAGTAGCTAGACATTTGCCAACTTGACTCTATTGTCAACATTTCGCTATTTTTTCCATTGAATCGCCATTGTTATTTAGGAAATGGCGTTGCTTGCGAGTATTACAATTTTAACATAAAATAAATTCAACAGAAAGTTATATTATTGTATGACACTTTCAGTTATAAATTATTTACAATATTTTAAGCGTCACAAAACTTTTAACAATGTGTTACTTTTGCTGAGCAGAGATCAGCTTAGGGAGGTATTTTCAAAAATCAACCCTCAAGAGTTTTACGGGGAGTTATAAATATAAAAAAAAATCCTTTTTATCAGCTATTAGATCTACAGACTTAAAATTTAACAAAGTTCTTTCTTTCTTTCTTTTTTTTTCTTCAGCTGAGATATGTGAAAAGCTTTTTTTTTTTTTTTTTTTGTTTAATTTGCAATTCACTTAAAATTAACTTATTAAAAACTTTATCCTTCAATCTGTGTTGTTTAACTTTTCAGTTCACCCGTGCGAAGAACGGGTATACCAGCTAGTATATATATAAAACGCCCTCGTAACCTCACTTGGTTGTCAATTTTCTCAAAACCCTCTCTTAGAGGTTCTCTATACCATGAAAGAATTATGCCAGCTAAATTTCAATTTTATGTTTAATAGTTCCAAAAAACGGAATTCTCTTTTACCTATAACACCCTTTTTACCCCTCGTAACCCCCTTGAGGTTCAATTTGCGTAAAAACCTTTTTTTGTATCGGTTCTCTACTACTTTAAAATAATACACCAGCCAAATTTCTAATCTAAAAAAAGGGGAATGTATATCTTTAACGGCACTTAACCCTAGTCAAACACATTGGGAGTCGATTTTGGTGAAACTCTTTCTTAGCGGATTTCTAGTCCGCTAAGAAATGCCAACCAAATTTCTAGCGCATCTTTACCTACATGCCTACCAAATTTCTACTCTGAAGGACTAATAGTTCAAAAACAGGAATATTTATCTCTAACACCTATCAACCCCTCGCAACCCTCCTCTGGGGTCGATTTTCGCAAAACCCATTTTGTAGTGAACCTCTACTCCATGAAAGAAATCTGCTTGTTTAATTTCAAGGCTGTACATCTAATACTTTAAAATGGAACTTACCTATAACGCCCCTTAATCCCCCACATCACCATTTGGGAGTCGATTTTCACTCAAACCATTTTGGAGCCGGTATCTACTCCGTGAAAGAAATCTGCTTGTTAAATTTTAAGACTGTACAATTTATTATCTATAACGCCCCTCAATACCCCGCAACGCCTCTATCGAAACATCTCGTTTTAATAACTCAGAAACCTTCCCAAAGTTTCATCTCAATCGGGGAGGAATGGCTTAGGAAGGCACAAGAGACATAACATTCAATTTTATTCACTCGTGCAGAGATTTTTGAAGAAACTCGTGCCAATGTTTTACAAATAGAAAGTTTCGAAAAACGTCATAAAAAATGCCTTTTTTTAAACCCTCATTAAATCTGTTGCTGTGGTGCGAAGAAATGCAATAGAAAAAAGTAAAATGATTGGATAATTTAAATTATTTTGAAATTTTTTATTCAACAAAAACTTTAAAGACAATAATTACGATAAAATTCTATTTAAATTCCTTTCACAGAAATTATACACACATATGACAATTAACCTTTCAATGCGTAATTTTAAAAGTCATTTAGAAAAAAGATTACATTCCGAGAATTTCAGAGTTTTATATATGTTTCTCTTTTTATTTATATATATATAACATCTATCTTAAATTAGTCAAACGAGTTTTTCTTTTGGAAAAAAAAATGGCCGAGAGAACTAATATTCAAAACAAATGAAACCCCAAGACTCAAATTAACAGTGTTGTCATTATGTGAGCCCATCTTAAGACAGATGAAGATACTGTAACTAAATGGTTCGAGCCAATATCATTATGTAAATGGCAAGAAAAGATGCTGGAGATGTCTACAAGTTATCTGATAGTGTGTTAACAATGTTAATTGATAGATGTGAATTAGAGTAGTATACATTAGTAAAGGTAGAGTAGAAATATCGCACTAGATACGTGATTTGGAAATATAATGTAGAAAAACACCATCCATTGAAAAAGTAAAGAAATGTTTTCGAATTTTCAGCGCTTTTTAGAAACAAAATTGAGTCATTTATAAGGAGTGGAAAATGATGTCCGAGCTAAATTCGTTAGTTGAAGGGTCGGTGTAACTTAATGGAAAATCGAATATTAACTATAACGATTTACTGAATTCTCAGTTGATTGGTCTTAAAACAAAAACATTGAAGATATGTTGTTGAGAAAAATATTGAAGATATGTGGTTACACCACGCTGTCCTGTAAACAGAAGGTTTGTCAGTTAAGTACGGACTTAGCGTGGTTTTACCAAAAATACGATGTTTTTATTCCAGTACCCCCTTTACAAACAACATTTTATCTTAAAAACATCCAAAGAGAATAAAAAGTAAAATTTTAGTTTTTCGTTTACTTAGACCATAATTGTACTAAATCAGTTGAAAAAAATATACTTTTAATTTTTACAGGTAATTACGCGTAAAAATGTATTTCTACTCTATCTAGGTTACATATATATATTTTAAGCTATATAGGTACTCAGCGTATCAATTTCAAAAATGTGTATGCTTAACAAAATACAACTGCAACAACTTCATACAATGAGGGAAATGTATGTAATGAAAATCGCTTAGTACGAAATAAACTGAGCAGACTGAAATATTTTTTCGTGTTAAAGGATATTGCAAAAAAAGCATACATCAACAAAATTAAACTTATTAGAGTTTATTTTATTTATCTTTTATTGTATATATGCATGTATTTAATAAAAATCAATGAAAAAAACATTCACAAAACTTTAAAAAAATATATAACATTTTCAAGTTTTTAGAAAAACAAAACATTTATTAAATTTTTGGAAAATAATCTGATATATATTTTTCATTGAATTGTCTTGTTTAGTATCAAATTGTACGCAATTTGTTTACTATCGGTCATTTTGTTATTTTTCACCACTGGAATGTGAGTGTAGATAACTGCGCATACTTTTTACGATGAGGTGAGAAAATGTACTGAATTATTCATTTCATTTTCATCGTCGCATCCATGATATTTGTTGAACTTTTAATGAACCCGAAAATATTTCTGTCTGCCATAATTGGACCTTTTCGTGTGGAACGATGTTTGTTTCGAGATAAGAGAAAAAAATGCATGAAAATCCATTGTGGTTTGTCGGGATCATAGTATTATTTCGTGCAAAACGATTTTTAACACCACCTTTTTTGTAGCAAAAGTATATTTACTAACAACTTTTGAACTTTTTGGTAGTATTATTAGGACTATTGGGGCCTATATTAAAAAGTAGGAAATTAATGCTTTTTATTTCTTTTTTTTTGTTTTATATTTATACTAGCCAGTATACCCGTTCTTCTCCCGAGTGAATTGAAAAATTAAACAATACAGATTGAAGGATACAAGAAGATATTAATGAGTGCAGTGAGTGAGTGAATTGCAAATAAAACAAAAAAAAAAGCTTTTTGCATATCTCAGCTGAACAAAACCGCCATATACGTTAAATTTTAAGTCTGTAGATCTAATAGCTAATAAAAAGAATTTTTTTTATTTATAACGCCTTGTAACTCTTTTGTGGATCGGGGATTTTTGAAAATACCTTCTTAAGCTGATCTCTTCTCAGCAAAAGTAGCACATTGTTTCAAGTTTTGTGTAATGGAAGCTTAAAATAGTATAAATAATTTATACCGGGATGTGTAATAAGTTAATATTACTTTCTGTTGTATTTATTTTTAGTTAAAATTGTAAGATTCGCAAGCAACGCCGTTGCTTACATTATAATGGCGATTCAATGGAAACATCGAAATGCTGGGAAAGAGACAAGTTGACCTCATTTTTGGCGATTGATTGAACGGTGCAGAAGTTGATATGCTGTAGTGCTACCTGTTGGGGAGCTGCAACTAAGAGGATAGCCCCAAAACCTTCTCCACACAAAAAAATACATATACATGCCAATTCTCATGGTGCTTGCTTGAACGGGGCTGGAGTGAAGCGAGGTCATACATACAAACATCCATGTATGTATATATATATATACAGTCAGGTCTCGTTTTATGCGGATTTTTTTTATGCGATTTTGAAGTTGTGCGGTTTGTACTTCAAACATTAGCGGTTTGTATTAAATATGAGCTAAGTGTGTGTTGTGGTACATAGATACTGGAGTTCAAGTTTGTCTTTCTCTTGATTTATTCATAACATTTCGATAAACTTCAATAAAACAAAAACTTAATAATTTTACAAATATTAAATCCTCAATTTAACTATTAGACTGAAATTATTCTAGAAAACAAAGGCACTTCTAGAAGCCGAAGCCAAGATCAAGATTTTAAATAAAAATAACCGTGATAAACAACAGCGACCAAACGCGCTGAAGCCAAGTTTTCGATTCTTTTTCATCTGCTACATTTCATTTTTGTCGGGAAGCCCCCCACGTGGGTCTGAGCGCAGTGACCGATACGCTCCGCCCACGCAGGGGACGATAATTCACAACAGTTTGTTTTCCACACAATTCTAGATTTATGTTATTATTTTTTTTTATACTGAGACACGTAGATCGTAGTATTCCGAGAATTTCCGTATCTTTTTGGTGCTTACGTCTGCGGCTCGGCTGCGACAGTCTTAGATTCGCACTCGTTATTTCAGTAGTATTTCAGTAGTATACCGATACGATATCATTATTTCGAAATTATATTTTCTCTTGGCGGTGCCTGGTTCATTTTTATAAAAGTTTTACTTTAATAAGTGGCGAATTTAAGTTGCAATATAATAAGCAACAAATTTTGATTTCTGGATTTAAAGTGAGTGTCGTAAAGTTTTATTTTTCATTAGAAAATCGTAAGTGTAATTTTTTAAAATTTCTTTTCTAAGATTTTATTTGGCCCAATGGAGAAAAAAAACCATCAAAGACAGTCAATTTCGTTGGAAACGAAAATTGCAAGTTTAGATCGCTTAGGAAAAGGAGAAGGATCTACGGCTATTGGAAAACATTTTAATTTAGGCGAATCTACTGTCAGAGCAATTAAAAAGAATGAAGCTGCAATAAGAAAATCGGTCATTTCTGGTACAAAATTAAGCACCAAATTTGCATCGTACATAAGGGATGTATTATTAGAAAGAACGGAAAGAGCCATCGTAATTTGGATTGAGGAACAAGTTCAAAGAAGGATTCCTGAAAGTGGTTATTTAATCCAAGAAAAAGCTCTTCAGTTTTATAAGTCAATGAAACAGTCAGAACCATCAACTTCCACTTCCCAAGCCGGAAAAGAATTTTCAGCTAGCAAAGGATGGCTAACCAGGTTCTTAAAAGGAAATGCACTTCATAATATTAAGATAACACGGGTGGTGCCGTTGGTTGAGTCCGAATAATAGCCAGAGATGGAGATAGTACTTAAATTTATATTACAAGAAAATAAATATTTACAGTTAAAGTTTACACTAAAAGGTAATAATGCGGTTAAATGAAAATTACACCCTTGAAGGTGCTGCGGATTGATGCGAACAAGACCTTGCGTCCGTCCGTTGCGTTTTAGTTTACAGAATGTCCCCGTACCGGTTCCAAAAAGTTTCCGTTGGGGTAGGAAAGCGGGAAAATCTCCCGCACTCAGTTACAGTTAAGTGATGGGAGTGGAAAGTCTGGCGCACTCAGTTACAGTTAAGTGAGAAGTGTAGGAAACATACTCCACCCTATATCCGAACTAGTTCGGATATATGGGAAGTTTATGAACAGGTCGTTTAAACACTGAGTCTTGGTTTTCACAGTTGCAACACGAACCAGTCCGTCGTTGCCTGGATGCACTTGAAGAACTCGAGCCATTGGCCATGTACCAGGAGGACCTCCCTTTGATCAATACGATGTCATCTTCCTTCAAGTTTGGTTGTGCATCCTGCAATTTCTTGCGAGGTTGTAAGGAGGAGATAAATTCGGAGCCCACTTCTTCCAAAAGCCCGTTTGATGTTCTGTAGCAACTCCCAACGATCTCTGTGGTTGGAGGTTGAAGGAAGCTCCTCTGGAACTGAAAGAAGAACATCACCTGTAAGAAAATGTGAAGGTGTGAGTGTAGATATGCATTCTATGTCAGAGTCATTAACGTAGGAGAGAGGCCTGGAATTTAGTAATCCTTCGATTTGCGTGAGCAAGGTTGTTAACTCTTCAAAGTTAATATGGTTTCTCCCAATACTCTCTTCAGATGAAATTTGACGGATCGAATTCCTGATTCCCAAATACCTCCAAAATGTGGTGATGAGGGTGGAATAAAGTGCCAATCTATTGAAGATTTGGATAAGTAGTAAGAGATGGCTTCATTAGTTGGTAAGGAAAGCCATAACTTCCGTATTTCGTCAAGTTTTCGACGAGCTCCAACAAAATTGGTTCCATTGTCACTATAAATGTGGCGGGGAGCCCACTACGAGCACTAAAAACGACGTAGTGCAGCTATGAAGGAATCAGTTGTTAAGTCTCCGACTGCTTCAATATGAACAGCTTTAGTTGCTAAGCATACAAATAAAGCAATGTAACCCTTTGTAGATTTAGTCCCTCGACCTTTGTTGCATTTAATCAGTACAGGACCAGCATAATCAATACCGCAACTGAAGAAAGGTCTCTCCAGCGTGGCACGGTGTTTTGGTAAATTGCCCATCAGTTGTGGTGTTGTGGTGGATGTTTTGAATTTGTTACACTTTAAGCATTTTCTAATACATTTGTTAATTAATTTTCTACTTCCTACGATCCAATGGGACTGTCGAAGAACGTGAGCTAACAAAGTCGGCCCAGCATGTAAATGAGCAATGTGTTGTTCCTTGATAAGGAGTTCACTAATACTGTGCTGAGAAGGAAGTATGATAGGATGCTTGGAATTGAATGGAAGCTGGGAATTTTGCAATCTCCCTCCCACCCGTACTAAACCATGTTCATCTATGAATGGATGGGAGGGAACGTAATGGACTTTTGGGTGGCAGAGAAATCTGTTTTTAATGCTTCGTATTTCTTCCTGAAAGTAAAAACCTTGAACCCAACGAATGATGGTTTCTTCAGCGGTTTTGGTTTCCGAAAAGGTAAGTGAAGTAGTAATAATATGGGATGAACTGATCGATGATCCTTGAGATGCTATCTTTTTACAGTTTTTAATAAATCTTTGGCAATAAGCAAAAATGCGAATTACTTTGGTGAGTGAAGAGTAATGTTCGAATAAACCATGAATTACATCATTTGATGTGTGAGTAAACAGATTGAAGATGGAGACTGATTTTTGTTCCGCTTTTACCTCATCCGAAGCCTCATCGCAACTGGATTCAGCCTTGGGCCAACTAGAAGTTTCTAGCCTTAGCCAGAGTGGTCCTTGCCACCATAACTTGCAATCAGGTAAGCATTTAGGATCAATACCTCGGGATGCAATATCTGCGGGATTTTCCTTAGAAGGCACATGTCTCCAATGCTTTGTAGGTAGAACTTCTATAATTTCAGATGTTCTATTTGCTACGAAAGTTTTCCATTGGCGAGGATGACCAGACAGCCAGGAGAGAACTATTTTAGAATCCGTCCAAGCGAATACATCAAAGGTATAATATTCTAATGTCCGTAAGACCGATTTAAATAGCTTGGATAGTAAATGCGCACCGCACAACTCCAATCGAGGAATGGAAACTTGTTTGACAGGGGCTACTTTAGTTTTTGATACAAGTAGTTGAACCTTTATTTTGCCGTTGTGTTTCTGCCGACAGTAGATTGCAGCAGCATAAGCTAATGAAGAAGCATCTGCAAAACCATGCAATTCTACTATGTTGTCTGCTGTAAGGATGACCCATCTGGGAACAGTGAGGTAGTTGATGGCATTAAAGCCTTTTTTTTGAAACCTAAGCCAATCCTCTGTTAATTGTTGTGGAATGGGAGAATCCCAATCTGTTTTTGTAAGCCAAAGTTTTTGATAAAAAAATCTTCATGAATACTGTACAAGGTGAAAGAAGTCCTAAAGGATCGAAAATTTTGGAAGATTCAGATAAAATACGTCTCTTTGTGAGTGGTGGTGTAAGTTCAAGCGATGGTTGGAAACCAAAAAGTGTCATTGGATGAATTCCAAAATAAGCGTAATACTTTAGAACTTTCATTAGAATCTTTGGAAAATTCAACTCGTGCATCATGAGAACTATGTTCTGAAAATTGAGCGAGAAATTCGGTGGAATTAGAATTCCATTTTCTTAAATGAAATCCGCGAGTACTCAAAACATGAGCAATGTCCTTGCAAATGGAGATTGCGTTATTTGGCGTATCTGCTCCTGATAGTAAATCATCCATATAAATATCTTCCTGTAAAACTCGGGAGAGGTTGGGATTATCTTTATCATCGAGAGCGATTTGCTTAATACACCTAGTGGCCAAAAGGAAGCTGAGGCTAAACCGTAGGTGACAGTTTTTAGCTTGTATGTGCGAATGTTTTCACTAGAGTTATTTCTCCACAGAATTTGTTGGTATTTCTGATCTTCATCAGCTACTAAAATTTGACGGTACATTTTTCAATGTCCGCTGTAAATACAATTCTAGGAATTCTAAAATTAAGCAATATTTCAAAAATATCCCTTTGTAATTTGGGACCTACTCTAGCAGAGAATTTAATGACGTACCATTTGTAGTTTTGCAAGATGCGTCAAAAACTACTCTTAACTTTGTTGTAAGGCTGGATGGCTTGATAACGCCGTGATGCGGTAAAAATTCTGATCTTTGGAAGTATGGGATCTGGAATTTACTAAGCTCATGTGACCTAGCGATTCGTATTCGTTCATGAATTCTTTGTATTGTTTTTCAAAATCTGGGTTATTTTTAAATTTCCGCTCCATTGCTAATAAGCGAGAAATTGCTGCGGGTTTTGAGTCTCCCAATTCTGAATTTGATTTATAAAATGGAAGTTTTACAACAAAGCGTCCATCGGAATTACATACATAAGTATTTTGAAAATGTGTTTCCACAAATTGCTCTTCAGAAGTTAATAATTTATCTTTTACGTTAGGAATTTCTTCTAATTCCCAAAAATTGCTTTAATTGCTTGTCAATATTTGTACCATTAATGTGAAGATTTAGCATTGAATTTGAGTTTAAAGACTCAGTTAATTTGCCTGAAATTAGAAACCAAAAATGGAATTTTGAGCGATTAAATTACTTTGAGAGCAAGTAATTTGCCCAGGAAGCAAAATAGAAAAAAAAGTAGTCAGATCCGAGAATCATATCGATATTGTTTGAGATAAAAATTTCGGATCCGCTAAGCAGGCATTTTTTAAATGAGAGAAATGTGTTTCGTTTATTTTTCCGTTGGTAACGGAGCAGTTAGTTTTCCAAAACATATGCTTTAACTGGTAGTTTGACCTTGGGGTCATGTAACGATACTAAATCTATTTCAACACACCCTCTAGTCATCGCGATTTTAGAATCTTGCAATCCTTTAATTTGAAATCTAGCGTTTTCTTTTCAGGCCTAGCAGTTTTAAACATTTTTCCGAAATGAATGTTGATTCACTTCCGCTGTCCGCCATAACTCGAACTTGACAGTTCTCCCCCAAAATATTTTTAATGTTAACGCTTAAAGTTGGTAATAAAGAAAACATGTTTGTATAGAGTTCACGGAAGCTGCAACTTCTTTGCTTTGATTAGTATCATTTCCTGTCTGGTTTTGACCTTCAGCACGATGAGATTTATTTGCTGACATTGCGAAATTTTTAAAATTATTATCATGTAATAGCGAATGATGCTTTTTCTTACAATAGTGGCAAGTAAAAAGTTGAATTACAATGTGACTCAGTGTGCCTATCAGATAAACAGTTCATACATAATTTTTGTTTATTAACAAGTTGTATACGCTCTTTAACAGACATTTCTTTAAATTTAGAACATTTGAAAACAAGATGATTCATTTTACAACAAGAACATTTTTAAACTATTGTTAAATTTCGATTTATTAATATAAGGTTGTTTTTCACAAGTAACATTTTCATTATATACATATGTTCTCACAGATAAATTTTCTAAAATATTCTCTGTAGCTTGGCTTTTGGTTTCGTAATATTTTGTTTCGAATTCTTCCATTTCAGAGGATTCGATAGGTAAAGCAGCATCCCCTTTATCAAATTTCGTATAAGTTAATTCAAGTTTCTCTAACTTGTTGCGTATATTATTTTTGTCAAAGTTTGATCATTTTTATCAATGAAATTTATAGTTCTTGTAAGTGCAGCTTTCGCTCTGCCGCGAAGCACTGTAGCCGTTTCGGCATCCATTAATTGATAAAACGAAATATGGATGGAATGAATCAGTAAGAGAAACCAAAGTCAAACGTTGAATGAAAATATAAAATAGTACTTATCTCTTGTTTCTCTGAATCGTTGACGAATGTCGTCGGTGCCTCCATATGTTGCCGTTGGTTGAGTCCGAATAATAGCCAGAGATGGAGATAGTACTTAAATTTATATTACAAGAAAATAAATATTTACAGTTAAAGTTTACACTAAAAGGTAATAATGCGGTTAAATGAAAATTACACCCTTGAAGGTGCTGCGGATTGATGCGAACAAGACCTTGCGTCCGTCCGTTGCGTTTTAGTTTACAGAATGTCCCCGTACCGGTTCCAAAAAGTTTCCGTTGGGGTAGGAAAGCGGGAAAATCTCCCGCACTCAGTTACAGTTAAGTGAGGAGTGGAAAGTCTGGCGCACTCAGTTACAGTTAAGTGAGAAGTGTAGGAAACAACGGGAGAGTGCGACAGCAGACGAAGGAGCAGCAAAAATATTTCCAGAGGAGCTAGCGAAAATAATTGAAGATGGGGACTATTCTGCCGATCAAGTATTTAACGCTGATGAAACAGGACTTTATTGGAAAAAAATGCCTAACCGTACTTACATCGCAAAGGAGGAAAAAACTGCAAGTGGACATAAAGCAAGTAAAGATCGAGTCACCTTATTACTTTGTAGCAATGCATCAGGAGATCGGATGTTGAAACCTCTCTTAATAAATAAATCTCTTAGACCACGTGCCCTTAAAGGTAAAGATTTAAAACAACTGCCCGTGCATTGGATGGCTAACCCGAAATCCTGGATGAAAACAGCTATTTTTACAGAATGGTTCAATAATTGTTTCGTACCAGAAGTGGAAGCCTATATGAAGGAAAAATCTTTCGATTTTAAAGTTTTATTAATTGTTGACAATGCAGCAAGTCATCCACAATTAGAACATCCAAATGTTCAACTAGTATTTCTTCCGCCGAATACACAACAAGCCTTATTCAGCCATAAGATCAAGGCATAACTGCAACTTTTAAAAAATATTATATTAAGACAACGTACAAATTCATCTTGAATAAACTAGAAAATGAGTCCTTAACAGTAAAAGATGTGTGGAAACAATTTTCTATTTTTGATTGTTTAATTCATGTTGCATCTGCTTCCGCTCAAATAAGACCTAGAACTTTAAATGCCTGTTGGAAAAAGATTTGGCCAGCATGTGGGACAGACAATACAACCACTCAAACATCGACACTATCAGATGAAATAATTAATTTGGCACATGAAATTGGAGGAGATGGTTTTAATACCTTCAGCCACGATGATATAGATGAATTGCTTGTGGATGATGCATTAAGTGACAATGATATTATTGATTTAACTTTAGATCTAACTGTAGACGGCGTCGTAGGTCTAGAAGGTGATAATGATGAGGAAGAAAAATCAACTCCCCTCACTGAAAAATTAATTCAAGGTCTTCAACTTGGCAGTAAATTAGAAAATCATTTTCTAATTAATGACCCCAATTCTCTGAACGAGCCTCTAAATTACAACGTGAGTTGCAGAACTGTATGTCTGGATATCGTGAACTATATAAAAAAATAAAAGAATCCTCGTCGCAAAGTTTAATTACTGATTACATTGTCAGAAAAGGAAGAGCTACAGAGAACGAGAATGAAGTTTGTGAAGATCCGTGGCCTTTACCGCAAATATCTATTGCAGAGACAGTATCTTCTGATGATGAAGGTGATTTGGAACCACTTCGCAAACGGTGCAAACCATTATCAGATAGAGATAATGAATAAAAATGTAAAACTAATTGTATTACTTTTCCATAAAATAAAATGAATTAAGGTTTGAGTACAAGTTTTTTTTATAGCTTTTATATGAATTTCTTTTAGACATTCGAACTAATTTATCATGCATCTTATTTCTTTTCATTTCTGCAAATTTTTTTATGCGGTTTTAAGTTAATTTTAACTAGTTGTTTTGGTTTTATGCGATTTTAGAAAAAAAACTAAGGAACGTATCCCTACTTTTTCCATTCAAGTAATGTATTTTTTAATGCGAATTTTTTATATGCGTTTTTCGGTAGAACGTATCTACCGCATAAAACGAGACCTGACTGTATATATATATATATATATACACTGCTGGACAATTGCTAAGGACGGATCACAAATTGCTATGTAGCATAACATTAAGCGAGACATGAGGCCTAGTAGGATAAAATATAGTTGCCACACTGTTCAGACATTAGAATAAAGAATATTTATTGTTCTGGAAAGTACAAAAGCTATGAAACATCTGAAAGAAAAAAAAATGTTCATTTGATCTGCGTACGGAGAAATGGAACAATGCATCTAAAAGTCAGCAGGCACCTTAAAGAAAGGTATCAGTACGGGATATGTCCACCGTGGAGTGTGATGCAACATTCCACACGTCGTACCATACTTTGCACAACATTATCCAGCAGCTGTTGAGGCAATTTATCCCATTCCTCTGTGAGTGCACGGATGAGGGTGTTCTTGTTTGTCGAAGGATAGTTTCGACCCACAACTTGCCTCCCCAAAGCATCCCACACATTTTCAATGGGCTTTAGATCTGGAGAACGCGCTGGCCATACGAGACGTTGAATACCCTCGCTGTCTAGACAATTCTGAACAGCGAGTGCTCGATGACATGTTGCGTTGTCGTCCATAAAAACAAATTTATCACCGACAGCACCACGGAAAAGACGAACATGAGGAAGTAGAACTTCATCAATGTATCGTTGGCCCGTCATAGTCCCATTCGCAACCACATGTAGGCGCGTGCGGCCATTGATCATGATGCCGGCCCACACCATGATACTGCGTGTCGGATATGGGTCCTTTTCCTGGATATTTTCTGGACGATAAGCAGTACCACTCTCGCGCCAGATCAGTTGGCGTCTACAATCCGATGACAGACTGAACCTACTCTCATCTGAGAATAGTACGCATGCCCAGTCCTGTTCAGTCCAATTGTGATGCTCACGACACCATTGCAAACGGGCAGTACGGTGCTGTCTGGTCGATGGGACACACACAACAGGTCTGCGTGCGTATAGTCCTCCTCCCCTCAAACGTCTGGCAACAGTTTTTCGGGAGATCTGCTTTCCTGAGGCAGCAAGAAACTGATTTGCCACCTGCTGAGCTGTGGTGTGCCTGTTCCTTTTTGCTGATAGGACGATATATCTGTCTTCTGCAGGCGTCGTACTTCTAACACGACCTCCCCCGTGCCGTCTACTACACATTCCAGTAGTTTTAAATGACTTCCACAGCCGTGAAACAACTCTGTGAGCGATGTCGAACTCCCTGGCAACATCTGTTATTTTTCGCCCTTCTTCGATCTTTCCAATAATTCGGCCATGTGATGTCGGGAAGACATGCCAGAAATTTTAAGTTCGTCTATTAAATATTTCCTGTAAAACTTTGACTTGAAACAACAACTGTCCACACGCGTCAAAACCTTTAAAGCTCTTAGGAACGCTATCACGTGATGAACAGACGTGGGGAAAAAATTTGCATACTCATACTTTTTCTTACTAATATCCCGCACTTATTCTAATTTTCCACATTTTGCTTCCTTTCATTTTGTGGTTGCTATGGATGATAGTGTTATCCGTCCTTAGCAATTGTCCAGCAGTGTATCTTAAATAGTGAAAATTGATATTTTTACATATCTTTCACTAGTATCTTTCTCCCCATCCGGGAGTGGTGTCACAGTAGACATTCCTTTCACCCATACGATGCTTGGTGTCAGCTATCCAAAAGGGGACAGGGGTAATAAGTTTTTGGTGAAGAGCCACGAAAGATGTTTTATTTTAGTTTTGGGTGTAGTTACTATAAGTTTAAACAAACGCTTGTGTTTCTCACCATTAGTTAACTCTTTTTCGAAGAAATTTGCCTGCTGGAATGGACAACTCCTTCTCTTACATTTTACTCCTTTGAAATAAAACTTAAGACTTAAAACTATATGTATAATTAAGCTGCCTTTTGTTCGTTCTTCAAGTTTTATAGGTGTATCATGTGAAAAATGTTTCTTTTAAATTAAATTTTTTGCTTTGTAAAGAGGGGAGGCAAAATTGCTAGAACCGGCTCTGGTCCTGTGTACATTTTTATGTGCAATAGAATTATGCAGTGGAGTGAAGTTCTCAAGGGCGGGGTTTAGTGGTTCAAACCCTTCCTAGAGAACAGATTTTTAATTTCTTTGCATAAGGATTACTTGTAGTACAGTGCTTCTCAAACTATCCATATTTGCGATCCAATATTCAATCATAATTTTCATCGCACCCCCTCCTCCATACAATAACACTGTATTGAATTCAATAACTAATACAATTGAATAATACTTTGACGCTAAACCTACAGTACGACTTGAACCATAGTGCCGCCGGCTTATATAAACGTCTCGTTCAGCCGAAGCGTTAATTGCTCAGGACGTATATAAACGTCATTCCGAAGTGCGATCTTTTTTGTGCTCTGCTATCCATAAAATTATTCCGAAGGTTTTGAAATGCAATAAAAGAACTTTGATAGTGTTTACGAAGGAATTAAAATTATTCCAGAGGATTTACTTATTTTTTTATTCCTTTTCTCCCCCAATACATCACACACGCGCACCTATGCGGAAAACGGAGGCATTAGGGAACGAATCGCGTACCTTTAAATCGCCAATTAAGGGATTAATTATAAATCTTACAAATTAACAAGATAAGTGTTAATTTTTTTTTATATAATTTTATATATGACAAGCCCATGGGATCAGTGGTAATTATTAAACTTGTACTTAAAAAAAAACTTAGTATTATTAAATTAATAATAAAATACATTGTGCGGTACTGACACATAAAAATTGTATTATATCAGTGTAAATGTATATTCTATTTTTGATTATGTCAGAATGTGTTTCGTTTGTTTACTTTCAGTGAATTAATAATTTTTTAAAGTATTTTTTGTTTGCCCCCCTCAGGGCGGCGCATCCCACAATTCGAGAAACGCTGCTGTAGTATTTGTTGTTTCATGTACCCATAAAAGAAGTGTGCGTACGCCACTGGGATATGCAATGTGTAACTTGTATAGCACAACCTCAAAATACTGGTGTGTGAGAGTAAGGTTTTTTAGATGAACTATAACTTAGAAATATGGGACCGCTGTAGCCAAGGGTCAAGGTAACAAACTCGTGGCCGGCGTGTCATGGGTTGGAACCCTAATACCGCTGAAGACTCCAGCAGTGTATATATATATATATATATATATATATAGATAGATAGATAGATAGATAGATAGATAAACTTTATTTTTCAACACTTTTTAAGTTTTTGTTATAATATAATAACAGAATATTAAAATGTCTTATTTTTATACAAATGCTACCTACTAGATTGTGAATATTTTATTGTTTACTATCTTGGGCTCCACGAGATAGTTTTATACTCGTTAATTAACACAGTGTCTCGCATAACTAAATAATTTGTGATACCCCCTACAAAAACAAAGTATAAAAACATATCAAAACGCAGAATAGGAAATGCGACTGCAAATAATTTCAATAGACATAGGTTTCTAAAATTTGTGTGAAAAAAGCCAGCACGTATCCCAGTTACTAAATATAATGCACGGGTAGGTAACGCTTGGATCACAAATTAATATTATTAATTAATAAATTATATTAAATTAGATCAGAATTTTTTAATAATAAATGCAATACTTCTTTTAACTGCCTTTGCATAAAGTACCTCTAACCTATTGGTCAACTTTAAATATTATTTTGAGATATATTCTTCTAAGTATGTGTATGAAATAGTTCTAGTTTGAGTGAGTTGAAAAAGTTGCTCCACACCAAAGGCATCGAACTCCCAAAGTCTAACTTGGGCCAAACAAACAAGGTTTAACTTCAGGTGGGCCGCAAAAAAATCAATATACTCAGAAATGTAAGTTTATTTCCAATAATACATCGTAAACATACATAAAAGAGGAAGAAAAATTGAATGTTGACTTCCTGACACTTGACACCTGCTACTATCTTTCCTATTCCGGGTGAAATTTTGATATTTTATTATACATTATTGTGTGCCGATATACTGACTGGGACGCAAAAATGTTGGTTGTTCCACGAGTTTCATACCCCTACTTTACATGGATAATTTTTAGGGTCACTAGAGCTCGAACTCAAAATACGCCGGCCATTATCTCGTTACAATATAACAACTAGGCTATTGCGGCCACTCAAACTGTATTGCCCTCCCCCCTGGGGAAGCTTCCTCGTCATCTAATCGACCTCTGTGGAAGGTAAAGATGGATGACCTAGAATAACCATGATAAATCCAATTTATTATGACCAAAGATAATATTCCAAGACAAGAGCAAACTATAGAGGAAACCTTTGAAGTGATATAACGAGAGCTCAAGCCCTATGTGAATAAGCGCACGAAATTCGAATAGCTTAACTTTACTCAATGTTTTAAGAATCCTAACTTCCTTAATTTATTCTAATGTTTAAAGTCCGACCATTAGACACGGGGCGAAATTCTGATCCTTACCGTAACAGCACTGCTTTCAGTGACTCAGCTCCTTTTCCTTCTTATCTGTGATTATTAAACTTTACTTATAAAGGGTGTTTTTTCGAGAGGTATAGAACTTTAAATTGCAGTAAAACAACGATGTATTATTCGATTGACATGAATTTTTTTTATTCGAAAAATAATCTTGTGGCATTACATTTTAAATATGATTTCTGGCATAGGACTGCCACGGCTGGCTCGGATGTAGTCCAATCTGGAGGTCCAATTTTCGATGATTTCTTCCAACATTTGTGGCCATATATCGGCAATAACACGGCGAATGTTGTCTTCCAAAGGGTCAAGCGTTTGTCGCTTATCCGCATAGACCAATGACTTTACATAGCCCCACAGAAAATAGTCTAGCGGTGTTAATTTACAAGATCTTGGAGGCCAATTCACAGGTCCAAAACGTGAAATTAGGGGGTCACCAAACGTGTCTTTCAATAAATCGATTGTGGCACGAGTTGTGTGGCATGTTGCGCCGTCTTGTTGGAACCACAGCTCCTGGACATCATGATTGTTCAATTCAGGAATGAAAAAGTTAGTAATCATGGCTCTATACCGATCACCATTGACTGTAACGTTGTGGCCTTCATCGTTTTTGAAGAAGGATTCCACCAGCCCATAAAACGCATCAAACAGTCAGTTTTTCTGGATGTAACGGTGTTTTGACATACACTTGTGGATTAGCTTCACTCCAAATGCGGCAGTTTTGTTTGTTGACGTAGCCATTCAACCAGAAGTGAAACGATTTTAGAAACGGTATTTTTCGAATAACTTTCTCAATTTCCAACTCAAGGTCCTGCTTCTTGCACAGAAAGAAAGACCTTCAAAAACTGAACGCTACGGTACCAGTTTCGTGGAAATCGCACGGTAATTCGTCTCCGTTTTCTCGAAAGAAGGTAAAAAAAAGGCCGCAAAATTTTTTCAAAGTCCCCCATTTTGAAACCTTAATCCGAGAATAACTTCCGTCTTAATGCACCTAGAATAAAACTTATTATATCGGCAGAAAGCCCTTTTGATTCTACACATTTCCATGTATTACACGATTCAGTGGCGTAACGAGTTTGTTTTTTATGCGCTGAAAAAAAAAGTTTGGACCCCTTTCCGGTCCCTTTGGAGCCCTTAATCCGTGAATAATTTTCGTCCTATCACACTGACGATCCTAATCTTTGCACGGAATGGAAGAGATTAAAAAACTGAACAGTTCGGTTCCCGTTTTGAAGAAATCGGTCGGTAACTTTTTCTTTATTCTTGAATTAAAAAAAAAGCTTCATCCCTAAACAAAATTCGCTTATGAAAATCGACCATTATTTTCGAAATAAAATTGCACAATTTGAAATCGTTGTTCAGGCGTGAGTCTATTCATGATGAATTGCCAAACCAAACTGAGAATAAATCACTTGACAGCTGTTAAATCGGCCTCCATCTTGGAAAGTAATGCCAACTTAAACTTCTATACCTGGAAAAAACACTCTGTATATACACTAGCTTATTTGCATATCACGGTTTCTTCTTGAGAGGGATGGCTGTGAAATAACGCGATTGCTGACCCAAAGATTCATCAAGAGAATTAGTGGAAATTCTCATAAAGCCCTGTCACAAAACTTTACATCTTGATTTGAAAAAGTGCGTATTTTTCAAATTTTTCTGCTTTGTCAGAATATTATAAAATAAGCATGTGCTTAGGTCGCAACGTCACATACTTATAACTGGAATATTTTCTGCCCGGAAATATATTCCGAGTTTGGTTCGGGCTCTGATGAAAGGCAAACAGCCTAAAGTCAATCTGCAGCGAATATTTTTTTCAACTTTTTTCTCAGGACAACCACTCTATAACCAATGTAATTAAGAAAGAAATCACTGATATTAAGTCTCGAAAAGAAAAAAAAGCTGGCATTGGTTGGTTGAGGGTCTCTTAAAGGCTGCAGCAAACTAAACTGCATCGCATATTCCCATGGCGTGAACAATCCACTCCAGTGACATGCTCACAATGCGCTTTTTAGTGTGAAACCATCTCATTACGAATATTTCTCTCATTAACATAACTGATGTAAAAATTTGGGACTTTAATCTAGATAAAGCTTGTTCCACCGCCTTTTTTTCCTGCTCGTGCTACAACACATTTAGGACCATACCAATAATTAAGTTATTTGTCTTCGCGCTGATTTTGCACCTGTGAACCTTATATTTACCACGCTCAAAGCTTGCTTTAATAACTACCATAAGGACTTTTGACAAATCGAAAACCTTTCTTAATGTTACCTGTCTGAATCTCCAGTGTTAATGTGCCTTGTCCCAGACCCCGAGATGTCTCTGATACTGCGCAAGATGGAACTGTAATGGAGTGTGAATGGTTTTTGGACATCATTTGGGGAGTAATAGTGATGACTTTATTAAGGATTGTTTTGTCACAAGAGTTATTTCTCACGGATCGTAATTGGCATGTTCTCGGCTACGATAAAAGGGAAATAAAATGGTTGTAATTGCTAGAGATTTTTTTCGGTGGGAAATAAATGACTTGTTTATTGAACTGGTTTTAGCTTGTTAATTTATTAAATGACAACAAATTATATCTCTATCCTAGGTAACGAGAGCATAGGATTTCCACTTGTAAGACAGCGTGGCAGAAGAAACTCGTAAATATTTCAGAAATTGTATTAAAATTTTATGTTAAATGCAAAGCGAAAATAATGTAAGTCACTGCCTTTTTTAATGTGATGTTTTTTTTTGTCTCGCACTTGGGAAAAAAGTGTTTAGTTATGCCGACCCATGACATTTTTATTATTGCTGAAATTTTTGGTAATTTTTGGGAAGGGGAAGTGAATACCTGTTTATTGAAGTTTGGATATAAATTTTTATGAGCACTGATGACACTGGCGTAGCTAGTCCTGAGGGGGCACTGTAACAAAAATTTCTTGGGGACCCTTTCTGACCCTCCCTAATATTTTACGATTTTTTCTTTGTACTTGTTGCTTGGGATCCCCGTAGCAATGATATGGTACATACAGTGGTAACTACTATCCTGATTGAGTTAAAATCAAAGTACAGAAAGAAGAGTAAAATCCAATTCATATTACGCATACATACTCTTTTTTATCTTGGATATATATTTTTTAAATCTTAGTCTTTGAAATGTTTCAGTTTTAATCGCCAACTCTCTCTCTTTCACACATCGGATCAGTGGTCTTCAAATATTGTCAACTGACAGAACCTTGAACTATGAGGCGGGGCCGATCCTTGGGTATCGGCCGCTCTCGTGCGAACGCCTAGTTCCCTACAGAACTTTTCAAATTTTGACTAATACTTAACGTTGACGTTACAAATTCATTTATTTATATAAAAATAAAAAAAAGTAAAACACATTAATAATAACTCAAATAAAATTTCAAGTGCAGAACTTCATTTTTTGGCCAGGTAATGAGTTGTAATGGCGACAAGAGGCTTTGACAAAATAATAAACTAACAAAATATAACCTGTAAGATAAAAATAAACATTTTATAATGATAAATGCAAAACAACAGAATTTACTTAAAAAATACAATCTAATAAAAATAAATACTAAGTCTCGTGAAACGAACAGTATAGAAATCAGTCCTTCTGCTAAGACTCAGTAATAAATCCGGCGTCGGACGCGCACTCCAGAAATGGGCGCGCCTTCTACGCCGGGTGTAAAAATGAGAGCTTCCAAAATAACAAAATCACAGAAAAAGATCAAACTTTTACATGCATCCAAATTCTGTTTCTGTGAAAGAAATAACATTCCTTGTGAACTTTTTTTTTTAAAGGGATGTAATTCTGATTCTTACTAAAGCTTGGAATAATACACAAAATCATTGCACACATGCGTTTCAGGTTTCTTCGTAAAAAAGGGTGTGCGTGTTATACGACGAATATGTGTAGGGGCACGTTATACGCCAGATTTTATTGTAACTATAAAATAACTTTTCTGGCTTTCTGAGAAGCAAATTTGTTAATAGTTTCGGTTAAATCAGTTTTTTTCTGAGATTTTTAATTCCATTGAGACTGTGGCCAGATCTGAAAGCCTTTCTTGTGTCCATATTATTTCTCAAGTAGTTTTTAATTTACTAAAACTTCTTTCATCGGAAGCTACAAAAACAGGTTAGGTTAAAAAAATCCTTAATGCTAGAATGAAATAGGGAAAACAGGGAATATAAGATCATTTTTCACTATAATTTCTAATATCTCTGTTGGCTGTTTTTTACCAGAAAAAATATCTTTGAATGAACTTATTTCATTGAAGAGCTAAATACCATCAAAATTCTTTTTTGGATTTTTTTTTGTTTTCTTTTATTGTTGCAGCAATAGTACTATCTGAAAGAGTGGATGTGTACCAGTTGTCTCATATAAAGTTATGTTCTTCACAAATGTTTATGTGTCTATACATATAAAACATTTATT
Source organism: Trichonephila clavipes (assembly GCA_019973935.1). Lineage (NCBI taxonomy): Eukaryota > Metazoa > Arthropoda > Arachnida > Araneae > Nephilidae > Trichonephila > Trichonephila clavipes. Next base: position 233,573 of record BMAU01011417.1, read on the forward strand.
TCTAACTGTGTCCCCCTCTTCTAAATCTGGATCGATTTCAGTGGATGAATTATGCTTGCTGTTATACTCTTCATCATTTGATTCTTCCTCATCATAATCACGAACAGAATTTCTTCATCCGAAAATACTGTTGTATTATATCTGTTAAATACTGTATCTATTAAATTACTTAAATATCCCATTTCTTCATCGCAACTACAATAATACGCCGTAGCATAAAGAAGATTTAAAACGTGCTCATGCATTCAGAACTGTAACGGCGATTCACGCGCAAGGTATGACATGCCCGAAGAGATGGAATCCAAAAATATATATTTAGAATTCGCCTACAAGCCAAGTCCCCCTCAAAGGATATGATCTTAAAGTCAGCTACACGAAAAACTATCAATTTTCCAAAAATGGTTTAGAAGGAGCGTTGAAAAAAGGTAGACGGTTGGTATGACATACCCTGCGCGGAAAGTGCCGTGTTAAAACTGAGAAAGATCTCTGACCTGATACATTCTATATCGTTATATATAGTTAAGAATATTTTTAAAAATATCTCTACTTTAGGGAAAGTAGAGACCATTTCTGTAGCAACTTCGATGCTTGCGCAAAGCCTTTCCTAGGGATGCGATTTCCGATTCATCTAATTTATTTCTCTGTAGCAGTGTGGAGGGAATTTCTGTGAGTGCTTGAAAATAAAGTTATAAATTTTGGATTAAAAAATAACTAAATTCTTTTTTAATCGAATTTAAATTTTCAAATTTTTTAAAGTTTTCTATTTATTATTGCATAGTGTAAATTTTGACCACGAAATATTTAGAAAATTAAAATAATAATCTTAAGCTTTTCAATTTTTTTCCCAAACTCTCAAAAAATTACATTTAATCTTTTTTTCAAATTTTCTGACTGAATCATGAAATTTCTGATTTAATACAAGCAATTTGTTTAATTAATAGTTTGTTTAAACATATTAGTTTCATTTCTAGAACAAAACGTCACTTGGTTTCCAGATTACTTATTCAAAATAACTTAAATATCTCCACCAAAAGTAAGCTTTCAAAAATTCTAAGGTTTAAAAAAAAACAACTAGAAACACAACACAATCATTGTAGAGTTTCCTTTTAAAGTTTCTAAGCATAAGTTAATAAAATAATAATATTATTATTATACTTGTTTTTTTTTTGTTTTTTCAAATATCTTAATAATTTGAGATTAAGCAGGGCAATAAAACATTTCTAGAATAATTTGAAATTTCTAAGATAACTCAAAACTTTTTGACAAACGCCACAATATCACAAAATAAATCTAAAATTTTTAAACTAAACTTGTATCTTAATTACATTAAAAATACTCAAGATTATACAACCTTACTACTTATTGAATAATTTTTCACATTTCTGGTTTTGTTTGAAATCACTTATATACTTTATAAATTGTGTTTATCATATTTTATTTCTGTGATGCATTTTGCTATCACTTTAAATACACTGGTGTGCAAAAATTAAGGACGAGACGGTTTTTTTTCAATATAACTTTGTATAAAAGCTTTCCAAATCAACATATTTAATACCGTAAGATCCCCAATACGTAATGACATGTGTAATATGTAAGCAACACTTACTAAAAGAGAAATCAGAGGGATAAAAAAAAGCTTGATTGAAAAAGTAGCATGGAGCGCAATGCGACTGAAGGCCGAAACATCCCTGTGATGGGTGTCCAGCAAGAAACATCCGGTCTTTAGTAGGGGATATGATCTCCCCCGACTGCTAGGCAGGTTTCACAGCGTCTGCTCATGCTGAGAATGAGGGTGTCAATGAGTTGTTGAGGCACTGCTTCCCATTCGTCTTGCAGCGCCAATCGAAGCTCCCGAATCGTTACTGGTGGTAAGGTACGAGCTGCCAAGCGTCTGCCTAGAAAATCCCATACATGCTCGATGGGATTGAGATCCGGAGATCGTGCCGGCCAATCCATACGTTCAATATCCTCACTCTCTAAGAGCTGTTCGGCAGCTACTGTGCGATGACATGGTGCATTGTCGTCCATGAAAAGGAACTGCAGACCCATAGCGCCTCTAAAAAGACGCACATATGGAAGAAGAATCTCGTTACAATAACGGGTCCCGTTGACTGAACCTGCGTCGAAGATGTGAAGGTCTGTACGACTACCAAGCATGATGCCTCTCCAAACGAGAACACCGCGACCTCCATACCTGTCCCTTTCAATGATGTTCGAGGGATGATTGCGGCTTCCCCGCTCTCTCCAGATGAGTATGCGATGAGAATCGCTACTGAAACTGAATCTGCTCTCATCTGTAAAGAGTACGCGCCCCCATTCATTGTCTCTCCAATTCCGGTGTTCCCGGCACCACAGAGAACGCCTTCTCCGATGGGCAAGCATTAAAGGTACACACCGTACAGGGCGTCGTGCAAACAGACCACCACCGTGCAGTCTTCTGGCCACGGTAAAACGCGATATCGGTCGTCCAGTCGCCTGTGTCGTGTGTCTAGCGATTTCTCCCGCTGTCTGCCGCCTGTTTCTTCTGGCCTGTAAGACAATGTACCGGTCATCTGCGGGTGTGGTTCCTCGTGGACGACCACTACTGAACCCCCGGATAGCTGTTCCTGTAGTTTGAAATTGTCTCCAAAGTCGTGAAACGATGCTGTGAGCAATTCCGAACTCTGCAGCCACACTTGTCACACTGCGGCCTTCCTCAACTTCCCAATGATTCGACCTCTGGTAAAAGCATCCAGATGTCGTCTAACAGATTGATTATTCGCCATTTCTCGCTGAGGCAGCAACTCGGTGTGATTTTAACTGCTATACGGCGTGCAATCTCTTTGCCAGAAATACTGATCTTACACGGACAACATGCTTTATACTACTCAGACACTCCCCCATTACGTCTACCTGCATATGTGCGCATGTGCTACCGTACATCACCTTACTTAATCTCCTAATTGGTCTTTCTGTCCGCTCTGCCTCTTTGTTCAGCTGATATGCTAATTTTTCGACTTCGTCCTTAATTTTTGCACACCAGTGTAGTTTTATATTAAAAAGTATTACCTCTCTATATTTTGAAACATTTATTATTGTTCTGTAAAAATAAACCTTTCATTAAATGCTTTTTATAAGAAATTTCTGCCATAGTTCTGACATTCTTATTGTTGCCTTTTTTAAAGATTTTAAATATTGCTGTAGATTGTTATAGATGAATTTTGATTAACTTTATTAGAAGCATACAGAATGCTATGCAATATATTTTAAAGTAATTATACGATTTTTATGTATTTTTATAATTAAATATACACATAATTAATTATTAGGTTGCATTAAATATTCTTTCAAATTTTCTGGGTAAAAGATTTTAATCAAGAAGGTATCGTGCAAATCACTCTTAAAATAGCAATAAATATAAAAAGAATTAGTTTTTTTTTCAAATTCAATCTTACAAAATAAGGGTTCTCTTAGCAGTCTTAGAGTATATTAGAAAAATTATGTGTATATGTGATTATTTCACATGTTACCTCAATAAAAAGAACAAAAAATGTTTGTGTAGGGGTGTTAAATTTCTCTAGAGGTTTGGAAATATAAACAATTTTCAAACGGGTATAATTCTTTTAAATTTAAATTAAATGATTCGAATCGTTTACTTGTTATTTGTAAAAAAATGGGGCATCAGAAAAGTATAAAATATTTAAAATGTAATAATTTTAAAAATCATAAACATATGAAAATTATACAATAAATTTTAAGTATTTTTTGCGTTGCACATGCTATTTTCTAAAATAGTAGCTTCTGATGTATAAAACTTTACAGAATTATAAAATGCATCATACTCTTTAAACCCTACCTAATTTTAGTATTATATATCTTTTGTATTTCAAAATATTTGTAAAATATTGCAATTTTTTAAATATTTTTTAAAAATGTTTTTTTTATTTTTTAAAATATGTAAGTTATTATTCTATTTATATAAAAAGAGTTACAGTGTAATAAGAATACATTTAACTTTATAAATCAACTTATATCTAGCAATTAAAGCTACTATTTTAGAAGATAGCATGTGCGACGTAAAAAAAACTTAATAAATATTTTTTATAGAAAAGTTTCTTATTTTCATATGCTTATAATTTTTAAAACTAGATTAGATTTTAAACATTTTATACTTTTCTGAAGCCCCATTTCTTTATAAATAATGTGTAAAAAATTCGAACTATTTAATTTAAATTTAAAAGAATTATACCTGTTTGAAAATTGTTTATATTTTCAGACCTTTAGAGAAATTTAACACCACGAGACCTCTTAGTACAGTAATCTGCAACCCCCGGTCCGTGGATCAAATGGTACCGGGCTGCCTAAAGAACATTAAACTATTGCCATTTTATTTAAAGTGGTGCATTTCTCTTGGATTTGCGCAACTTTCCACGGAAATCACTTTGTAATCCACGTTAAATCCCTTTTATTCATTTTTGGTGTAACTATATTTTATTCTGAAGGCATATTTAAATGTAACTAAATTAAAATTGTTAAATCAAAACAATCTAAAATATAAACAATCAACGTCTCCTACCCTCAGCGGGACGCGGTAAAATTACCAAACGTTGACCGGTCCGTAGCGATAAGAAGTTTGCGGAGCTCTGCCTTAGTAAACTTAACATACTTTATTTCTTTGAAAATTGTTTTCAAAGTTTGAAGCAATTTAAATTAAATATTTAGAAATTATAGATTGTTTCATTTATTACAAACAAAATTATCGTAATACGTTATGATTACAAACAAAATCATCAAAATAAATGTAACTACGTTTTATTTCAATTTCGCGCTATTGCTAGGATTGTTTTAAGTATGGCAAATAATCAAAGGCTCATTAATGTTTTGTATTTTAAATGAACTACTACCATTTTCATAAGTGACTAAAGGAATTATTTTTATACGAGAGGCAAATAATATTCTTTCATTTGAATAACAATGCCAATTGAAAATGTTTTAAGAAGATTACGGTACATTCAAGCTACGAAAACATACACTTACATATGTTAATCAACATGAAAGTATTTTAAGAAACTGCTGACAGTTATTTATACTTATATATGTAAAACGAAAAATAAATAAAAACATAGTTATAGCACACAAATTCAGCAAAATATATTTTTTTTACTTTATCTTACGTAATGATTAAAATACCTGGGCATTAAATCTTAAAAATCGAAAAAAAGAATTTTGAAAGTGAAAATGTATTTACCTTTTTTGTTGTTTAACCGTTTTGTTGTACTGATTTTTGTCTTGTCTAAAAGAAATTAGCTCGGAGGTCAAATTGACGCAAAATTTCCTCAGTTTTCTTCGAAAAAGGGTGTTTTTTTTCTGAGGGACATTCTGCCCCATTCTTTTCATTCTTCCTTAAGCATGTCATAAATCTTAATCATGCCTTTCATCACTTTTGTCCGATGCGTCGAAATTCTTCCTTAACGCCCCCTTACCCTTTCCCCAGGGGACCAGCGTTGAGAACTCATGAATACTCGTTAAAAATAATCAACTATAGACTTGGAGGGAGACAGAAGACTTCTGGCGCTTATGGACCAGATCTTTCTCGTAACGGGAAGCAGATCCCTTGCTGACTGAATGCGCATTCGGTTTTTTGGTTGTTACAGAAATAAAAGAGAACCGGAATAAATAAGATCTAATATTCTCTTTCACTGGACCACTTATGAAAAAAATTCCAACAGCCAAGACTTTGTGTAGCTTCTTCGACGTTAATTACAATCAATCAAACAACAGACGATGGGGTATTTTCAGTTACAATCAAATAACAATCTGAATGTATTTTTCCCTTCCCAAGTGTTATCTGTATTACACTTCAAACGATCTTTTTGTCGAACCGCTTTGAAGGAGAAGTTTTTCCTGCTTTCTGATCACATACCACTCCTTGTTTTCTCATTATTTTCAGTAACTTTACCAGCTTTTAAACTAGTGGGTCCTGATATTCAGAATTCACACGGAAAATTTATATCATTTGAAGCCAGTGACATACTATTTTATAAACGTAGAAAGGAACTCTTAATATGACCGTTAATAACATTTTACGACCTTTTGCTTACACACGTCCGGGGGCCCTGTAGCTTGTGGGGCCCGTATCATTGATACTGGCCTCCCGATGGGAAGGAACGTTCCTCAGAATTTGAAATCCATTCTTATTTTTCTCGAACTATTGGGTTGTTCGGAAAGTAATTTCGTTTTTTCCCGACAGAGGATATAATTGTATTTTTTGCACCCAACTTCACATTTAAGCCGTATAATTTTTATATGCTTTGAGAGCTCATATAGCAAGGACTTGTGTGTGAAAAATTCCAATTAATTCTACGCAGCAGTTTTTGGTTGGTGCTCTTTTAAATATGGAGAGCGATAAGCAGCATTTTCGACATATCTTACTGTTTTACTACAGAAAGGGTAAAAATGCTCTTCAAGCCAGAAAGAAATTGACCGATGTGTATGGAGAAGGTGTATTGACAGTACGCCAGTGCCAGAACTGGTTCGCTAAATTTCGATCCGGCAATTTTGATGTCGAAGATGCACCACGTTCGGGAAGGTCGGTTGAAGCTGATAAAGACGCGATAAAGACATTAGTTGATGCGAACCGGCGAATAACAACACGTAAGATCGGATTGAGGTTAAATTTATCAAATTCAACAGTTTATGACCACTTGAAAGGCCTGGGATTATCCTCGAAGCTCGATGTATGGGTTCCCCATGTTCTCACAGAAAGAATCGCTTCTCAAACGTCACGAAAATGATCCGTTTTTGAAGCGCATCATCACTGGGGACGAAAAATGGGTTGTATACAACAACGTCAAACGCAAGAGGACACAGAGCAAAAAAGATGAACCGGCTCAAACCATTTCCAAAGCCGAATATTCACCAAAAAAAGGTGATGCTGTCTGTTTGGTGGGATTTTAAAGGAATCATTTTTTTTTAGCTTTTACCGGATAACTCAACGATTAATTCGGAAGTCTACTGTCAGTAGCTGGACAAACTGAATGATGCTCTTCAACAGAAAAGGTCAGAACTAATCAACAGGAAAGTTGTAATGTTTCACCAAGACAACGCGAGACCTCACACAAGTTTGGTCAGTCGCCAAATACTTTTACAGCTTGAATAGGATACAATGCCACACCCACCACCATATTCTCCAGACCTGGCACCATCGGATTATTATTTGTTCCGGTCACTCCAAAATTTTTTCGATGGTAAAACCTTCACCTCAAATGAAGAGGTCAAAAACTACCTCGATCAGTTTTTTTGCCAGCAAAGACCAAACATTTTATGAGCGTGGAATTATGCTACTACCAGAAAGATGGCTAAAGGTGTTGGACCAGAACGGCCAATATATAATTTAATAAAGTATTTGTTTATTATACGAAAACTGTCTTTACATTTCCACACAAAAAAAATGAAATGCCTTTTTGAACAACCCAATATGTTATGCTATCGGGAAATCGGGACTTATTTTGATTTTTCAATAATTATTTAAAATTCAGCATATTTATTCAACTTATAAATTTTATTTTGAGAAATTCACAAAAAATTTGGCTTGGTCGAAAGAATTACAGGCGACCGCCCCCTTGTTTTGACCGCCCGTATGCGGTGTACACCTGCTAGCATCGGCCCTGCTGTGAGGTGTTTTCGGGGAACCCCATACAATCTTTAGAAGAATATTTTGAAATAATATTTAAAGGGATTCTGCATGTTATAGGTACTTTAAGTTAAGATAATTTATAATAAAAAATACTGTACTTTTTTTAAAAAATGTTCTTAACATGGTATTAATCTTACTTATTCATTAATTCGTGCTCCAGGTGTTATATACAATTGGATTCTATTTAATAAATAAGTTATGTGTGTCCTTTTTTTTACACTAACTATCAATGTCTAGATATATTAAAGCTATGTGCAATCGCATTTCATATTCTGCGTTAATTAGCTTCCAAGTAAAAAAATTTTTTTTTGTTGACACAGTCGTTGAGAAATATTTTTAACTTAAATACATCGTTCAGAATGGCATTAAAATATTTATAAATATGTGAGACACTTCTGTGTATTCTTCAAATTTGCAGTCTTAGAAACTGCTTAGAAGTTAGGTTTTATCGTCGAATCTGTTGATATGTCGATAAGTTGTTCCTTTTCTTTCACTGTGGCATATATCCCTTCATGCTTGAAGCATGTGACTTTTACGAAATTTAAGATTTTTATTTATACTTATTTTGACAAGCAAACTGTCTCTAAGGATTCTATCACTTATTTAAATGAAAATTTTTATAAAATTTTGGCGCTCTGATTAAGTAAATAATGATTACTTGCGGAATCCCCAGTCTAAGTTCCGGGGAACCTAAGGTTTCGCGGAACCCAGGTTCAAGATCTCTGCATCAGATAAATTGAATCATTACTTTAAAAAAGAAAGAATTTCCTATTTTTAAAGTAGTTTTATCAAAAGTGTGGTTATTATATTTGGTTACAAAATTATTATATACGAAGCACATAACAATTTTATTTTAATACTTTGAAATATTAGCGACATAGGTTTGGGGTGGAAAATGTTGAATCAATGATACTTCTGTTTTCTCCTTCAGAAATACGGATTTGAGGATCTCCGTTCAAAAAAAATTAATTTACAAAATTACGAAACGTTACGAAAAAGGAATCCTTTTTTTAGTTACGACGAATATGCTTCAAACTAAAGAATTCGTTAGCGGCATTGGAAATATTTTAATCTATAAATAATGTTAATAAAATTATTCTTAGAAACTTGTGTGATTACTAAAAAGGAATATATAAAATAGTGAATTCCGTTGTTTATGAAATTTTGAAATTATTGAAATGTGCGCTGTTTTAGAAAATTTTGTACGAAAACCATTTTATTTCTCAATTCATTTAAAGGATACATTATGGTGCCCCAGAAAACTACTTCCTCATTTTGAAACATATTACATTGTGCGATCCTAAAGACTTCCTGGAATATATTTTCGAAATTGATGATTTATTGTCCGACCTTTCTTCAGCTTAGTATACCGGATCAACTTGAAGATTCCCATGATCTTAAACGGTGTCGGCATCAATTCTCCGAGTGAAAAATTTGGCTGTTTCTCGAAATATCCATTGAAATATCTTTTCGGTACGTTGAAACAGATTTTTACATAAAGTATTTTCAATCACCGTGACAGATATTCTAAACTATCCATTATTTTATCAATAAAAAATTAGCTATATTACAAGTTCTTTGATAGTGTGAGTATTAGGGTTATGGATAGTGGCTTACACAAAAGCGGGGTTTGGGGGCTGAAACTCTCTCACAGACTAAAAGATTTTTGATTCTTAATGAAAAGATTATGCCTGGATGCTTTCGTAACGTTTTTTTTTTTAATTTAGACCCCTTTCCCTCACTAAAGTAGCCTATGTGTTGATGGCTTATTTGTAAAGAAACCTACCCAACTACAGTTTATGTTACGAAAGTTTGTAAATTCGTTATTGTAATATTTAAAGGAAACCATTTTAATTTGAGAGTTTTTCCCTCTCTGTTCTTTCGTTTGCTCTATTTTGTAACAATGGACATTGTTTAAGCATTTTTTGGGTGCCTATAAATAATATTAGTACTATATACTTACTGAATTTTTCTATTACCAAATCTAATAAAAAAAAGAATCCATTTTAATTGGAGGGAATTTTAATCCTTAGCGAGGGAAAAAAATGATTTTAGAAAATTTTTTATAATACGTAAAATCGTACGTAAGCAATCATTATCATCACTTTAGATCAGGGGTACTCAACCTTTTTTTCTGCTGAACCGCATACTCACGCGGGTCGTAACATGCGGATAAATGGGGGAAATGCTTTAAGAACAAGAAAACTTTTGGAATTTAAAATGTGGAAAATGGATCAAAATACTATAACTCCTTTTTTGCTTTTTTAAATTATTATTTCTTATGTATTTTTTTAAAAAAATTTTGTCACTAACACTAAATATTGAAAGCGGTTAAGAAACACCTCTTCACAATTTCTGCATCAATTAATGGTTTCATATGATTACCAATAATGTAACGAACTTCATAGGATGTCTTTGTTACCGCTGTGATATTATCACTGACGAAACGTTTTGTTGCCGTTGCAAAGATTATTCAAGAAATCACCTCTTAAAAGAGATCTTCGAGGCGAAGTGCCATTGAAGGATTCCTGTATATTCGTATTTTTTAAATACGGCACTTTCGTGACAAATTAAATAATGATTGATTTATGTTTGTTTTGGCTACAAAATAGCCAACCTCCCAATCATCTTTAAACAACATATTTTTTTCGAATATTTTTTGCTTGCAAGATATGAAAAATAGTTACAAATTAGCTCCATGCATAAAATTGTTACTACGCCGCAATGTCTATTATCACTAACCTTAAACGTTACAAAGAGAAAAGAACATCAATTCGCCTCCGTACGACATTGACAGCAAAAAGCAAAATTGATATATTTGATTTCTTAACAAAGAATTTCCCTCCAAATTTTTAATACATTGTTCTTAAATAAATGAAATTCTCAGAGCAATGGCTCATGACCGGCGACTTAAAAAGGCTCGGTGGACCGCAAGTTGAGTATTGCTGCTTTAGTCGAAAGAAATATTTTTTGTTTCATAGTGAATTGTTCAAATTGTAATGTACAAACTAACTTAACTTAATCGCTTTTTAATGTGACTAGTTTAAAGATTTATCTGTAAATTAATTACTGTCATTATTATTCTCGTTATTCTTACTATGTTTTGCCGAAATCAAAATATTTTCCACAAGAGTCTCTTTGGGGGAAAGATTTGAATAAGAGTTGGACACTAATTTTTAAGAAAATGATTCTGCTTCGTTATTATTGACAATTTGCTCTGTCATTTGACACCGAGATACAAAATTAAACACTAATTATTGTAAATGTTCAAATATAGTTTAAAGAATGCGTTCCTCAGAGTTTTCATATACATAATAATTCTGAGGATTTAGAAGCATATTACAATGGGAAGCATGAATAAAATGTGACATTTTTGACAAGTGTAGATAAAGGCTTGAATTTTCATAATAATTCTCAGCAAAGGGGGAAAAATTGACTTCGATTTTCTCTCAATTGAGTTTAAGACTGAAGTACATAAAAATGATATTACATTTATGTAAAATTAAATTAAATTTTTTTTATTCAATTCCTCTTATTATATAGTTCACACTCTCCCTATATACATTTATTTATATATTTTGATCACATTTCAATCGTTTATAAAATACTTTTTTTAATCCACTCAAGTTCAAATACATTTTTTTAAAACTTGTAGTGGATGACACTTAATGTTAATATAGTTTTTTCAAATATTAATTCCTTAACTAAATTAAATTAATTAATTATAGTTTAAGAGATATATTTCAGTCGATATTATTTTTCTAAATGGCAGCACCATTGGATAAAATAACTTTTGTTAAATTTGTGATGAAGATTTAACTTAATCTAAATAATCCTATGCTAGTTTAGACGACAGTATTCCTTTTACATTGATTTTAAGATAAAAACTCTTACCTATATATTATACTCAACTTTTTTTAAAAAATGTAGTTACAAATTTAATTGGGTTAAATTTATTTTAACGTTAATTTAAAAGGTATATTTTACCAGTTTATATTATGATTTTGTCATATGTATATACATATTTATGTTGTTATTATTTAATAAAAAGTAACTAAATTAAAAGTTTTTCTTTATTGACCTAAGTAGGAATTGACTTTATTTTTTTATTTAATTTGTTTTGGTTTCATTAAGAAAAACTAAAATGAATCAAATTAAAAGAGTTGGAATACCCCCTACCACCTCAAATGTATTTCAAAACTTGGTGAAAAAAAACCCGTTGCAGTTTATTTTTAAATTGAAATTAGGCAACCATGTCATATTTGTAATTTGAATCTTATTCATTTTTAAAAAAATCATTTTCTTTAGAGAGAATTATGGTCAGAATTTTCTCCTCATGTAATTTTAAATACCCCACCTCTGGAGAAAATTCGAGAGGTCTTAAAACATTTTTAAAACAACCGAGATAGATTTAAAAAAAATCAGAAATTAATTTAAAAACCAAGTTTTCTGTATATTTTAGTTTTCCCGAATTAGGTTAAGGGGAAAAAAGTTTTTTGACAAAGAAAAAAATGTCCGCGAAACTCTTTTCCATTATATAACATTAAAAAAAAATCGTGATTTGTTGCATCTAGTATCTTTTTACCCACGTACAATTTTGAAATTTCCTTTTGTTAAAAATTATACCAGTCGAGCTTGTCCGTGTCATAGATGCTTACAAATTTATGACCATATTACAAATTTATTTCAACATAAAATAACCTTTGTCCTTGAAAATCCTCTCTATCCCCGACGCTTTTTTTAATATTGGACGTTTAACGACAATCGGCATTAAAATTTGAACAATGCCAATTTTTACGAGCACCAGCTACTGGCATTGGGTTGAATCCCTGAGCACACCACTAATACAAATAGCGACAAAGCCAACCTCTTATTTACGAGTTTAAAAATTCACCCAATTCAAGGTCGCTAGAGACTACACCTTCCCTTTCCGCGTTTACGATTCCATTTCTAAAAAAGTTTACAATCTGAACTCTAACGTAGCAACGTCACCCGCAACAAAAGAAAGCCTCAAATTATGGGCCGGGGAAGGGGCACTCCCACAACTTCCGAAAGCCACCACTCTCGTCGTAAAGTTGCTTGAGATCTTTATTCCATCTTCAAAATAGAACTCGCTTCAGGGGTTTCGTGTCAGAGGTATTTAAGCCCCATCCCCTCTGCGTAAAGGGGATAATGAGATGACCTCAGCATCGGGGGGTTTTCAGCCCGAAAGATTTTTTCACTTGATGGGTATCAACCCCCCAAGAGATGGTTTTGTCTACTTTATCGTTTATGAATCTGCCACCTGACCGACCTCCAAGTGGATGGTTTATCTGAGTTGATGTAAAATGTGAATGAATGCTTGTCAGAGATGTCTGAATATTGCTTGTGCGATAGAATAACGTTATCTGTGATGTTTTTTTATGGTAGTGACCTTGGTCCGTCTTCAGCGTCTCGTGCGATGTACCATGTTTTTTATGTGTACCATGAATTCCATTTCGTTTTTTAGATTTATTCGTGGCTGAAACTTTTATTTAATAATGGCATACCAAGCATTTTCTTCTTGTACTTTCAGTCATAACCTTGGGTTGAATTAAAAGATTCGTTTTTATTCTGGAATGTATGATTCCAAGAGAGAGTTCATTGCTTCCATTGTCTTGTATTTTATTCTAACTTTATAAAAAAGAAAGAAAAAAGAGCTTTAATTTTTTTTTCGATAGTGATGTCATAATTTTCACAATAAAAGGTTAAGATTCTTGCAGGATTAATTTATTTCAAAAAATATAGTTGTTATAACCCTTGTGCCTATTTCTAATTTTGTTCTCCGCAGTAAGCAATGTTGTGAATTGATTTTATTAATAGTAATTTATGTCTTCATATAGATAACGAATACCAAATCTTATCTTGATCGCATTGACCCTTACAATAAATTGCAATGTAAAATAAATAAATAAAAAACGGTGCATGAGACGTGTTCTTGCAATGAAATAGGTCCAATCTTTCACTGAAAGCTCTTCAATGTATGCGTGGAATAGAACGAATTTCCTCCATCATACAAATTCTGCAACTAATTGATAATTCACTCTATTACAAGGGACAATCCACTACCTGCAGGATCAATTAGAGGGGCATATGTATCATCGATGCAATATTCCGGTGCAATTTAAGAGTTAGGGGAACTTACCTACTTTAAAATTTTATAAACACTATACTCACACCTGAAAATAAAGGATCTTTAGCAATTGTCTCATCATAACTAGTAACTTTAAACTCCTTATCAATATTACAATGAAACCTTAAAGGAATGCTTTACACTATCTATTTTGCTTTTTTCTCCTCGTCAATGCTTTACAAATAAGTTTTGGGGTAATTTTCTTAAACTGATTGATCAAAATATTTTGTTTATGAACTGAAAAGGCACACATTTGAGTTCATTCTTTTACATTCATTTGTATTTAGTATTGCATTACTTATTAAAACTCTTTTTCTATTGGATGGTATTATAATTTTAAGATTCAACAACAATTTACACTTCAAATTCCTACCTTTGTTTCTTCTTTTGATATAATTCACACACTATTTAAGTAAACTATTGAGTTGATGTGAAGAACCTAGATTTGGGTGATTTTTTTCAACGTTTAACTAACACATCGGAGGTAATATTAATTAGCACATAAATTTGGATAATATTGTAGTTTCGTAAAAAAAAAAAAACATGATAAAAGTCTATGTATTAAAAAAACATGAAAACACGAATCTACACTATTAAAATCCGAAGGTAAACACAAACGTATCTATCTATCTATGAATCTATGATGTCCTATCTTCTTATGAACCACACAACGCAGAAACTCGCCGAAGGTATCAAAATTTTGAGAATGATCCGAAGAATCCGTTTTGACTATTTACATTCCGATATTCTGATTAGTTAAAAAGATATTAATTAAAAACCTTAAAACGCATAATTAGTGCCATTTTTCACCGCCAGGGCCAAGTTCAACTTTTTTTCCCCGACGTTTTTAAAACGCGATCTAATTTTTTTCATGAGACTCAGAAAAAAAAATAATTACAGTTTCGGAAAGATCATTTACTTCACCACGACACGGTATAATTTATTTTATAAAATAAGTATATTCATATTTTTTACGATTTTTTTTTTAAAATGAGTCAAAACTGATACTTTTTTATGAGTATGATTTCTAAATCTTTCCGCTTGCATTTTCTTTCGCGTTAATGAAAAAAAAATTATACACTAAAAAAGTTCATGCTTTTCTTTTTTAGAATCAGTCATTTAAAAAATTTAATGTGAAAAACTGTTTTTTTTTACGATTTTTTAAAAAATACTCAAAATTTTTTTTAAATACTTAATAACTTCTTTATTTATAAAAATAATCTCACGAAACTTTTTTTTCCGTGTGTAGAACGATATTTGTAATCTGCACAAAGATTGAAAATCTTAAAAGATTGATCTTAAAAATTACAGTTTTCTTTATAAAAATAATCTCATGAAACTTTTTTTCCGTGTGTAGAATGATATCTGTACAAAGATTGATAAAATATCTTAAAAATTACGGTTTTTTTAAAAAAAATATGTTTTTCGTTTTTTCCCCTTTTTGCGAGAAATATGTAAGCATTATTTTTTAAAAAGTTTTTTGTTTAAAAATTACCATTGTTTGCAATCGATATATGAAGTTTGAATGCATTAACTTAAAAATGAAGCCCGAATTTTTTTTTTTTATATTTAACTTATAACGTAATGCGAAATTGAAAAAAAACTTCCTTGATTTTAACGGTATTTTCACTGCTTTTCCTGAAGGAACCCACAGCGTGGTTGTTAAACTCGCTGCGTTATAAAACGGTAGTTCCCAGTTTCGAAACTGAAGAGGTATTCAATTTCACATTTCGCTATTTGTTAAAGTTTAAATTTTTTTTAGTGAAATGAAAAGGGTTAGAATTAAAATGAAATATATCAAAAAAAATTTTATCAGATCACTGTTTTTTTAATGGTTTTTTCAGTACATGTATATCTATCAATCTAGGCTTTCCCCATACTGTTTTTATTTCTAATTTATACATTTATATGTTTAATCAAACGTTCAGAAAAAACCAATCGTTTCATTAGCTATCTGTTAATTTTTCTTTCATTTATTACTTATAGAAATTTGATTTTAATAAATATATGTTTTTTTAAAAGGATATTTCTATTATTTCATTACGATATGAATTCTTTGTTAATTAAAAAGTACATCGTCTATTATTTTGGATCAGAATACATTTTAGAGACATTTTTAAGCTAACTATATGTAACGATTGATTCATGAAAATCTGAAATCTATTTTATTATTTTAGATTCTTAGAAACTAATTATTATTAAAAAATGATGAACGTTTTTTGTTTTACTGTTAGCATCAGAATCGTTTTCTTTTTATTGCTTCACATTAATAATTTTTTAATTCTAACGCAATATTTTTTTTATAAGTCATACATCGAAATTTGAAGCTATATCTTAACTGTTAGAAGTAGGGGAAGATAGAACAATAATTTTACACTAAAAAAAACCGTGTTCGGGCTATAGAGAGGGGAAAGAAACCTGTCTTAAATCAAAAATAAGTGGAATGGAACAAATTTCGAAAAAGGGAAATATAATAGTAACAGTAGTTTTTTAAAAAATTAAGTAGGTAGTCTTAGCGAAATAATTGGATGCCAAACTGCTACTGCGTAATACAGTCGCACCTCTTTATGACGAAGTCGCTAAACCCCGGAAAAAATTTCGTTGTATGGAAAATTCGTTATGTAGATGTTCATCTTTTAATATACTTTATAAACCACATAAGAACAATTTTAAATTCATAAACATTATATAATAAAAAAGTAATTATTCACATCTTTTTAAAATTAATATATGTTTATTTTATGCATCTTACCCATCAAAAAAGAAAAGAAAGAAAGAAGAACTGCAAGGAAAATAAGAAAAAAGTATGTCGATACACTGTATATTCAATATTAAGGAAATAATTTTATATTAAAACTAATGAAATTTCAGGACATTTTCTAATTTAAACATACAAGTAATATTAAACATACATTATTTTATAACTAGAACATGGGGACACGAGACAACTCCATTGAGTGTGAAAGGGGATATCGCAGATATTTCTAGTGTTGCATTTCTTGGATGAAACGTCCAGAACTCTATTGCTCTAGGCGAGTTAGGATCTAATAAAACAAGTTCAAGATTTATGACCACCATAAATTGTGTTATAAAGAGAATAACTTAAAATGTTCAAAAATAAATTGAATCACAAAAGAAAAAGCTCGTTATACAGAAAATGGACTTCGCTATAAAGGGGGGGTATTTTACGAAGAAAATCATGAAATGTTCAAGGCTCCAGGAAAAAATTCGCTATTTATCCATTCCTGATCGCATCCCAATTCCTGATCTCAATCGCATGTATCCATTTCCTGAAGAATTAAATTTTTTTCTTTCTTGCTCAAGGTCTTACGTTTTGACATTTTCGAGCTAAAAGAAACGAATATACCACTACGATGAATCAACACTTCAAATGAATGGAGACTAGTGTTCAAAGACACGGGGACACGAGACAACTCCACTCAGGGTGGAGGGGGATATCGAAGATGTTTCTAGTGAACTGGACAATGGAGGGTTGAAGGATGCACATAGATGAAACGACCAGAATTCTATTGCTCTCGGTGAGTTAGGCACCTAGTAAAACCAGATAAATATTTGATGTGACGTTTGAGATAAATAAAAGTAATGTGATATTGATTAAAATAAATGTTTAGTTTATATTTACGTCACGGCTATTTACAGATTATACATTGAAGTTATTAAACGTTTTCATTAGATTATTAGAGTCCAAGTTCTATTTGTGAGGGAGGAGTTTTTTCGGGGTCCACACTCAATGGAGTTTTCAGACTATCTCCCGTTCTCTCTCTCTCTCTGCGTTCTATAGCTTCGGAGATGACAGAGGCCGGCGTCTTTAGTTTCGAATTACATTCGGTTAGTGGGCGGAAAGGAGTCCCTCATGTTGTCAATTGATTGATTGAATATTAACGTCACACTTTTCAGCTACACGAGGGCTTTTGGCGACGGACCACGTAATTTTGAACCATGGTCAAGTGACGTGGACGACACCTGAGCTGGAACCCCCTCTCCTAACTACCACACCACACCAACGGGAGGACGTTTCAGCTCTCAACAGATTTAACGTGCATCGCTGCCCTACACGGCGGGTCTTTAGTGGTACTGGGCTCGAAGCCGTGACAAAGCAAGCCACGGTCTGATACCTATACGACTCGGCTACCGCGGCCACCTCATGTTGTCAAAGATTATCGGGTGATCCAAGACGAGACTGCACAATAACTTAAAATTGCAGGTGTCATTGCATGTGTGGTGATCATTTCCACAGAGATGCCGATTCACAGCTGCATGGCGGGAATTTTACAATGATCACCATATAATTGTCAAAAGCGAGAACAACTGGAAATGTCCAGAATTACTTCAAAAATAGGGAGAAAAAAATTGAATCATAAGAGAAAAAGTTCGTTGGTTGGAAAATGTACTTTTGCTATTAAAAGGTTGTTTTACGACGAAAGTCGTGAAATGTTTTTGGTTCCAGGAAAAGTTTGCTTTTTTTAAAAAAAAATTCGCAGTAAAGAGGTTCGTAATATGGAGGTTCGACTGTATTTTGTTTAAGTTATCTTGTTATTTTTTTTCTATGGATAGGAAATGAATCAAGACAAGAGTGTTTAATTTTTTTTCGAATGGAGACTGGCGTTTTGCAAGTGTAAATTAATATTAAGTTGCTAGTTACATAATAGCAGGATCTATTTTAAAGGAAAACACCTAATATTCATTTATCAAAATTCTAACACATATAGGCGCTATGCAGTCACATAATATGCAAGAATATATTATCTGAATTCTCTACAAATGAGAGATAAATATTTATCAATCAAAACCGAAAAATACTGCGAGTGTAAGAAGACCATACATAGAAGAATATATGGGAAATTAAAATTAAAAAAATGGATGCTCTGCAGTATTATAAACATTGTTGACTTAGGACAGCTTATATTAAGTTTGTTACATATATATCTAGAGATTGATTTTTAGGTTATTTTAGCGCACACCTTTATTTATTGTTAATTGCGGGAATTGTCGTCAAATTAAAAATAAATCCAATACAGAAAAACGACTTAGAGGACACCATCATTTTTCTCAGTCACATAAACTAGGATTTTACCTGTATGCTGTCTATAATGAAAGAATTGAAAAGATTTTTAGAAAAATATATTGTGGCAAAATATATAAGCGTAAGATATATATTTTTTTAGCATCAACTATTTTAAAACTTTGAAGTAATTAGATATACAATAGATTATTAACCCTATCTCAGGGTTAGATGAAAGATTTCCAATGAAATATGTCATCTTACCAATTCAGGGTAGCTACCGCAATGAATTTTATTTCTAAATCAAACAATCTGTCAGTATGAATGAGTGATGATATCGTCAAAAATTTTTGTTACAAGGATGTCATCTTGTTGAATATTAATCAATTTGTGATTGAAATTTAGATAATATTCCTGTGTTACTTCGTGCATACTTTATTATAATGTTTTAATACAATGTACATTTTACAGACGTGTCACACCGAGGTTATATTTCAATCTGTATTCAATTTTCCATTCACGTGTCCATTTTTAATTTCGATACATTTGCTGTCTAGGTGATACCGCTGGAAAAATTAAAATGACTTGATGAAAGTAACATTTTGTTAATTATTTTATTCTTTAATTGTTTTTCTTTCCTGTCATGGTGATGTTTATGAGAAAATACATTTTTATCCCAAAACTGATTTCCTGTAGGTTTTTATTTCTATATTATTTTATTTTAAAATGCCATCGCGCGTTAAAAGAAACTTAAAAACAAATTCCAAGTATATTTCATTCTTGATATTAAAATCATTTAGTTTAGCGCCATAAGAAAAAGTCTATACGAATTCAAAAAGGCTTTTAAAATGATGTATGTAATTTATTTTCTCAATCTTAATTGGATAGTTTATAAATTCTGCATTATAGTTTTGCATATTACAACATTCTGTAAATTATAGATATTAGTAGAGCAGATGATAACAGAATCTATCTGAAATTACTGACATGAAGAATTGGTTTCTCAGAAGTTTCCTCATAAATTTGTTCTTATATCGTAATTATTAAATTTGTGAACTTGTCTTCCGGGCTACATTTATTCCCTTTTTTCAATTGACGCGCTGTTAGCAAGTTAAAATGCAATTATTATACTGATGCAAGGTGTTAATTTTAGCAAAATCATATTACTTAAATCAAAATTTTTTAATGTGTGGCCATTTTATCTATTTAATGTCTTTTCCTTACCGACGAATGAAGCAGAATATCAGTTGTAGCTCAAAAATTCTTTTTTTTAATATCTTAACATATTTTTAATTTCCCCATGAATATGCAGTTCAAAATTTAAATACCCATTATTATATAAGTGACAATTTCTCAAAAACTTAATAATTTTATTTGCGATTTCTCAACGTGTGGTCTTTTTCAGGGTTAAAGGGGGAAAGAGGGGGGTTGAAATAAATGACGCTTTGAAATCGACCTTACCATTTCAGTTCTGTTTCCCTCCTCCTCTCTCTTTTGCTGTTGCCATTCATTTTTATCTAAATTACGATAATCTTCATCGATTGATATATAATTAACGTAAAGATTTTGAAGAGTTATTCCAACCGTTTTTTTTAAAAACAAAAATGTTGAACTCGTTTTCATGTGAATATTTATCCGTTTTATCATACGGATAAATTACCCGTTTTACGACCGTCCTTCCCTTCAAAGTTTGAGACATGTTCTTGCTTTTGCCATCGTTTCTTTGAGCACATCTTGAAGACGGTCTTAGTCAAAGAACAAGACTCAAATTCAGAATACTTTTTAACAGTAACAAAATATAATATGGGATGAAATGGATTTATGCGATGCCAATGGATTTCTGGTGAATAAAATCCCATACGCAATTTATCACATTGAATTATTAAACTCTTTTGGGAAAGTGTATGAAAATAAACAATTTCTATCAGCGGCTTACGCATCGGTGGATTTCGAGAGCTCTAACTCATCCCATACATCAAAGGATTTTTAATTTTTAGCATAAAGATTACGCTTCATTTACTGTTTTTTCAAAATGTAAGTAGTCCGTGTTAGTGACAGATTTTTTCAATAAATAAAGTTTAAATTTTCATCTGCCCTATTAAAGTAGAAATGGGAAAAAGGAATTGTGAAGGGAGGAGGAAAGAAAAGTTAAGCCATATTCACTCAATTTTAAAGAATAAGACTCAAAATAAACTTTTCCCCGTTCACCAAAACGAAAAACGCTTGAATATTAATATATTAAATTATAACTTGACTATGTTGGAGAAAACATAAAATTTTAACCAAAACACAAAAAAGTAACATTGCAATCTATTTTTTTCTGGTGTAAAATAGGCTCCATATTTCGTCTTTCCAGTTTGATATTAAATGAGTTTTTTTAAAAAAAAACTGTATGAGCTCAAATAAAAATGAACTTATTTTAAAGATGTTTCTAAATGTCACTGTATAATACTGTCACTGTATAACACTGTATAATAGACTGGTGGATTTGTTAAAACGCCACAAATTCATATGAAAATTGGATCTTCTGTCTGAAAATACATTCCGAATTCGAAACGGGCTTTGTAACATTAAATGAAGGCAGCCTTCAAGAGAAATAAGAAGCATATTAAAGTAAGCTTTCTCTGTATATGATATAGAATCATCTCATTGTCAGGTGAAAAATGGACTCTCTCTGTCCGCGAGGTCTATTTCCTCTCTAACTCAAGTTTTCTTCCGTCTTGCCAAGTTGGCACTTAGAGGTAGAAAAACGCCTTCTGATAAATGTGAACGTCTTTACCAAATTGTACATAAAAGTCACCGAGAGTGATCATGAAGAATAGTACTCCCACACACTCAGTTCTAACGTTTAAATTAATAAAAGTAAATTATTGCGAATATATGCTTGCAATTATTTCGTGTACTATTTCATGGCCGGATCTCCCCGAGAACCCCAACATCAGCGAGATTTTCACCTCAATCAACACGAGGAGGAGGAGGTACCAAGACACTCTAAATTTCCTCATGGACATAAAGACTTTAAGCCTCAACATTTGTAATGTACTTTAACTTCTTTCCATGCGAGGTCTTTTGCATTACCAGGACTCGAAATCAAGACTCGATAGAAATAATACCGACAACGAGCTCTTGATCATGACCGCTCGACAAACGTGGCTACGTTTTCATGTTGTAAGAAATATAAATTTCTAGTTTACCAATTCCTTATTTGTTTGATATAATTAATTGCTTGAAAAAATGCCAGTTATTGTGTGTATTGTAAGAAATAATCGTGCACTAACTGATTGAAAATGCAAATTTAAAGTCTACTCAGGAAATATTCATTTTAATTGAAAGGAATTCAGCATGCTGCCTTTAGACCAGGGGTGCCAAACCCGCGGGTCGCATGTGACCCGCAACGAATATTTTTGCGGCCCGGCCAGAGTATTAGCACACAATAATATATAATAAAATAAATCTCCCCCAAAATGGAAAGATAGTAGCAGAGAAGAGATGTCAAGTGTTAGGACGTAAACATTCAATTTTTTTCTTGTTCTTTTATATATGCTTATTATAATGTAATATTCGAAATAAATCTACATTTCTGTGAATATTGATTTTTTTTGCGGCCCAACTAAATCTAAACCTTGTTCGTTTGTCCCAAGTCAGCCTTTGAGTTTTCAACCCGTGCTGTAGACAAAGAATCCTTTTTCCGTTCCCACGTCACAATGTTTTTAAATTATTCAATAATAAAACTACAGAAAACTAGTAGTTACGTTAACCCCAGTAGCAAAGAAAAAGAAAAAAAAGTGGTCGACGCGACGTGTCTGTTTTGTTCAAAATGACCTTGAACCATTAAAAAAAATTACTTTCTCTTAAGAAACTACATAAAAAAGCACTTAAAATACATTATTCACCAGCAGAAAAAAAGTTGCAAAGCCTCCATATGATTGACATTTGGCATGTTTAGGTTGCATGTCTGGATACATCGGTTCCCTTGTCGTTCGTGAAAGTAACAAGCGTTTCACTTTTTTTTTCTAAATCGGGCACCACGCCTGCTACATGTAATAAATTACTTTTTAACACCTAGCTTTTTGCTGAAAGTACGTGCAGATGCTGAAACACTCCAGCTACAGAGTGACTGACGGGCATGCTTGCTACTTTCCATTTCTGAGGGGGATGCTACGTTTAATTTCTTTGTTCATTCTTCATTCTAGGTGTGTTAATTATTATTCATGAAGATTAGGAATTCGCACCTTCTTTTGGGAAGCATATTTCTGATATATTTGCATAGATACGCTTTAACCGATAATTTCTATTTGAGAGCTAAATGATTTGTGATTAGCGCATCACATGATATTTCATGAATATTTAAAGTATAGCAGTTATCTAGAAGGATGAAAAAGCTATGAATACATTATGTATATGATAAGAGATGAATGGCGTGATTATTTTTTATTGATCAAGGGAGACATGGTTATATAGAATAATTAATGAAAATTCGATATTTCTAAATAATTATATACAATAGTTAACTAAAGTGGTAATAATCAAATTATCTTCTCTGCTATATCATTATGAAATACGCAATTGCGAACTTACGTAAAACTAATGTGACTTTTAGTGATTAATTAATTTCTATGCATGTGTGAAATTAGTCTCCTTTTAATTTTTAGATGCCATTTTCTTTTTTGTGACTCGATGAGACTTTTATCGAAAAATCCGGCGTGTAACGCGTACCTATACTTTCAAGTTGCAATTTTAAACTTTTCGCTATATTTGTCGTATAACGCGCACTCCCTTTTTCATGAAGAATTCTGAAATGCATAGATGCGCAGTACTCTTAAGTTTCGAAGTCGAGGTATTATTCTATTCCAAGCGCTTTAGAAAAAATAATATACTTCTAGAACTATAATCCTTAAAATTCATTAGCAATGTCATTTCTTTTAAATAAACAGTAGTTCGATAGATGTAGAGCAGTGGTCTTCAAACTGTGTTCCACGGAACCCTAGAGTTCCACAAGGCATAGCCAGTAGGGATGGCGATCCGAGATCAATTAATTGAAAAATCGATTTCTCCGGCCAAAAAAAAAAATCGATTTTTTAAATCCATTTGTTTCACTGAATCGATATTTTATCCTAGAAAATCGACATTCGATTTTTCCTGTTTTGGTAAAAATCGTAAAATTATTTATTATTAGTTGTACGTACTATCTTTAAAACCCGTTATATTACGGTGTTGGTGGTTAAACGATTAATTTACTGGCAAGAACAAAAAAACCTCTATTTTTCAGCACATTCACTCAATAGCTGTGATGAAAGTAAATACCCCCTTCTTAAACACCTGATACTTTCATATGGAAATAAAAATAATTATAATTGTAGAATTTCCTGAACTATAAAATTCCCTTATTTTACTGATAAAAGATCATTTATTATGGTATATTTCTTGTTTTGTTTTTTTTTATAAAAAATAGATTTCTTAGAAATCGATCTTTTAGACCTTGATTTTTTTGTGAATCGACTCATCAGGTAACGATTCGAATCGATTTAAAAATCTATCTTTTTCAGATCGGATAATTTTAATGGTCAAATATTATTCCCGTACATATTCTCCAAAAAACACGGACTTTTACACTGCATGCCAACTGGCAAAAGTGGTAAGATATTATGTTTTGACCGTTGTCCATGTGTTTAGGTCAAATACCATAAGCGATCATTCAATTCATTTTGCCGAATGTGGCTTTTGGTCAAACCGGTTTGTGCCTAGGTTTTTGAGATTGTAAGCCATGCACATTTATTTGTTTCAAACTACTGAGAACGAGCATTTAAAAATGCATGCTATAGATACTGCCTACTTTTAAAGATTTCAGGCAGGGCCTACTTTCGCATAAGGGCCCAGGGCCGCAAAATCTTAAGATTTCTCTGGGCCTAGGGCCCCAAAGAGTCTTAGTACATCGCACAGGGACGTCAAAAGTTTCCATATTTCTTTAATTTGAATTCCTGCGCACCAGTTGAGTCAATGTTATATGAATCCTTACGTGTACCAGTAACATTGTTCGTGAACTACCTAGGTCACACAGTGCCAGTTAAATGAAATTTTATATTAAGTATTTCGTTAATTTTAAACGAATATATATTTATAAATAAACCAGCTATATATTTCAACTTCTAACGAAATCTTAAATTTAAGCGGTACAGAAACACTTCCTGCTAATCTGCCCATCTTTCCCGCGAAACCTAATGACATACAAGGAAGACAGTTCTTCCAAACGCAAGGATGTTCTTACTGGAAATAAGACCCATCTTCAGAACAAAAGATTGGATGCTTTTATCCACTGTGGCATCCCTTTGCGGAAGAGAAAAAGAAACCACGTCGTGTGGATGCAAGCAACCGACCCTTGATTTATTATACCGAAAAGAGATATCTCTCAAAACTTATTTTTAGGCTCGCTAAAAACAAACTTGCAGACAAAGGTTCATTCAACGCCACATCCGTCACAAGTCAAAATGAAGCAAACAAAACAGCTTGAAGTCGCACATTCATATCTCGATGACTACAAAAAGTCCCTGACGGTAGAATTAAATACATATGTCATCCATCAAAAATTAATCAGTTTGTGTCATCGACACTCAGTTTTTTCAGCCTTTTCTTAATGGTTTCTAAATTACTAAACTGAAATTAGCCACCCAGAAATGTAGCAGACCTCTTGACGGCCATCAATGTGGTAATTTGTATTTGCGACCGAATCAAATCCAATGATGAATGTCATAGCCCATCTAGCATGTATCATTGTTTGACTCCACAATGAATTGACATCAGCATACCTGTTATTAGCACTCAAGTATTCAGGGTTTGGTTATTGATTTATGTGTTTCGTTAGGCCATTGGCTTCCTTGTAGGTTGCTTAGGCAAATACCATGCTTTTTTGCATCGAATCACCTATGTGTGTGTTTGTGTTAAGGGAGAAGGAAATATAAGGTGTTAAATTAATGACCTATTTTTTTAAGGTATTACGTTCTTCGAAGAAGAACTCATTGTGTCAATGGGTTGACCTTGAATTAAAATGATTGATTACCAGTAAAAAACTGGTCTGTAATTAATGTTCCGATTAATATGCAGTTTTTAGGTTCCTGTGTAATGTTTAGCCTAATGTTTATAAAAGGTTAAAGAGGATGAAAGAATTAGATCAATAGTGAAGGATTCTAATGTGTCCGATCGATCTAATTTTACATTTAAATAAGTAAAAACATGACGGCATATCTAAAAAACGTAATCATTTATTTCGAATGTGTGTTTTGATTGGAGTTAAGACGAAATTCGAACGAGATTAAGATATACTATTCAGAATGTGTTGGATGTGGATGCCAATCAAGATGTTCTATTTTAAAAATAATTTTTTACTGCAGGAAATTAATTTTTTTTCTGTTACGAAATTGCGATAAAATTAATTTTAATGTTAGTTTATAGAATTAAAGGAATATATAATTTGAAATCACAGACTTGGAGTCTTTTTATGAGAACTTCTGCATCCCTATTCCTATAAAAAATATTCAGAAATCTGAATAATACATTGATAAAAACAGTAATATATACAATTCTTACTATAGCAGTTGTGTATAATTAATATTCTTATTCTTTTTGTCAAATAGCAATAGGATCAGGACAATTATGAAATGGAGCTGTATGCTTCAAATGTGAAAAATGCAAAAAAATTATTTTTTGAGCACTGAATTTCCTACGCCATTAATGCTACTTTTGCAGACTCCTAAAGCCATGTAGAGATCAAACAATAGTAACAAGGACGACATTTGAGCTAGCAAACTTTCACACCATTGGCGGGACTTAAGTAGGATAGAAAGATCTGAACTCGACAACTCCATTCACGAGTTCGTGACCTCTCGGGGCACTTTTAAACATTTTGAGTATTCCTGTTAACATTATGACTGCGATAACCTCATAGAAAAATAGAAGGTCCCGCATCGAAAATTGACCTTTCAATTTTTAGATAAAGTGGAATACAATTTTTCGTATAAAATACCGTACAAAATATTGTCATAGCCAGTATGGTATTATAGAACGCCTTAACTGAGGTGAAATAGCAATTGAAACAAAATCGAAAAAGTGCAGATATATTTTTACATGCTTTTACTCATTGACGTATATACTTGGCTTAATAAAATCGTTTTTGTGAGATCTAAGGCTGTCTTCGGGTAATGTTGAAAAGGATCCCATTAAATGCTTCTTTTTCAGATAGAACATTTCTCCAACATTTTTCACTTTGCTATACCATAAAAATCTGCAAATATATATTTAATTGTACGACATATTTCTGACGGATTATATAAATATGTTTTTTCTCATGTAAAATGCAGTGAAAATCGGCTTACACGACACTCTGGGACTGAACTATTTTTTCGTGTTAAAGTATATTACAAAAAACACACACACACATATTTAACAAAATTAAGTTTTTTAGTGTACATTTAATTTTTCTAGATATGTATTTCTGCATGTATTTAATAAAAATTTAAGGAAAAAAATTCACAAGAACTTAAGGAAATTTAATACAAATTTTTCAAGGTTTGAAAAACGAAACATTTATTAAGTTTTTGAAATTAATCTGATACTTTTCTTTGCTTTGTCATTTTTAGCATCCAATTGTCAACAAATTGTTCGATGTCGCCCATTTTGTTATTCATTCCACCATTGTAGTGTGCATCTAAATAACTGCTCCTACTTTTCATGATGTTCCTCATTTTGGATGACGTGGGAGTTGCATTATTCATTTCATTTTCGGCCTCCATGATATTTTCTGAGCTTTGAACAAACTCCAAAATGTGCCATCATTGGACACATCATCATCATCATCGACTACAGTGAATTCTTCCCATGATGCAGTAGGACAGTCAGTCCGTAAGACCGAAACATTTCATAAGGTGTCGGCTCAGTGTTTTTCGGATTGTGTTCATTCCCAAATTTCGTGTTAAGAGAAAAACAATGCAGGGAAAACAAATAGCCGAGACCATTGCATTGTTTCGTGTTAAGCGATGCGTCGTGTTAAGCATTCAACGCATTTCACTGTATTTCATCGCACTACTTATTTCTACTTGATTAAATCTGTTTTTTCTAATGTGAAATACGTTCCCCTATTTTATCACTCTTTCACTGTCGTGCAGAAGAGTGTACATTTATAGATTTTTTGAAAATTTTAAAGCCACCGCATTATAAATTCACGTGCTGCTGCAGCTGGAGTTTTGTATAAAAATTGGAAACTTCTGCCAAAAAATATGTTCTTTTGACTTAGGTGAGGACAGCAGGAAGAGGATTTCGCCTCTTTTAGTTCAATTTCATGGAACCGAAAACGATACTTATGAAGCCTGTGTTGATCAGGGGCGTTTGAAGGAATGGTTCAATTGGGTTCTAGCCCAGGGGCTCGGGAGGGGTGGGGGTCGTCTCGTTCCCAATTTGGCTCTAGTACGGTCGAGATCCAAATAATTTTAATCGGATGACTTATTCATTTTTTCCTGGAAATGGAGAAATCGTATGACTTAATCAGGTTTGAATAATTTAAGCTCCATAGGAATTGATAATGAACAGTTACAGTTAACAGTTCATTTTGAAGGTATAATTAATGATTGACCGAATTTAAAATACAATAGGACTTCCATTTTACGAACCATTGCTTTGCGAACTTTTCCCGAACCAAGAACATTATACATTGAAAGATGAACCTCTATTTAACGAATTTTGCGCGTAACGAAATTTTTTTCAGGATTCAGTGACTTCGTTTAGTAGAGGTCCAACTGTATAGAAAATGAATTTAATAAAACTTTTTATTATGGATTGATTTTGTTGAAATTTAAATGTGTATATGTATTACCGTTAAAGTATATAATTCAGTTATTTCATAAAATAACTATGTATTTCATGAAATAACTAGACAAGACAGTTAAAGTATATATTAGATGAAAAATTACATACATTACCTAGTTATTATATGAAATAACTAGTTATTCTATAAAATAACTAATGATAGACCGTTAAAGATGGAGTGAAAAAGAAACAATTTCAAAGTTATTTTATAAATTAATTGATGATATATAGCTAAAACGTCTCGAAAAATACATTTTATCTTTATGGTGGTTGATTATTTGAGAAATAATAAGTAAAAGCAGGTGATATAACTTTATTGTTCATATTGCTAACATTAGTTAAACAGAAAGAAGGATAAAAGAGGATATGTTTTGCATCTGTTATATACTGGCATAATTAACTTTTCAACTCTTTGAATTTTAAGGATATCTTAGTGCTGAAGTAACCACCAGTCACGTGGTACTTTTTTTCTGTAATGCTTTAGCACTTTTTATTTCTGCTATCATGGCTAATAATTTTTCACAAGTGCAGTACTTTCCCCTACGTCTCTACCTTATTTAATAAAGATTCAATCACTCGCATTGAATCATTCTTATTTACTGGTTAGTCTTCCATTCTTGCAGAAGTCATTACTTGAAAACAGGTTACAAAAATATTTGTCTACAATCCAAAATTGAAAAGCTCTAATATACATACACCGTCTAAATTCTACGTTTAAAAGCAATGAAATGAAGCGTGCACACACACACAAAAGTGGCTATATGCGGTTCAAAATAGATTAGAATCAGCCAGAAAAGATCTTTCGAATGCTGTATTTCATCGTTAACGATCGTTATTCTATAGAATACAGTGGCCTAATAGAGAACATTAGCCCCCTCCCCACAAAGTCGTTTTGGGCCCCTAAGTCGGATTTTTCAAAGGGTACGGTACTTGGCGTCAGTCAGGTATTGGGTCCCCCTAGAATCCTGGGAAATCCCCGCAATGCGGGGTGTACGTCACGTCACTGATAGAATACCAAGTTAAATGGTATAATTCAATTACTTTATATACTTTAACTGACGTCCAGTGGTTTCATGAAATACCTTGTAATTCTATGAAATAACGAATTTCACACTTTAACGGTAACATATACACCAAAATTCCATAAGAAGGTCACAGGTGGGGCCTGTTTTGCACTGGGGCCCAGGCTCTCAAGAAGTCTTAAGACAGCACTGGTAGCTCCAAAATCCTCGCGAGATAGTCCGTTGTGTGTTGTGTTTCATAGAATGTATTATCTTCATGGATTCTTTTTTAATCTCTCGCCATCCATCCTGCAGCAGAGAGCTCCCTTTAAAAGTTTGTTAGAAAAAAATCTAATCATGTATTTCCGGGTCTAGAAAATCCCCTGGGATGTCAAGCAACTCAACATGTATAAATAAATCCGCCCCCTTTTTTTTCATCATATGCTATTCTCCAAGTACTGCAGTCAAACATTAAGATTTTATATTGGAAGATCATGCTCATTAATCTAATCACGATTTATAAGACTAACATTAAAAAATTCATTGGGTGTGTCTCACCCATGCTCTGTTTTTCTCAATGAAATTAATGCCGAAGATAGTTTATAAATGATAGTTGGTAAAGTGCACTCATTTTTTTTGCATGGTTGGATTACTTTCATATTCTATGATGTATATTTCAAGGGAAATTCGTCCGAGATGTCTTGTTTCATGAAGAAGTAATGTTGAAGGATTTGTAGCCATCAGCAAGCCAATTAATTACCGACCCCACAAACATTGGCGTAATTGAAGGAGGCGGAAGAAGGATATTAATTTTATTGTGAGAGTGATGGAGTTGGATGAACTTGCTGTTGTGGAATTTCACTCATGTGAGAGTATGCCGGAAGGGCAAAAATATATATTTATAAATGAAATAAGTTTCATTTTAAATTAAATTTGAAATACAAAATTTAATTTTAATAAATATGTTAGTCATCCCCCCTTCTATTACCTACTTTGGGGCGTGTTGTAGCTCTATAGTACCTCCGCAATGACCGCCGTGTCTGAGTGGTCAAGGACATGAACTCGTGACCTTCTCAATGGCCACTGGTCTCTACTCTACAAATTTGCCAATTTTTGAGTGGATGCAAGTCGATAAATTTGTCATGGATATTTACGGAATTACAAAAAATTTGAAAGATATACTTCTAGCTATTTTGTAAATTATTCATTGTCATCGCTGGAGAGATTTAATTGTGAAATAATATTACATGTACTCTTCTTTCCGCTTTTGGTTCTACATATCTAAGAAAGTAAAAAATCTTTCCTCACATATGAAAAATATTTCGAGTCCTCAAAGAAATTGTTTAACAACTGACTGCTCAGAATCGTGTCAAATTGTAAGTCAACAATTATACTCCTAATTTTGCGATAGGAGAGAGAGAAAGAGCGGTGCAAGTACTAGCCTCGTATCAAATTTATATATTTTTTTTATTTAACTATAATCAAGAGAAATACTCAAATTTTATGTTGTCTATTTCTTACTTTAATAAATATGTTTAAAAAAGTTCGATATATGTGCAATTTTAATGTTTATTTCTGTTAGAGAATTAATTATATTTCATGTTTATTTTTATGTTAAAAAATATCGTTAAATGATGCAAAATTAATACGTATAAAGCTGTAAATATCTCTATTATCGACCTCCGTTCTCTCACTCTGCGTGCATTTTCGCGGGAATCGAATGGTTTCAAACGCATCCTACTGTGTTGCACGCTGAATCATTTGGGTCAGGAACGGCTTAAGGCAGGGGCCAACCGGGTCAATGAGGGTTCCTGTCTTGTTCAGCCTGCTTAATGAGATCATGATTCGAATGTTTTTCTGGTAGTATTCTCCGAAACACTGGAAATTTCGGGCGATATGTCAACTGTCTGCATGTGAGGACCGTCATCCACGTACATGCCTAGGTATGAGCCGTCATTACTCATTCAATCAAAAGATGGCAGTCGGTCGAGCTGGTATGTGCGATTGTAAATCATGAACATTTACTTGTTTGGGGTTATTGTTTGTACGAGTATTTGTGTACCAGTATTGTTTGTACTGTCTACTTTTAAAGTTCATGGGTGGGGCCTGCGTTTGTGTAGTAGGCCTGAGCTTATTTTTGTTTAGGGGTCCAGGACCTCAAGAAGTCCTGATTGTGGTTTGGTACGCCTCAGCTAAAAGGTTGCCGACAATCAGAGGCCTCATGTCTTAGTCGCTTGACAGTGGCCATGAGGAAGGTTATCAATAGTCAGCGTGTCACTCCGAAATACAGCGTCAATAACATTCGCGCCCGGCGGTATGCAAGTCAGGTCACGGGAAAATATTTGAGTTGTGGAAGTTGCTATGCTTTAAATAGAATTGGACCTCGAAGCTCACGTGCCATACTCACAATATAATAGTTTTAAGTTATGAGGTTTATTGCTAAAAGTATTTGAAGGAGATAGGGGGTAAGGATGGTGATCTGCGATCGATTAATCGAAAAATCGATTTCTCAGGCAAAAAATCGATTTTTTAAATCCGTATGTGGCACTGAATCGATACTTTATCCTAGAATATCGACATTCGATTTTTTTCCGTTTTGGTAAAACCATAAAAAACAAAGAACTTAAACACTATTTATCGCAGGCAGTTGTGCACCTGAAGCATTATCCTATACTTTACTGGCAAGAACATAAAAACTCTTCGATATGAATTAATATTTTATCCTACAATATCGACATTCGATTTTTTCCGCATTGGTAAAACCATAAAAAACAAAGAATTTAAACACTATTTATGGAAGGCAGTTGGGCACCTGAAGCATTGTCCTACACTTTTCTGGCAATATAAAAACTTTATTTATCATCACGTTCACTCAATAGCCATGATGTATATGAGTATATTGGGATCATCTCTTCCTTGTGAGTGCCTTTTTTCGATTGCCGGCAACATCGCAAGTGATGAGCGGAACCCGCTTGTATCCCAGTAGACTTGATAGACTGGTGTTTTTAAAAAGTTTTGATATGAAGCATTGGGAACTATAATAATGTATTTTCTAAACTTTTTAATGTAACAAATACATTTAGAAAATAAATGTTTTCTTTTATAACTGATACTTTGAATGGTAATAAAAATAATTGTAATTGTCGATTACCCTGGACTAAAAAAATCCCTGATTTTACTGATACGAGATCATTTATTATGGTCTTTTTCTTGTTTTTCAAAAAATGGATATAGATATTTACATTGTTAATGCAGACTTGAAAAAAAATCGATTTTTTAGAAATCGATCTTTTTAAGACCTCAATCTTTTTGTGAATCGATTCATCAGGTTACGATTCGAATTGATTTAAAAATCGGTCTTTTTCGGGAAGAATCGCTATCCCTAGAGATGTAACGCGTTTGTGTGTTTTCGCTCTCTTGTACACACAGTTACGAAGGTGGTCTGAAAAGTTTCCGACCTCAACGTGAAGACAGCACTTGACAATAAAAGCTAGTGTGAATTTCGTTGTTTATCTGTTTTGGCAGGTACTCACCAAAGCTTAAGCCATTTTGGAAGTACAGTTTTTATGTAACAGTCGTTTGAGTGAGTTGATATGAGTGTTTTTGTAAAAATGGACAAAATCGAGTATCGAGTTGGCATTAAACATTTGTTTTTGAAAGGCAATACGCCTACGCAGGCCATAGATGAGTTTGATTCTGTGTATGGGGACTCTGCACCATCATTTACCATAGTAAAATTTTGGGTAGCTGAATTTAAACGTGCTCGGAAGAGCTTGGGAGACGTCGAATTTTCGGGACGTCCAAATACTGCAATTACCGACGGAAACATAGCCAAAGTTTACCAAATGGTGCTAGACGACCACCAAATTAAAGTGAAAGAGATAGCAGAGGTTATGAACATGTCAAAAGAAACTGTTTGCCACATATTAAATTAACATTTAGGCATAGGAAAGCTGTACGCGCGTTAGGTGCCGCGTTTACTCACGTTATACCATAAACGTGTTCAAATGAGCATTTCAAATACTCTGTCGGTGCAGTTTAGGCGCAATAAATCCTAGTTTTGGCGTCGATTAATTACTGTAGATGAAACTTGGATACACCACTATACGCCCAAACAAAAATACAGTTCAAACAGTGGACTGCAAAGGGGGAACCAGCTCCAAAAAAAGCAAAAACTGTTTTTTGAGTTGGGAAAGTGATGGCGACTGTTTTTGGGGATACTTATGGAGTTATTTTAATCGATTATCTTCAAACGGAAAAAACCCTTACATTAACGTACTACGCATCATTACTTGACACGCGGAAGGCAGAACTCGCGGGAAAACGGCCGCTTTTGCGGAAAAAGAAAATCCTGTTTCAATAAGACAACGCGCCTCGGCGGTTGTCATGGCGAAAAGCGACGGTTTGAACTACTTGACCATCCACCTTACTCACCAGATCTAGTCACAAGAGACTTCTTTTTGTTTCCTCATGTAAAAAATGCGCTCGGAGGACAGAAATGTTCGTCAAATGACGAGGCAATCACCTTCGTGAAAAATTATTTTGCACAGAAAAACGCCGAGTACTATTTGGACGGGTTACAGATATGACCAGCATCGCTGGGAGAAGTGTATAGACTTACAAGGGGACTATGTTGAAAAAAAAAATCGGAAAAAATGTCTTGAATCTTTGTTAGGTCGGAAACCTTTCAGACTACCCTCGTATATAAATACCCTTCACTTGAACCCATTATTATATTTTTTCATTTGTTTTTCCTCATTTGAGTGTAGGAAGGTACTCCTCTGCATCTTTTGTCGATCGGCAATTGTAGCGAAAGGTCGCATAAAACTGGTTCGCACCCAATGTCTAATACAGACAGTATATATATATATATATATATATATATATATATATATATATATATATATATATATATATATATATATATATATATATATATATATTACAACATGCTCAAAAAGTATGTGTTCAAATTGTAGAGGGCGAGGAAAGAAGTCAAACTGACACATTTTTATCCTGAATCATGGGTCCGAAAAGACCGTGTTTAGTTATCAAAAGATGCGATTTAGGTCAGTTGATAACGTCTTGCAAAGCAAAAGATGTGAATTTCACTTCTAGATGTGAATTTCAACACTAAAACTCGCTGCACTGTAGATGTCCATCTGATAAGTAAGATTACGAACAGATAAGCCTCGAGCAAATTTGCCAAAATTGCCAAAACCGAAAAAGAGATATATTTGAAAAAGTATAAAAAAATCCATGTGTTGAGACTATATGAGCTTATGCTCGTAAATCTACTCAAGAAACAGATATCAGTTGAAGTTTCGGTTAATTTTATTTATAGTATCTTTAATTACATTTTACAAATCGTTTTTATACTACCAACGTTCATACGTGATAGTTACGGAAAAATATCCTCTGTCAAAAAAAAAAAAAAAAAAAACATGAATACGAGTGCAAAAAGATTGACAAAAATGATGATTAGATGTGCAAACATTGCCTCACAACATGCAAAAACAACTAGTGACTTTTTGAAACTTGTTTCACATATCAGAATCAAATCAATGCTAACTACTCTACGAGCTACTGCTACACGACATTAAAACCCAGACGAGTCATTATTAATTGTTCGTTTTTTTAAAAAAAAAAAAAGAAAAGGATAACTAGGCACTCATTGAAGAAACTATCTCTACATGAAAGCAAATCAGTCGGGTTGATTCAGCTTTCAACTAAACCAACCATCCTTTTCTTCCCCTTCTTTATCTTTGTTAAAATCATTCTTCGACTGAATGTTTTCATCTTTAAAACCAAAACAGTCTTAATGGAACGGTTAATCATGCGCCAAATACAATTTTATCTCTTTGACTCGAATGAGATGAGTTGAGAAATGGCTCTGAAACCGGTATATTTAATTAATTTCTTCCATCTGTAATTCTTAAAAGACGCTATCTCGCATGGCTATCTGTAGAGACATTAACAGAGACGAATAAGGTGATCAATAATATGCAATGAATTCATTACGTATGACTAATTTGCTACCACATCTGTTGTATGTCCGTCTTATATAGGACTTCAAGGGATTACGTCATGTATTATACCATGCTTTGCCAGTGCGATAAATGACTTTGTTAATGGTATTTTTTTTAATCTTTTAAAAGTACTATTACTTGTTAATAATACATAACTTAAATGTATTTGTTATTTTGGAAAAGGAAATATATACAATTCTGCATTACTGAGTAATATGAAAAGCTTAGGAAAAGGGTAGAGGGATCTAGTATTTTCTTCCTTTATTAATAATTTTGAGATTGTTATTATTTGGATAAGTTTATATAGTCTAATTCTCTATAAAGAAGAGATGTGGAATGAATATGGCTTCTTTTTGGACTTCCGGCTATTCCTGAAAGTGAAAATACCATGGAAAGGATCCCTTTTTCGGAGTAGAGAAGAGAAAAGGCAGAACGCGACGGCAGATTTGAACATCATTAAAAAAAAGTCTCAGAAGTGTTTTCAGTAGCGAACGGAAAGCTGGGCTAAGTGTGTGAAGGCGCAAGGGGCCTACTTTGAATTGCATTAGATCAGGGGTAGTCAACCTTTTTTTCTGCTGGGCCGCATACATATGTCAGCTATTTCAGGTAGGCCACAACATGAGGATAAATGGGATGGGGGGGTCAGAGATATGCTTTAAGACCAAGATAACATTGGAAATTTAAAATGTGGAAAATTGGTCAAAATATTATAACCCATGTTTTGCTTTTTTTTAAAATTATTGTCTTTTATATTTTCAATTTTTGTCGTTAACACTAAATTAGAAGCATTTAAGAAACACCCCTTCACAATTTCTGCATCAGTAAATTGTTTCATATGATTACCAATAATACAACAAACTTTATAGGATGTCTTTGTTACCATTGACAAAACACATTGTTACTGCAAAGATTATTCAAGAAAGCCTATTTATCACCTCTCGGAAGAGTACTTGGAGGGAAAGTGCCATTGAATGATTCCAGTTACTTGGTATTTTTTAAACACAGCACTTTCGTGACAAATCAAACAATTACTGATCCATACTTGTTTTTTACTACAAAATAGCCAAACTCCCAATTGTCTTGATACGATTTATTTTTTCGAATTTTCACTTGCAAGATATAAAAGATAGTTAAAAATTAGTTCCACCCATAAAATGGTTGCTACTCCACTGATGTTATCACTCACCGTAACCACTTTACCGTTCCCAATAGAAAAAGAGTATCCATTCGTGCCCGTACGACACCGACATGAAAAAGCAAAATTGATCTATTTGATTTCTTAACAAAGCATTTCCCACCCAATTTTTAGTACAGTGTTCTCGAATAAGTAGATTCCTCAGAGCGTGACCCTTACAAAGGCCGCAGGGGGAGCATTATGCCCCAAAGTACCTACGATATTGTTTCTGCCGAAAGGTCGCATACTTTTGGAACAGACCTGGCATGTTTATGATATAATTTAGGAGGGAAATATAGTTTCAAAAATTTTCTTTTCTTTCACCGCATTTAAACTTGTTCAGCACTAGTCTGTATGTGAGGGGAACAGTAAAATTTCTATTAAATTAACACTGCATTCACGAATGGGCTAAATCTATGTAACGTCACAGTCGTATGATAACTGCCACACTTATTTCCAGCCATTCAGGTCATAAATTCATGGGACGTCATAGTCACATAACAAATGTAATAGCATGTTTCCAACCACTTAATTCATGCGCTTTACTGCTTCCAGCTTTTGCTTTCTGCAAAAGCTTTCATTTGAAAAGAGTACGTATTTGCCAACAATAATAAGGCCCAAAGGTAAACGAATTGCGCTTGATTTAAAAATACACGTAGAATGCGGTAGCTTTTAAGTTTGAAAATTGTTTGAAGAAGTTAATGATTGAATATTTCTACCCAAACATCATGTTTGAAATTTTACAAGTAGAACGATTAGCGCGGTGGTCTTCAAACTGTGTTCCACGGAACCCTTGGGTTCCACAAAGCATACCCAAGTCACCAAGAGTCACATAAAAAAATAAATAAAAATGTAAATATGCATGCAAAATGCATTTACGTTCTCTATGAAATCTGTATATTTGCTAGTATCTAAAGCTAATCCTATTAATTAAAAATGAGAGAGAAAACTGTATCTCCTATATAATAACTTTTTTTTGAAACACTTTTTAAACTTTTATTATAGTATAATAAAATATTATTAAAACATTTCATCTTTATGTATATTCTCCCTACTAGATTGTAACTATACTATTGTTCACTATCTTGGTTTTCCCGAGATAATTTTATACTCGTTAGCACAATGTCTTGCAAAACTAAAAAGTTTTCTAATGGAAAATGCACCTTATTGCATTTGTGAAAATAAACCACCTATGATGAGAAATGTCGTAATTAGTCCTGAGAGGACCCTGTATCAAACTTCCTTGGGAGGCCTTCTTGGGGCCCCTTAACATTTTGGGATTGGCCCCTATAGTTTGGTAGTCCCGTGTAATTCACACTGCTGATGCGGCGTAGCTACACCTCTGATAAGGACTTATCAACACAGTCGGTGTTAAAAGCTAAATTGAAGCAAGAACAGCTCCTACATTTTACTTTTCGAATTCATGTAAAATACACAGTGTTTCTCACATAGCTGTAAATATTTTAATGCCATTCAAAAAATTGTGTTTAAGGGAAATATATTTCTCAATATGAGTGGCTACAAAAACAAATTCAACTCAGAATATGTAATGCGACTTTGATCACAAATTATTATAAATGAGTAAATTATATTAAAAAAATTATATGATATTTTTTTTAATAAATTCTATACCATTTTAATTACCTTTACATGAAGTACCTATAACACACACACACATGTTGTTTTACTTTAAGTATAATTTTGAAATACATTCTTCTAAGTAAGCGTAGGGAAAGGGGTTCCACGAAAACACTCAAGTTGAATGGATTTCATGAGTTGAAAAAGTTTGAAGATCACTGGACTGGCACAATTTTAATATCAGTCTTGAATTCAATGGGGAGCACGTGATTGTCTATCATGTGACCGTCATGAATTGAGCCCATTCAAACTAGATGACAGTCGGAATCCTTTTGGGAAAACACAGAATTTTAAAATAAAATATAGTTAGGGGAGACCGGGGCAAGATACTGGCTCTCCTATTAGCCGTTCGTTAAACAATAGGATAGAGAAGCTGAAATTGCCCTTTTCGTGTTAGCTGTGAAGCTTTGATGGTTTACCGCTGCCCCGATATAACTTTTATGCATGCGTAAATAAGCTCTGCTACAGATACAGGCAAGATATATCATTTCTCTTTAATATACACTGGTGTGCAAAAATTAAGGACGAGACGGTTTTTTCAATATAACTTTGTACAAAAGATTTCCAAATCAACACATTTAATACCATAAGATCCCCAATACGTAAGGACATGTGTAATATGTAAGCAACGCTTACTAAAAGAGAAATCAGAGGGATAAAAAGAAGCTTGATTGAAAAAGTAGCATGGAGCGCAATGCGATTGAAGGCCGAAACATCCCTGTGATGAGTGTCCAGCAAGAAACATCCGGTCTTTAGTAGGGGATATGATCTCCCCTGACTGCTAGGCAGGTTTCACAGCGTCTGCCCATGCTGGGAATGAGGGTGTCAATGAGTTGTTGAGGCATTGCTGCCCATTCGTCTTGCAGCGCCAATCGAAGCTCCCGAATCGTTACTGGTGGTAAGGTACGAGCTGCCAAGCGTCTGCCTAGAAAGTTCCATACATGCTCGATGGGATTGAGATCCGGAGATCGTGCCGGCCAATCCATACGTTCAATATCCTCACTCTCTAAGAGCTGTTCGGCAGCTACTGTGCGATGACATGGTGCATTGTCGTCCATGAAAAGGAACTGCAGACCCATATCGCCTCTAAAAAGACGCACATATGGAAGAAGAATCTCGTTTCAATAACGGGTCCCGTTGACTGAACCTGCGTCGAATATGTGAAAGTCTGTACGACTACCAAGCATGATGCTTCCCCAAACGAGAACACCGCGACCTCCATACCTGTCCCTTTCAATGATGTTCGAGGGATGATTGCGGCTTCCCCGCTCTCTCCAGATGAGTATACGATGAGAATCGCTACTCAAACTGAATCTGCTCTCATCTGTAAAGAGTACGCGCCCCCATTAATTGTCTCTCCAATTCCGGTGTTCCCGGCACCACAGAGAACGCCTTCTCCGATGGGCAGGAGTTAAAGGTACACACCGTACAGGGCGTCGTGCAAACAGACCACCACCGTGCAGTCTTCTGGCCACGGTAAAACGCGATATCGGTCGTCCAGTCGCCTGTGTCGTGTGTCTAGCGATTTCTCCCGCTGTCTGCCGCCTGTTTCCTCTGGC
Organism: Trichonephila clavipes; assembly: GCA_019973935.1. Taxonomy (NCBI): domain Eukaryota; kingdom Metazoa; phylum Arthropoda; class Arachnida; order Araneae; family Nephilidae; genus Trichonephila; species Trichonephila clavipes. The sequence continues at coordinate 273,675 of BMAU01011417.1, forward strand.
CTGTAAGACAATGTACTGGTCATCTGCGGGTGTGGTTCCTCGTGGACGACCACTACTGAACCCCCGGATAGCTGTTCCTGTAGTTTGAAATTGTCTCCAAAGTCGTGAAACGATGCTGTGAGAAATTCCGAACTCTGCAGCCACACTTGTCACACTGCGGCCTTCCTCCAACTTCCCAATGATTCGACCTCGGGTAAAAGCATCCAGATGTCGTCTAACAGATTGATTATTCGCCATTCCTCGCTGAGGCAGCAACTCGGTGCGATTTTAACTGCTATACGGCGGGCAATCTCTTTGCCAGAAATACTGATCTTACACCGACAACATGCTTTATACTACTCAGACACTCCCCCATTACGTCTACCTGCATATCTGCGCATGTGCTACCGTACATCACCTTACTTTATCTCCTGATTGGTCTTTTTGTCCGCTCTGCCTCTTCGTTCAGCTGATATGCTAATTTTTTGACTTCATCGTTAATTTTTGCACACCAGTGTATATATATATGAGTAACTTAGTTTAAATACTACATATTACCACGAATAAATGTCAATTAATCGACTTCCTTCACGGAAATGGAAACGAATATTTTTTAACAGGCAGTGCATCGCAAGATGACGAGCTCGTCATCTTGCCCCGTGTTTCGGAATTTATTAAACTATGTTGTCTATTTGATTAAATCCTGTAAACGCTTGTTTGTCTGTGTTTTTGTCCGCTCGACCGTGCGCTTCTGGGGCTAAGGGGGGCATCGGATCGGGGAATGTGCCTTTCGAAAGGGGGTAACCAGAGGAAGACATTTTTGCCTTCCACTATCAAATTTATGGTCACTCATCCAGGACAACCTATCATAGACAAAAATATTTTTGAGCGTTTGAGCAGCTACACTTGGAAATGCTGTTAAAATGTTTAAAAAATGTGGGATTGAGACTCATAATCATACAGTGTTTAACGAACATAACTTTGCTGCTTCAAAAGCTACTGGCCATGATGTTGTTCGCGATGAAACTGAGAATAATAGTGCTAATCCTCAGACCCTGGTAATAGAAAACATATAAATCCTCCAGACGAACCAGAACTTCTGGCAAATGCTGATTAAGATGCACTAAAGAAGCCTATGTATATATATATATATATATATGTTTTTTTTATCTCAAACCATTGCCTAAAGCAACACAATGTGAGAAAAAACAGAAAGAAAAGGAGCGCAAGCATTCTTACAAGCACACCCATCAAAGAAATGTTAGAACCAAGGGAAAAGCAGAAGGAAGAACAGGAAACTTTAAAAAAACAGAGAATACAAGTCCGTGAAGCTAAAAAGAGAGTAAAAAACTCAAACTAAGTTCTTGTAGGCCTAAGCCTATAAAGTCCAGGCCAAACAGTCCAGTTGTATCAACTTCAAAGAATGGTGTTATAAGGATGGATATGGATATCTTGCTTGTGAAGAGGAATATTGTGACCCTCCAACAGAATAATGGATCCAGTGCTGTTGTGACGGAACTTTATCGCGCCTTCCACTCCCCTCTTGGGAAAATCTTTGGGGCCAGAATGGCATTTCTTTCCAACCAACTCACGAAGAGAATGCTATGATGCAGATTAGGAATGTGTTTATATTGGAGCTTTGGTATTCACGTGGAGTTCCTAGAAGGAGAGTGCTATGAATGCTAAAGAGAAGTTCTAATGAGAGGCTAGAAAGTCTTGAGAAGTATTATAAGAATCATATAGAAGTGGATTCGAAGCCAGAAGATTACCCATTTGCCGGATCAAGTTGGATTACAGTATTATATTGATGATATAAAGACTAGTAGCTGTTCGCCGTGGAATATCGGTAAGATAGATTATATTAGACTTTAATGCTAGAGCGGATTCTAGTTAGTGAAGGCATCGTCTATAAATTTTGATTCGGTGGTTAAATTATTTTAAACATAGTGAGTAAGGTTTAACGCGCTATTTGTTAAGAATTGTAATTTATGTCATATCACACCTGATCATTAGCCTCCGAGATGTGTGTTGCATTGCTTAATACTATTTGAAATAATAATAAACTAGTTTTATTATGGAAGTTTTGAGTGGTCAATCTTTTGTTCCCACAAACTCAGGTCGCATGGATGAAGAGATGATACCTACAGCCCGTGGGGTATCACACTGTAAATGCCAAGAGGAATGTCCCAATTATGAAAACAGCATTTTTATTTGTGACTATTTTTAGCTGCACAACTAAACACTTTACGTTACAATGCATTATGCTTAGTTTGATACTTTGAAAGATGTAAAAACACAGTTATCATTTGTTAAAGAATGTAACATATTCAAAAAATAAAATCTGTTCAACCTTTCTCAGTGTTGTCATCTTGCCCCAGTACTGTTGCAAGATGACTATTTGTTAAAATTTTGAAGAAATAAAATTATCCTTTGTTTATATTATTTGAAAAATTAAATGGTAATTTTTTAATACTACAAAGGACTACTCTAACACTTCATGTAAAAATAATTTTTTTAATTCTTAAAAATAAATTAATAAACAACAAAAATTGTTAACATAGTCATCTTGCCCCGGTCTCCCCTACATAAAAGTATATTCTCTATTATCAGTAACATTTTTTTTCAGAAACTCATTTGGTTTAAATTTTTCTACCTTAATAAGATCTGAACATGTTTTAGAACGCGGTTTTTTTAATTTGTAACTGATTTTAAAACACCTGTATCTTTTTTACACGCCTTTTTCTACGCATTTGGAACTACGTGGTTCTAAGAAGAGTCTTTTTTTTGGAAAACTTTTTGTTTCTTACTCGATGTCTAAGTCATTGTCTTATAATTATACCCGTGACCATGAGTGGTCTAGTACAAAATGCAGTCTTTGGAGAAACAATGTAGCAAAAAGAAGGAAAAAAAATTCACGTTTTTATCACACTTCAAAAATTAAGCAGCATTACTCACAGCACCCTTTGAGGGATGTGAATATCTCCAGTGACTGTGTTTGAGATCATCGTAAGCAATTGCGCTTATTTAATAGCGCCGAATATAATTATGAACTAAATATTCTTTTTGTTTCTCTTTATTTTTGAGTTGACTATTTTTTATTTTGGTTTAACAGGTTTTTTCCTTCCGCTACTTGACCTAAAAATTATGTACTTATGTATTTTTAGTGTTTGTGATAATTTAAATAACATATCATTCGTATGCATATTAGAACTTTTACACAGTTTTAGGTATTTTAAGCGAAATGTAGTTTTAATTTCATTTTACACTTTTTTTGGACAACATGGAACGTTTCCCCAGTTATTCAACGGACTTTTGAAGATCCTGTGAATTCATGAAAGAAAATGATTCAATTCAAAAAAAAATCCTTGAAAAAGGTGACAGTGAGAAAATCATATTCTGCGTTGAAGCATGATGTAAAAAAGATGAAAGAAAAAAAAGTTGTAAAAAATTTTGGCTGATTTTCTTTAAAAAATAAAGGGTTTTTTTTATTTTCATTTTGTAAATATTAAAAATAAAAAGAGTGGTACCGTTATTTTTACTTTCCCTCTTTTACTATTGGTAAATATTAGGTAATAATATATTTTAGTTTCAGAAAAATTTGATGGAAACGAATTATTTATATGTATATAAAAGAATAGCGACTCACTCACCGCGAGATCTCTGAAACAATTAAATTTGACAGGCATGTTCCTTTTATTAAGTAGAGACCCGCTAAGAACGGAATTTGGGGATATCGGCTCCCAAGGAGGAGACAGGGGCTTACGAGTAAGTTATAAATAAAAAAACCTTTTTTCAACAATTGTATGTCTACAAACTTAAAATTTAGCAAACATTTTTCTTTCGTTGAATAGAGATCCACTAAAAACGTTGTTTGAGGAAATTACTATGAGTGGGGAAATGGAATAACCGAAAAATCTACTTCTGTCTTAGAAATTCAAGTCGTGTTCTTTTAAATCAAAGGAGATGGTTATAAGAATATTTTTCAGTACTCTCGAAAACTTAATGATGGGACAATAAATAACAATAGCTTTAAAAAATGTTAATCCTTACAATGTCATAAAATATGCAGCGAAACGGGTGTAGAATGGCTAGTTTTCCCTTTAAAAATAAGTGCGGTACTTTCGAAGAGCTAATTAACAGTGCTAACACGTATTCCCGTACTTGGTTTATATTTCAATCAAAATTTTATCGCTTTAAATACAATTCATTTTGTATTCTTTTAAAAACTAGAAGCGAAATCTTTATTTTTTATTTTTCTTGTTAACTGTTTCTAAATACTCAAATTACTTGATTTTTTTTAAATAAAGTTTTTTTAAATTCTTAACTAATTTTCAGACGAACATTGAGTGTAATATTGTATTAAATTATGTTACGTGTTCTTTTTACTCATCAATTTCTTAAAATAGGGTAACTTATATAGATGATCTCAAAACAATTCAGCGAGCATTCTTTCTTCAATGAACCTTGGAGATAAACCGATTGTTATATGTTATGAGTCGAGTTCACTTAAGATCGATGTCAACATTTGTTAAATTTTCTTCTTTTTTCTCTGTTAATTCTTCAAGTAGATACGTTCGATCTACGTACTCAACAGAAAGCCTTAATTACTGTCATTACAGGTAGTTCATTTGTGTTGTATTTTATATATTGCTATTTTTCAAAACTATTGCGATTGAGCATATAGTAGATATCGCTATAGATAGCATCAGACTCAAAAAAGATTTTGAGACAATGTTGCAACTCATTGAGTTTTGAAAATACGTGAGTAATAACAATTGCTCGTATTATTTGTAACTAAATTAGGAATTGTAATTTGTAACATTTCTTTAATATGTCAACAAATAATACATATTTAAGGGCCTAAAGTGTTTACAAATAGTGTTCACCAAGACTTAGTGGCCACAGATGTTCAAACGAAGTTGCAAGTAGGGTTTCTTTCTCGGGAAATCGTAAGATTTTCCTACTTTCTGTATTCCCGGAAATGACACATGGCAGAAATAATTAGTGAGGTAGATTTTTGTCTGGATTGTGTATTTCAACCTCTGATTTCAATTTTAGCTGACCTCTCTGTTGTAACTAGCTACCGTTGAGCCCGAATTTGGAAGGGCTTCAAAAGTGGAACCGCCCACGTAGGCTCGGGAGGAATTTCTTCAGCTGGTCGAAGGAAAGAGTAAATAATTATGTGGAGCCATTGGTCCTCCTCAGTTCCTGCACGTCTGTCGAACATAACCTAAATTATTTAGTTTTTAAAGGAACGTCATTTCATAGTTAACTATCACGACAAACCTGATAAACTTCTCATTTCTTGATTTATAGTAAGTAATAATGCTTAAAACTGTTATTTAATATTTTACTTAAATACTTGTTTTAATCATGTCGGTGGATTTTTATGATGCAAAAAATCGACAGCGGCCAAGTCGTATGATTATGCGGCATATAAAAGATGGCTAGAGTGTGTGTTTGTCTTAGGTACTCTCGGCAGAACTAAATCCTAGTACAGGTTCGCATCGTCAGAGATCAGGTTCCCTCTTCTAGAGGGGGGAACAGGGCGTCAAAATTACCTACGGTGATTGGTATCGCCTATAGGGTGCCGCACTCAAAAGGGGTACCAGCTTCCAGGAATATACTAAGGGTCTGCAATTTTAAAACACCAATCCGCAGTCCATTAGATATGAAAATTAACACAGGATTTTGTTAATTTTAGTGATAATTAAGAAAATTTCGATTGTTCTTTCAAATGTACTCGCAACATTAGGTGTTTTCTTTTTATGGACAGTTAATTTCTCATTAATAGTGCATTGAAGTTCTCAAAATATAACTTCAAACATTATGTCGTTTCAAACATTAACTTCTTATATTCTGCATTACAAAATATATGACTTTACTTCTGTCAGCACTTTTTTGAATACTGTTTGAAACATGGGTGAAGCAATTGGTTTGGCACGACGGCCACGTTGTGGATATGGGAGGGCGCACTTTTTGAGAATGATCCCATTCATGTGAGTTAACTTTCCATTGGATATCAATTGTACCATGAAAATCAATCAATACATGTTCAATGAAATAGGGGCAGTTTTATTCAACTTATTTATTGTACTCATTTCATACTTAGAGCTGCGAACACATTTAATTTTAGAATCAGTTGAATGAGATAAATACTCTGCCACACGTTTCTACAATTTTTTTTTGAGTGCGATTATTTATTGAAATTCTTATCCCCGCCTGCAAGGGAACATCAGCATCTACATTGACTCTTGATCTTCATGCAACCAATCAATGAATCCCAAATATATGTTGACTCAATTGTAGAGAATATTGGCGCGCCGCTAAAACCATCTTTGCAGGTCCTCTTTTCCCATCCCTTGTTTAAAAGAGATACTATCTGTTATTTTACACTATTTTCAATTTACATTTTTAAGAGGTGCATTTTTTAATGCTTGAACACGCGCTATCATTTATCTAATTTCAGGATCCGATATCCATTTGCATTTTAAAATACTTTCTCAGGATACTGATACATGCAAAAAAATGGGAATATTTGTTTGTCAGGCAGCAGAAAACTACATGTTTTGTCATTTTGACATCTAATTAACAGTTATTTTTCGGCTTTATAATGATTATGCGTATCGAATTTCCTTTTTTCATCGAGTTTATATTTAGTTCGTCATATTAATGATCCACTTGAATCATCACCGGAAAAAAATACTACCCTAATTCCGATCCGAAAGTTTATTTTTAATTAAGCACAAATGATCCATTCCAGCGTAATTCTTGGGCACTAACAGACACATTCACTCATTATGAATCCTATCAGCGAAATTATCAATTCTTATGCGATCAAATTATCAGTTGAATTACATCTCCTCAAGGATCCAACAAATTGGCCTCCTACCACGTTACAAGGGATTTGAAACACAATAATTCGTGTACATTAGTTTTTAATAGACTTCTCGGTAAAAGTTGAGTGTGAAACAGAAGCGGGAAAAAATAAATTCGTGCTTGGCGTCATGTTTGGCTTTTGAACGCGAAACAGGGGCACATCGGGCAGTTATCATTATCTTGTTACAAATCATAAATTCGCTGTTCTTCCATGCAACTGTTTGAGGGCCGAAAGACAAGTAATTGAGGTCTTACGCGTCGCAAATTTAACGTTGTTCACGCCGACAAAGGACTAAATTATAATCTTTTATGGAATTCGGATCACGATTTTTGGTTTGGAAGGGGAAATCGTCATTTAAGAGAGAAAATTTCCCACTAGTCTTTATGTTTCTTTCGATTGTTGAATGGGACTATGAAATGGGTCGGGATAGTTTTTGGAAGAAATTTTACCGAGGAAATAATGAATCTGAAAAATTTTCTCCAAGTCTCATTTTATTTTTTGGACAATGGATATTATTATTCGGGGCTTTTGCGGGAGTTGATATTTTTTTTATACTGGTATTTTGTGATTAAAGGTACATAAAAAAAGATGCCGAAACGAATACAGCCTGTGAATTCTATTGAAAACTCGAGTACGTATGTAGTAAACTATGTAGTAATATACTTCGCCTTTGATATTAGAAGAAAAAAAAACCACGAAATATATTCTTTGAATTCACATAAAGTACGCATGTTTCACAATGATCTGTAAAACCTTTTTCTGGTTTAATTTATTGAGTTTTAAGGAAATAAATTTCTCTCAATTCAAGGTGAAACTTTTTGCGTGATTTTCACGTGATTCACGAGAACTACAATTTTACGTCTCTCCGAAATTTTAAAATATATAGAAACACTAATACCACAATTAAATAATCTTATAATTCTTCATAAAAACTCTGTTGTGTTTGGGGAAATTTAAATTTTAAGAGCTTCTAAAATTTCTTCTTAACTTGGTACCACAGAGTCCACATCTTCAACATTCGGGAGGAAAATAGCAGGACGATTTTAAAATGAAGACATTTATTAATTTCTACTGTGTTGATGATTTAAGTGAAATATCCATCCGAAATTTAAAACAATGCACACAGCTGTACAAAAATTAACGCACATTTTTTTTTTTATTTTGTTACAATTCTGCTGCTGAAATGAAATTCATACTTCAGGTGCAATGCACTACTTAAAGGATAAAAAATCATAATCGGTAGAAAAATTAGGATGCATGCAGTATGGAACGGAACAGAGAAAGGCTATTTACAGAATGACATTGGTATAAAATATTATCTAGTTAAGAGAGAGATAACAACAAAACAGAGTCCCATCGTAAGTTATGTTATCATTCTCAGCTCCTTATTATACGACTGAGAATCCATATTCTTCAATGAACATCTGTATCAGCCATCTGATCATTTTGCTAAGATTTTCTTAAAGTAATCGTTAAGGGATGTGACTATACCCAAAATTCGCCGTTTGGGTGAAAATTTTCGAAAGTTCTTTTATGTTTTTATTTTATAGCCCATACATTTAAGATTCCAAAACATTTTATTTTTGTCTCTACGATATTTAGAAGCAAAGTTATAGCCTGATTAGTAAACCGGAAATGGAATTTACAAAACCGGAAACAGTTTCCTACACAAAATATTTTTAAACTATTGAATTGAAATTTTCAGAACATATTTTATTTAGTTCTATCCGAATTATGAAACAAAATCTAATCTCTGTTTATATATCTATGTACTTTATTGCTTTTTTTATTTAAAAAAAATCATTATTTTTTTTTTTTTGAAAAATCGAGTTTTTGCACAAAATTTAGCATATTTAAAAAAACTTACAAATCTTTTAATGCCTAACACATATAACGATTTTATTTATGTACTGTATAAATATTATTTTAATACATTTATTAGAATTTTGTGTAAAAGATCGTAACTGCAATTTTTCATCAAAATTTCACTAAAAACAACAATTGCTATAATCTATAAAACTCTCTAGAAAAGAGCAAAAGGGTAAAAAAAAAAAAGTCCGAATTAGTTAAACATGAAGCTGAAGAGAGCTTGAGCTATACATATGGTGTATTTAAAAAATGTAGAATTAGTAGAAATTTTTTTATACTGTATTAAAATCTTTAAATTATTAAATGTTTTTCAATTTTTTGCTTCTCGGTAAAGTTTACGACAGGATTTCTTTTTAAGATATTGAATTGAAATTTTCAGAATAGACTATAGACTATAATCTATTCTCTGTGTATATATTTATGTATTTTATTGTACTTTTTTGCGAGAAAATGTTAGTTTTTTGTAAAAATTGGATAAAAATTGACATATTACAAAAACTTTCTGAAGTATTACAAATCTTATAGTTCTAAGCACAAATAATAATGCTATTTATGTACTGTATAAATATTATTCGAATATATTCATTAGAATTTTCCATACAAGGTTTACCGTAGCTGCAAAATGTTTCACTCAAAATTCACAATCTATTCAAAATTATTTATTTTGTAGACATTTTATTTGAATTACTAGTTTTATGCCCCTATTCAAACGAAGTGTTTATTTAGTTGAAAATTTATACATTTAAAAAAAGAAGTACTCCGAAGGTAGTCCTATAACTTAAATGATGAATTGAAAGAAACTTGGTTTTTTAGATTGATTCATTCAATGCTTATTAGCATTGCATTCTAAAGGTACATGAGAACCAGAGACTATGAGTCTCGCAATTTTCAGTGCCCGCGGTAGCCAAGTGGTATAGGTATCGGATCGTGGCTGGTTTTGTCACGAGTTCGAGCCCAGTACCACTAAAGACCCGCCGTGTAGGGCATCAATGTCGAGAGCTGAAACGTCCTCCCGTTGGTGTGGTGTGGTAGTTAAGAGAGGGGTGTGCCAGCTCACAAACAAGTGTCGTCCACGTCAATTGACCATGGTTCAAAATTACGTGGTCCGTCTCCAAAGCCCTCGTGTAGTTGAGCAGTGCGACGTTAATATTCACTCACTCACTCACTCGTAATTTTCAACGATGGTCAAGTGAAAACTGAGCGACACCTGAGCCCACTCTCCGTGACTTCCACACTGGGAGGATCCTAGATAAGTGATTCTTAACCACTGTACCACGGCACTTAGGTGTGCTGTCAGATTCTTTTTAAATTATTAATTATACTCTGTGGGCAAAAAAATAAAATCCGGAACTGAATCATTCGAAACTAAAAGAATAAACTATTCCTGGTATAGGGTACATGTAACTTATTCATTGTATATTTAACTTATTATTTCGTGGATAGATGGATAAAAAAATTTGATTGGTTTCATAATCCATTACATCTTTATTACATCTGGATATACCTGTAAATAAATTAACTTTAAAAGAAGAGCAAAAACTAATTTCGCTCTGTTTTAATAGAGATTTAATTTTAAAACATTCGGAAGAGTTAATTCTTTTTGGATTAAAATTAGAAGCAATTGTCTCATAATAGCCCAAAAAATACTCTAAAACTATTGTTACAATTTTCTACATCTTATTTGCGTGAATTCGGATTTTCGGCATTAGCAAACATAAAAATGAAAAAAGATCGAGACTTTTTTTTAAACGTAGATGACAAAATGAGAGCGGTATTATTATTTTTTACGACCTAATATATGAACGAAATGATCAAAAATAATCAAACTCATATTTCGCGTTAAATGTATTCTTATAATTAATTACTCAATAAACATTTTGTTTTCTTCGCCATACATATTATTGTACTTAACATTGAAAAATATTATCATGAATTATTATATTACGGATAAGTAAAATTATTTTAAACTTTTTTTGTTGTTAGCATGCCGCCAAATTTTGAAATAGTTAAAATTATTCCGGAACTAAGAATCACTGCCCTTAATTTCAGGCTTTCTTCATCAAGGGTTAAAGAGTCCAATCCAAACTTGGAACATATTTTCAAACAGAGAACGGTTCCAGTTTTCGAATAACTTTATAAATTTGTAACTCCAAACGCACGCTTATCATATATAGCATTCTTAACATTTGAAAATGTTCTAAGAATACGTACTTTTTCACTTGTGTCCGAAACTTTTGAAATATATTTGATTTGACAATATAGGAGACAAAATATGTAACACACCCGAAAAATAGACTGGTTCTTATCGAAATGAATAGTATGCTATACTCTTGTAAAGATAGTTAAGGTAGAATGTAATAATTAAATTCGAACGTTTTTTATCCCAAAATGTGTACCGAATTTGGATTCTGATCTTTAACATTACACAGAAGTAGACCCTTTGCACTATGCGTCTTCAATGGCAACAAAACTCAGATCCATGACTCTACAGAAACAACGCCGCCCACGAGTTTGCGAACTTTAAGGGTGTGGAAAAGTAAATTGATGTGTATTGTAACAATTTATAAACGTATGATATTCTTATACAGTAGAACCCCGAAAACTCTGCACTTAATAACGTGGATAACTCAATGAGTAAGTGAATATTAACGTCGCACTGGTCAGCTACACGAGGGCTTTTGGCGACGGACCACGTCATTTTGAATCATGGTCGAGTGACTTGGACGACACCTGAGCTGGCACCCCCTCTCCTAACTACCACACCACACCACACCAACGGGAGGACGTTTGAGCTCTCGACAGATTTAGCGCGCATCGCTCCCCTACACGGCGGGTCTTTAGTGGTACTGGGCTCGAACTTGTGACAAGGCTGGCCACGATCCGATATCTTGACCACTGGGCTACCGCAGCCACACCGGATAACTCAGTCACATTCTTGCAGGTCGTGAAAACTGCACGTGCTGACCCCGTTCAAGGTCCCGATACAGAAATTATTGCTGCTATCACAGTGAATGAAAAAATGCTGGAAAATGATATTGACGTTGAGAAAACATTGTGAAGATCCCATAGCGAGGGACTGAAGGCTATCGAAACCGCCCTTCAGTATTTAGAACAAGGTCATGAACTTACTGCTTCCTCGTCGCGTCTACGTGATGAAGCAACACTACACATAGGAAAACTACAGGCCACTACGCATTTCTTTAAAAAAAAAAGTAGCCAATTTTTACTAATTCGGCTACTTTATTTTCAGTACACACACAGGCGCCTTTTTAAAAGTATTTTTGTAAGGTGTGTCTGATCAGGTGAATTATTGTATACGATGTATTCAATAATTTTCATTTTCATGTAGTCAATGCGCTATGCCTTCCTTTTCCTTTGTTTAAAGGTATTTGGACAGTTATTTTCTGTTGTATTCTCAAGCAAACAGTAGATACAAGTGCAGTACAATTTCACTAATTCTTTTTAATCCCATTCTCGATAACCCAACATTTTCACAAACTCTTCCGTTCGCATTAGGCCGAGTTCTCGGGACTCCACTGTGTTAATAAAAAAATTAGGTTTTCCAATTTAATAGAAACATATTAAATAGCAACGAACATTCTGAGAAGGAAACACTGTTTTTAATATAATTTTTCTTTTTATCTACAGATCTCTATCTTGTTATCTGAAAGGGTTTCATTCAGTGAATTCATTAAATACGCGCTTTCACATGAAGACTTGTAAAAAGTTCCTTGTAGACGACGTTAATATCATTCAATGTCGCAAACCGAGTGATAGGAATGAAAGAAAATCAACGTGTGAAGTAACTTTGATACGCGACAGGTAGTATTTATATGGAGAATCTGATGATTAATGGCAAGCACTTAATAAATGAAAGCTCCACTTAAACATTTTTGTTTTGTTTGTTTTTTTCTTTGGAAAGATTCGGAATTCGATTATTAATACCTGAAGGAGAGAAAAAAATTAGAGTTAAAATATATATTCCAGCGGAATATCTTTTGTATTTAATTAAATACTTAACTAGCTGGTTTTCATAGTTACGTCCCACTGATTCACAGGCGTTTTTATCTTTATGCAGTGGACAATTTAACGAGCATAGAATTCTAGAATCAGACGAGTTTGGCTGTCCCTTTTTATACCCCTTCATTCAGAATCCTGGAACGAGATCTTCCTCGTAATTGATGAGCATCGAAAATCGTCGAAGCCCTTGGCGTCTGCCGAATGCCGAAGCACCATTTTCGTTTTCTCAACACCATTGAGTGCAGGGCGAAGGTATTACACCCTTCAATTAAGAGTCATTGCTGAACACGAGAAGAATCCATTAAAGCTGCACAACAACCGTCATTTTAACGCTGTTGTTGGCGATGAAGTCGTCCCGGCGCTGTCAATCTTGCCAGCATCTATTGGCTCCCCCTGCTTGGTGATACGCCCCTCGTGGGATTTTTGATATTCCAGAGATTAAGTCGTGATTTAATCGTAATAATAATGATAACTATAAATATTTATCTGTTTGGAAATTTTGGCCCGAAATTGGTAGGTTTGGGCATCGTTACTTTTATCATTTGGCTTATAATTTATGAGCGTATGATTCGATACATTTTGATCTATCGAAGCCATTTCACGCATAAAAATGTATTTATGCGTGAAATGTCTATTTATTTTTTAGGAGAGAAAAATTAGATGTCGAATAATTAATTATCCTCACTATTACTCGGACATTCATTAGATCCAATTAATTAACTTAATTCGTACAATTTCATTGATTTATTGTTTATTAGCGTAGCACTTCGAAGCCACACCAGGACTATTCAGAACGGACGTCGCAATTTGGAACCTCGAACAAATGAGACGACGACAACACCTGAGCACATTTACTCCCCTCTCCAAACTTCCACATCGCTTCAATGCGATGACTCAGAACCCGGGAGATTTAACCTGCATCAGCCCCTCTACACGGTTTGTCTTTTGCGAACTCAACAGAAAAAGACGTTGGCCACTAATGACGTGATCATGACCACTCAGCTGTCATACCCATATGGCATCTTAGAAGATGGTTTAATTTGTAACACAGTGTAAGCGTTGCTGAGGAATACACATACGTGTAATTCTCTTAAAGTTTTAAGAGCAGCGTTTGAAATTTGGAGAAATTTCCGTACAACACACGAAAAGAGGCAAGAACCTTTTAATTTCAATTCGCATTGAAAATTTATGAGAGTTTTTGAAATTGATTTTTGTTTGAGAAGTATTTTACAATTTCGTAAATTTTCCTATTATTCAGTCCTTTCCCTACGAAACGGTAATAATACACAGTGCGGCAAATAAGTTTTAGGACTGTGTTCGTAAAAATGAATGGAAACAAGAAATTAATTCCTGTTTTGGTTTTTTATTCAAAATGGAACCCTCCGGCTTCAACTCATTTGTTATAGCGACTTATTAAGGAATTGAACTTCTGTTGTAAATCACTTTGTGGAATGCATGCGTCGAAGCTACTTGTGTGTGTGTGTGTGTGTGTGTGTGTGGAAGATCGAAATAACCTCACAATAACACCTTTTTAATTTCATATTAATTTTTGGGAACAAAGTAGTGAATACAATGGATGACTCAGCACACAAGCATTAGTTTTTACCAAAAATCGATGAACAACAAGGGACTGGGTGCACTGTTGTGGAAAAACACCAGACGACGAATTCTGACCATGAAACGCTTTAAAACAGCTAAGTAATACTGATCTGTAATTGTTTGTGTCCAGTTGAAACAAATTCTTTGTAGATAGTACCTCCAGCATTGAAGAATAATAATAAGCATTGTTTTGATTTTGGATGAAATTTTCCTTGTTTTTTTGGTTTGCGGTGAATTTTCTAACTTCTATTCCGCACTTTGTAGTTTTGTTTCAGGTTTCATCCCCTGTGACAATGGACTTGAAGGAGTTTGGTTCGTTTTCAGCGGCTGAAGTGACGTCTCTTGCAATGTGCGCTTTTCATTGCTCAAGGGATGAAGTATGTGGAACAAATTTAGCACACACTTTTGTTTTGCCCAAATATCCATGCAGGATGTTTCTTTATTAATGTTTAAAGAGTCCGTCATCATTCTTAACGCCGCGCAGCGATCATTTACCACAGAATTTCGTACTTTATCAATAATTTCGGGTGTTCTACGTGAAATTGGCCTTCCACTACGCTGATCATCTTCTATCGCATCTCTTCTATCTAAAAAACGTTTGTGCCACACAAAAAAATTTCATCTACTTTAACAATAATCACCGTAAACCTTTTTCATGAGTTGGATGTTTCCGAAGCACTTTTACCAAGTTTTGCGTAAAATTCGATAACAGCTATTTTCTCCACTTTAAAAAATTCACCACTTAAAAATTCACCTCTGCAATGAAAAACGCTTGTCTCCTCTCAACTACTGAACCAAATGCCATCCACTTGTTCGCAGAGTGTCAGCAGACCATGGACGTTATGCACTAACGGCCTGCTCTACAGGACTAGTCTTAAAACTTATTTTCCCCATTTTTGCAAACCTGAACTACACAGTCCCAAAACTACGTCTGGCGAAAATAATACGTGTGTATATTTAAAAGACATTACATCACGCCAGAACAAAAATTATAGATTTTGGATCAACTAAAATTCAGAAAATATCGATGGGTCGGCCAATTTTAAAATGAAGTAGTATTCCGGACTGTACAAATGAGTCTAAATTTAGATTCATCGCATTGGTTCTGATACTGCTCTATTGCCACACAAATATTATTTCACGTCTCAAAGGATTTGTGATTGAGAAGATGAGAAAGGTGTTTGAAATCGGACGGCAATGAGAACAAATTATCTCTCTCGTCAATGACGTGACATATTTGTTCTTTTTGTTTATTTGTATATTTTAATGTTAATTTTTTTCTCAATGTTATGAGTTGTGTTTCGAGTACCCTTTAAAATCTCAATTATTCCTTATACGATTTAACTTCGGATCATGTTTTTTTAAAACATCTTATTAAAAACAAAGCAAATCTTGAATGCATCTAGTCAGCAAAGAATTCAATACCATGCAAAAGCATCCTCGGACAGAAAGTAGTACAAATTGGACGATAAGTAGCGTATAATGTGTTAAAAACACAATCATTAAACCCTACATCTTCAGCAGCCAATCATTTTTAACATGCACAATCCTTCAAATGGGTATGTTTTTCCATATAATCACGTGTTCTATTTATTACACAATTATCTGGATCAGAATTACGTCCGAGATTGAAAGGTCGGTAGTCGGGAAAAGTTTTGCTTCCGATTGGGCGAGGCTGGACGTTCTTTTGAGCGAACATGGCCTTAAATGATGCGATCCATTTCAATTACCATCACACTTCCTCGCTATTTAAAAGAATAGGAGTTGGGTACAGACATTGTGCTTCCAAAAAAGAAATTTGACGAATCCGGTTGCCGCCGGTCACCTGTTGAATGTCTCAACTGTCGGAGGACACGATTTTTTGCCGTAATTTAACGGTTATCTCGTTGTGTTGGATCCTTTAAATTGTGAAATGTTTTTGCAGATCGAGTGTAGGGATTCATTGAGAATTTCGTCACGAATGTGACCTTCATCGGGCCATTAACCTTATTAACTTACTTCTCTCTCCCTTGATCATTAAGGAGAAAATGAAGTGGCAATTACACCTGGGATTTTTTTCAGTGATCATGATTTTGAAAGGCACCTAAGTAGGGTCGGAGGAAAGTTTAATCTCGAGCATGGGAGGTGTCCATTCAAAAATATCCGAAATAAGCCTCTTTGAATGAAAAGTTTATATAAGAGACCTTATAAAAATGCATAATTTAGATACATTATGAATTTCAAATTTATCGTGCTTCAATATATTATAATTAGAAATCACATGGATACGGTTTCAAACCATATAATAGATTCTAGAATTAAAAATATTTTTTGAATTTATATACGACTGTTTTACGAAAAGAAATCCTACATTCAAAAGAACGAATATTTTCAAAAAGAATATACATAGTTTTTAAAGTTGTTCTTGTAGAGAATAAATTGCCCGGACTAAAAAAAATCCCACAGAAAATTAGAATATTCTCCTATATTCTGTAAGCAACAAAAAAAATTCCAATATGAGAAAACATTTATCAAAAATTCTGCTAATGTTATTCTAGTATTTGAAGGTAAATTCGAGCATATAATGATTCCTTTTTTAACTTTTACTAAGCCGTGGTATATGTAAACACATATATCTAAACACCTGAATTAATTTTAAATGTGTTTTAACACCAATATACTGCTGGTACCATGGCTAGCCCCACAACTGATATCTTGATTTTCTAAAAGATGACCTGTTGGTTTCATAAGCAACAAGAAAGTTATTTTAAATGACATCTGATTGACTATATATATATAAAGTTGATCTTTACATTCATCATAGACGTTTGTGCTCTACTAAAGCACATAAAAAAAAGAAACAATACGTTTGTACAGCTTGCAATATCCCTCTGTGTTGATCCCTATTTTCTGAAATTTCATAGATAGTAATATGGAGAAAAAATATTGGAATGTTTTTAATACAAAATATATCTAAATTATAATTATTTTTGTAGGTTTAAATATTTGCGAATTATATTTTTAAACACTGCATGTAATTTAAAAAATTGCAAAAGTATAAGAATAGTGGGCGAAGGGTAAACACCACCAAAAATAGTTTTAAAAATCAAATTTTAGGTTCAATCTCGATGCCAAAAAATGTTTTGACATAACATTAGTGGGAAAAAAATGACCTTATAAAGGGTTAAATAAAAATTAAAAACTATTTTTCTTAGTAATTTTTCCAACATCATCAGTGGAAAAATATCTTTTTGCACTTTTCGATTCCGTTTTGGCGGAATAACTACTGTACATCCCTTGTCTTCAAGACAAGGGTCCATAACTTCTAGACTAGGGATGGCGAACCAGTGGCACGCGACACAATATTTTTGGCACGCCAGCGATCAAAATGGTTTCCATTTTATTTCAAAACAACAAAATTCACTATAGAATATTGCGAACAAGGGCGAGGGATCGATGGCGGGGCGGCGGGAAACACACTCGTTTGTTATTGTCTTTTAGTTACGTCTTGGACTACAGTTGCTGAGGATGCAAAATTTGTCTACGCATAGCGTAGTCAATTTCGATGACACAACTGTATTTTAAAATTTATTTGTGTTATATTTACAATTTTTAACTGTTATTTAACATGGCTGGTTCAGCAAAAGAACAAAAAGGAAAGATAGTGAGTGTAACAGAAAATTTCAAACGGTGAATGTAGAAATCTGGCATGATTAATGAAGGCGTCAAAGCGGTGTGTGTTTTATGTTGTGGAACAGTGGTGTGCAGAACATATATCGTCTATAAAACGGCATTTTGAAACCAATGCTCTTGTCGAAGAAGTGAACGGCAGCCAAACTAATCAATTGCTCAGAAACCGTTTGTCCAATGCAGCAGGCAGTCTACTGAAAGTAACATCCTACAATCCTAATGTAAGTTATTTGTCTTTCACACAGAACTAACACTAATGTTACTTTCATTTGAATTACATATATAGCTAAAACATTACAACTATACAGTACAAAGGGCATCATTTTTTTGTTGAAAATAAGGAATTTTGAGTTTTGTTAGTGTACAGTTTTATTATTTTCACAACACGTCCGTTCCTCATTCAACACTTTTTTAAATAAAATGGCGCCATAATCCAGGTTCGCCAACTCTGTTCTAGAGTATTTTTGAAAATAAGAAAGAAAAATGAATTTAATCTCCTGAATCCTATTAAATTACCGCGATTGTTATATCAATGACTAGCTTGCGCAATATCTGATCTCCTATACGTCAACATCTTGCAAATGTTTTTAATGAACGATGTTTCTTACAAAATTTCAATCCATTCTTCAAGGAAACTGGTATCTATATACTGAGCAAATATTATTCCAAAAACTTTCTTAATGAAATATTGCTCCTCGGTTTGAAATAAATATAATTTTTTTCACATAATTAATTCAAGAGACGTCAGCTAATTAGCACAAATGTCGAAGCATTTGCATTGTGTTTTCCAAGATTTTAATTTCATTCATTACGATAAATTATCAATACCTTTTAAAACAAATTCTATATTGCTTAAAATTTTCTGAAACTCGTTATCAGATGTGTCTTTGGGATTTATTTTTCAAAAACAGCTTTCAGTTTGTATTTAAGTGAATTAGTTAAAATTTTTCCAATAGTTACACTTAGGCTATCGGCGACGGATTTTATGTGCCATAGAGCAGTGACATTATACTTGAGATGTATAACTTCCGTACTACAGGACTATATGAGAAATATTAAATATAGAGCTCCTCCATTCAATGCGCAGAAATCCCCATTATTCACCCGTTATTACCATTATGAGTGGAATCAGGGCTCAAATTCACTTGTGGACCTTTGACATGACAATTGAGTCACTGGGGTCCAAAAAGGGTTTTTGAATGAGGTCAGATAGGAGTATAAAGAAATATGTGTATTTATGAATAATATTTAAGTTAATCATTTAATACCTCTTGAATTTTTTATTAAATTATAATTTAAATATTTGTTTTCCACGGAATAAATTTAAAAACAAAATTGATGTTCACTTTTCAAAATGAATTGATTTTGAAGTTAAAAAATAATAATGCTTTTTTACTATTTTTCATTGAAAATATAATTAGTATGACTTGAGGACCATGAAACAAAACATCTAACCAAAGAACTGTTGTAAGAAATTGCTTTTTAGCTATTAGTTAAGAATCCGTATGCCTTTTTCCCATTAAGTTTTCAGACAATGACATATAAACATGATAATTAGAGGAAGATCCACTGATAATATGTATATCTCTCTTTTTCCTGTAACAATAAATTTTTATTATAGTGGGATGGTTATCAAGAGCTGTCTGTGACATGTATCGTTACTCGCATCTAGTTTTTAGCTAAGTGTTCAAAAATGCGCTGATAACAAAAAATGTCTTTCAAAATTAACTGAGGAAGATATAAAATTAATTTTAAGATGCATTTATTCGTTGAAAATTAGTACTGCAAAGATTTTAGGAAATGATTAAGATATATCAGAGCGCAATGGAAAAAAAATGGAACTCCAACTAAAAAAAAATCTAAATCTGCGTAACAATTTATTTAAAGTATATTTGAAATGTCAACTTTCTTAAGCACTACGATTAGTGAAAAATAGTTTACGAGAGTATTTATAGTAAGATGAGAGAGATTTAAATTTTATAAAAAGGTGCTAATTTGAATTACGTTTCCTGCGGAAAATTATATTTTTACACAAAATTCCTACCTTTGAACAATCAATTTTAAAAATATACTTTCGAAACATCAAACTTGTTGCATTTTTTTGTATCAAAAACCTGATCAAAAAGTTTAAAAAACTATATATCATTATTACATGTATTTATTTATTTTTTTCACTCTGAAAGCCTGAACAATTTTTTTTAACTATGTATTTATTTATACGTGGATTTTTGCAGCTTTAAAGATCAAAAAGTTTTAATGAAAGCTTAAAGGAAATCATTTTAATTTGCAACATATTTTCAAAAATATTCTCAATATCTGAATAATTCCAATTATAGTCCAAACCAGGCTAGTCAACGTTCGACAATAATCATTAATTTGTATGCAAGAATATTTCAAAAATTTGGCAACATTTTAATTTTAAAAAAGTCACTTTTGTTCTCATTGATTTTTTAAACTATTTATCTGATTTATACTTGTGATACAAGCAAAATAAAAATTATATATACGCTTCCCTCCCAAATAAATTGCTGTCGAGTTTTTTTCTTTATGATTATATAATACCAGGCGTTGCCTGCCCACTTTTCTTGGTTATTCTTGACATTGCAAGAGTATACATTCTGTTTAGATTATTCTTATCTAAAACCTAACATTATACCTTCGATTGTATTGAAAAAATTTTATAGCATTTACTTTTCGATTTACAGAGGACAGGACTTGAATTTATAAATTAGAAGTGTATTTATCATTTACATCCCTGTAGCCCTCGCTCCCTCGAAGTTGATTTCCTCAAACACTGTTATTAGAGGATCTCTACTCATTAAAAGAAACATGCTTGCAAAACTCTAATCGTTTAAAAACGAGAATCTGTTCTCTATTACACCATCGCAATCTTCTATGGGAGCCGATTTCAGAAGAACCCTTTCTTAACGGATCTCAGCTCAACAAAAGAAACATGCTTACTAAATTTCAGATCTACAGATCCAATGGCTCAAAAAGGGAAAAATTTGTGTATATAACACTCATTTAAACCCCTCTAGGCAGTGGCATAACGGAGAATATCAGAGACCCCCTGCAAAGTCAGGTTTTGCCTATAATATTTTATGAATTGGTTAAATACGATTTAGCGTCAGTCAAGCTTTGCCCATCTCCTCTCCCCACGATGCGGATGTGTATGTTATGCCACTGCCTTGGGGAATAATTTTCGAAAAACCCTTTCTTGGGGGGATTTCTACTCATTAAAAGGAATATTCCTGCGAAATTTCAAGACTGTAGGTCTAATAGTTCCGGAGACTTCGTAATGAGTGAATTGCTTTTATACCATGTAATACAATATAAGCATATTTTATGATTTTTTGCTGAAAACAGATACCTTTTAGATATTTTCATTTGAATTTAATAGGAATGAGACTGGCTATATTTTATTTTTTCATTAAATATGACTTAATAATTTTTGTAATTCTAGCGAATGAATTGTTTTTGAAGTGTTCTATCCAAGAATGAAACCATAAAACAATGTATTAAATAAAAGTTGACGCTTTCCTGGAAGCCTCCTCTTGAACCATTGACCCATATATCTTTAAATTCCCGCAAAAATAAAGCTAGTAAAACCACTTAGTGAAATTTATGATGGGTAATCACAGCGAGTGATAAACAAGATAATGAAACCCGATAGTGTCATCTTGTCACTTTGTTTGAATTACAATAAACATTATAATGAAGCGTTATTATTTTTATTTGACTAAAACGTGAGAAGACAACAATATCTTTATTATAGTATATGATATGTAGTTAACGTTATCAAAGTGAAGAACAATGCGTGTTCTCTTAAACTTATGAGTTGATATCTGCGATTGACTATGCCGAAGCAGTTTTAGGTAAAGTATGATCATTCGTTAGGTGAAGTAATGTTTGATCGTCATCCGTTTTTAATCTTTTTCCCTTCTACACGTGTGTCAATTCAAGAAGTAAACAAAAAACAGGAAAAGAATTAAGACACATTTTTGTTTCATAATTTGACATCGAAAAATAGTTTAAGATATTGTGAAAGGCAGTAAAACCTTAATGAGGAGCGTTTTAAAACCAGGAAATTATTCAAAGCTTTTTAAGGTCAAATCACATATTAAAATCTATTTGTAATTAAGTCGCTATTAATTTATATGTTGCTTAAAAATGTAGCTTTCGAAAAAATGATTGCATACACCTTAAAAGTTCATTGTATCGTCAAATTGTCTCCCATTTATGTTTACGGGAAAAATTTTGACTACACCTATGAGTAAAAAACGTTACGTCATATTTACTAAGCAGGAAGTTGCTATAACGAATTGTTAAGTATGATTTTTATCTTTCTAATACTTTAATAGTGCTCATTGGGAGTTTAGTAGAATGCATAACCCCCTGTCGGGAGCTCTAATCTCCGATATTACTTTTTTGAGTGACTTGGATGGCTTTTACATATGCCCGCCTGTTTAAAAAAGTATTTTAAGTTAAAAATTTAATACCTTGAATTTAAAGATTTAAAGAAATTATTGAATTAAATGAAACATATGCTAAATATTTGTAGAACCACCCCCCTCCCCCCCGAAAAAAAGACAGCTAAATTTGGATAAGAACAATAGGCGGGGCTTAGCTTAGTCAATCTGAACGCAGCAAAGAAGTCAGTGTAAAAAATTTAGAACTTTTGCACGAGTTCAAGTACAAAAGAAAGCAATGAGATTGGTCCTCAGAGATATCATGATAAGAGACGTGAAAATATTTCCCTGCATTTTATCAAAAAAGTCAACTGCTGTTTTTCTCATTGTTTGTCTGTTGCTCGCCGTTCCGAGATCTGTTTCTCATAAATGCCATAAAAATGAAAAATAAACTTAAAAGTCACTTTTATGTGTATCAGGTATATCATTAAAATTTAATAAAATTTCTTTAGTTAAAAAACTATTCATTAATCATATAAGTGTGCTGCGTTTCTTGCCGTGGTAAATAAACTCATTAATCTTGGAGATAAGGTTTCTCTCTGTTTCTCTTGTCGTGGTATTAATTGTTATGTTTATATGACAATCGTATCTTATAAGGAAACGAAGGAGCGTATAAAGAGAATTTACGCAACGCTCGAAATTCATTTGAACTTTTAATTAGGGCTCTCAGTTCAGTGATTTCCCATTGCTGGGGAATGAAAAGTCAAAAAAAGTATACACGAAAGTGAAATATAAAATCTCTCGAATGCTGATTCCACTTTCAGATGTTGATTTAATTTTTCATGTACAATGCTAGTATGTACCATGCCCTATTCAATGGAAGGCTAACCTCTGTGTATTGAGCCAAGGTGTCAATTGTTTGCTGACCGATTAGTGTTACGTAGAATCTCACTAGAAAGCAACAAGACTATTGGCGACGGAATGCAAGTGACAAGGACGTCCCCCCTGCGAAATTCCACACCCATGGAAGGGTTTTCAGCCTCGACACATTTAGCATCAGTCCCTCAACACGGTGGGTCTTCAGTGGTACGAGGCTCGAAATCATGACACACCGGTCACAAGTCTGACCATGACCACTAGCTATCGCGGCCAATTAGAATGTAACTTAGTATAAGTACACCATTCATCTGACCCCTCTGTAACTATAGTTATGTTCACGTTATTTTTTCCACTCGATAGGAGATAGAAGTAC
Source organism: Trichonephila clavipes (assembly GCA_019973935.1). NCBI lineage: Eukaryota > Metazoa > Arthropoda > Arachnida > Araneae > Nephilidae > Trichonephila > Trichonephila clavipes. The sequence continues at coordinate 297,352 of BMAU01011417.1, forward strand.
AATGCATCTTCCCAACAAATTGATAAGTAGATCAGAAAGAGATACAAAATACTGATATTTCACCCAGGAAATGATCACGCGAATGGCCGTAAATATTCAATTTGATGAGAGTAGTTTTTTTTTTTTTGAAAAGTACAAATTGTGTTCTGGGTTCGTGTGTAGGAAAGGTTCTAGTTTTCTGATGTCCAATCCTTATTATACTTCCGCATCACGTCTGCTGCACGCTCCACGCACTCTCTCCATTTAAGGCTAATTTAGACATTCGAGGTCATCTGATATCAAAGTTTGTTAACAATTGTACTTATTTTGTTGAAATAAAGAGGGATTATGGCAATATTGCTGTTTCTGATCGCGTATAATTCCTTTAATATATTTTGAAATCGAAGAAGAAACAAGTCTCGTTCAGTTTTATTTTATAAGCAGTGCACAGTGACTGCATGCATGTATTTTGTACATTTTATGAGAATTGATTTGTATTGATACATAATATATAGATACAGTAAAACCCGTTTTTGTTCGGTAGATAGGGACCGCATAAAAAGAAAGAGCACAAAAAAATTTGCGGAAATATATTTCATAAATGCTTATATACAGATAACTAACGACTTTGTCAACATACTGCAGAAATTATTTTTATTCACGGAGAGGGACCACATAAAAAAGTCGCTCTTAAAAAATATATCAAATGTTTACGAAAAATTTATGAGAATGTACTTCCAAACAAAATAATTAAATTCCACATGGTAACATTTTAAAAACATTTTATTTCTCATTGTATACATGGAGAAGTTTTCAAAATGCACATTATTCACTGTTACTCATTTTACTGTGATGTATAAGTTCTAAGTCACTTTCATCACACTTGAAGATATAATTTCAATTGATTTATTTTTTTGGCACCATAAAGTAAGTGATAAGTTTTTGTGACGACGGTTGGTTGTTCAGTTGCTTGTGAACGTCACGATAACCAGATATGCATGATCGAAGCTCTTTTTGGAATTTCAAACTCCTTTCGGAATTGGCATCTATTTTAAGAAAATGTTTTTCCCATTTGTTAGAAAGCTGGATCCCAGCATATATTTTATCCGCTCTCGAAGAGAATCCGGGTTCTTGTACTTCATTATCTATCAAATTATTGATAGTGTGATTGCCATTGAAAGTTTCGTCTTCAATCAAGTGCGTGCTGCTAGTGCGTTGAGAGGAAGCAATTGAACGCGCATTGTTGGGAGACTGTTTATAACCAATGAACAGAGCGTCTTGAAGTATATGTATGTACATTGATAGAAAACATTACAGTGGCGCCAAAAGCGTCGAAATTCATATACCACATGAAAAAAAATGATCGCACAAAAAAAATTCGTGGAAAAATTAAATCGCATTAAAGGACCGCACAAAAACAAAGTTCTACTCTCTAGCAGTAGATTTACAACTACAAAATTAGCCCAAGTTTCAAGACATTAATACGAAGATAAATTATGCTAATATATTAATTTTTGTACTTGACAAACAAATTAAGTTTTTAAAGCCCGTCTTCCATCAAATCGTTTTTTTTTGTCCACTTTTAAAAACTTTAAGGAAATTAATCCGCATTTGTTGTAAATCTATGTTTATCTGGATTAATTTGGAGAAAAAGTATAATTGTCCAAAAATTTCTCAGGTAAAGAAAAAAAAAACCCACCAAACAATGATAATTCGATTGACTGCAATAACTCTTTTAGACTGAAATTTAGTGCATTAGTATTGAAGTATTGGCATAAGTATTGATATTTAAAATCTTTACTAAAAACGAAAAAAGGGGGGTATATAGTTTTATTGCGTTTTAAATGTTTTAAATGAAGTTCTTAAAATGTTTTCGATGAGTAAAATAATTATTTGTTGACTAAAAATTTCTTCTTTTTAAATACAGTAGAACCTGTTTTTGTGCGGTTCTTTTTTCTGCGAGTTCTTCAATGTGATCTTTTTTTATGCGGTATATGAATTTCAACGTCTTTGGCGCCACTGTAATGTTTTCTATCAATGTACCAGTGGCGAACGAAGAATGTTAGCCCCCCCTCCCTGCAAAAATTCAAGTTTTGCCTTTAATATTTTATAAATTGGGTAAATACGTACTTGGCGTTAGGCATGTCTTAATCGCCCTAGAGTCCTGCTCCTCCCCTCCTTCCGCGTGTCGGGTGTTGCGTGGGTGTACGTTACGCCATTGCAATATACATATATACACTTTAAGACGCTGCGTTCATTTGTTATAAACAGTCTCCCGACAATGCGCATTCAGTTGCTTTCTCACAACGCGCCAACAGCCCGCGCTTGAATAAAGACGAAACTTTCAATGACAGTGACGTTATCAATAATTTGATAGATTATAAAGACAGACAAGAAAACAGCGTAGCTACCAATGGGCTAGGTGGTGCCGTGCTCCGGGGCTCTCACGCTCAGGGGGGCGCTCGGATTCTGACTTCCATGCAAACTACGATAATTTCTCCTAAGTTGATGGCAACTCAGTTGAAAATAATTTAGAATTTGTAAGGATTCTCTCTTTCCGTTGTTAATAGGCACAAGTCCGACCTTCATATAACAAACTTTTTATTTTATCTACTTCGTTTTATTTCCTAATATGTATGTTATAATTTGCAATCTTGTTCGTTACTGTTTAATTTTTTTATTTATTATTACGTTACTTCTCATTTTCCGGTTCCGGCATTTCCTGAACTCTTCACAGCTGTTCTTGAAGAGGTCTATGATGGTGTCAAATCGAACATAGGGGGGTCACTAAAGCTCACCCAAGAAAATTAATTACCATACCTGTAAGTAGTATGAAGCTTTGCATTCCTATGTCGGGTTTGGATACACCACTGCAAGAAGAACCTAATTTTTTGAGAACGGATGCAGGGATACAGCTTTCCAACAAATTAAAAAAGCATTTTCTTATAGATTCCAATTCCGAAAGGAGTTTGAAATTCCAAAAAGAGCTTCGATCATGCATATCTGGTTAACGTGATGTTCCCAAGCAACTGACCAACCGATCGTCGTCAGAAAAACTTATCACTTACTTTATGGTGCCAAAAAATAAATCAATTGAAATTGTATCTTCAAAAAGCGATTTTGAACTTATACAACACAGGAAGATGTTTTAAGCGAATTGTAATTTTAAGCCTTTGGATTACGATGAGTAGCAAGTTATGATTTTGTCGATTTTGTAAAAAACTTCTCCTTAATTAAATTTTGTAAACTTATTATACAATGAGATCAATAATATAAAATTAAATGTTTTTAAATGACTTCAACATGTTTTACTCGATATGGTGGGGTTATTGAGAATTTAATTATTTACTTTGTTATAGAAGTACTTTCAAGGACTTTTCAACTGTGGAATATCGAATTAACGATAATTGGCGTATATTCATTATGATAATATGTATGTTACAGCTAAAAAATTGTGTGAAAGCGCGTCTTATGCGGTCCCGTTTGCATGCACCGAACACATAAGAGAGGGCCATAACTAACTGTAAAAACTTTCTGTAGTATTTCGACGAAGTTGTTTGTTATATGTAAGAACTTATGAAATATAATTTCGAATATTTTGTTTTTATTTTTGTGTGCTTGCGCGCGCCTATAAATTTTTAAGTGCATTTTATTATGTCTGAAAGTATTTTGTTTTAATTCATTGTAAACTAATTATTTTTTAAAAAAGTAATACGTGAGAAACATTTACAATGAGAAATTAAATGTTTTAAAATGTTCATGTGGAAAAAAAAAATTCGAATATCGTAAATAATTCGTTCATATTTAACTAAAAGGATGTACGAAGTTGTTTGTTATATGTAAGAATATTTAACTCAATGTTAAAAAGTAATACGTACATTTATCAAAAAAAAAATTCCTTCGTTCATATTTAACTAAAAGGATGTAGAATATTTAACAGCATATTTCGCTTTCTCATAATTCTATTTTATTCGCTTTCTATATAATTCTATTTTCTTCTTTTAGATTGATGCTGAACTAAGAATCTTTTTTCAATACTTTTAATTAAATAACAATTCTAAAAATGAATCGATTGTTTAAAAGGAAATTATTATTAATTTACAAACTCGTTAAAAATTTGTTATTTTACCATTTTTAAATCCGTAATGCTAATTTTGCTTGCTCTGAAAAAGCATTGTATGTTTCTCTTGCAATTTTTTTTTTCATCATTGTTTCCCGGTTCTGGTTCTACTACGTTGTTATTCTTCGATCGCTCAATATTTAAAAAACTCATTAAAATTTATTTCTCATATGATACATTTGCTATTCATCACACACACAATTGATAAAATTAAATATTTGAGAAGTTTAAGGCTGTTGGGGTGATTCTAAAATTAATTTTCAAAAAAATTAAAAACATGCTTTTATAATTAGTCGAACTGGAAAGTAAAAAATAGTTCTTAATATGAGAATAAAATTATTAACGAGAAAATTAATATCATTGGGGTAAGAGCGTGGGGTGCTCGATATCAATTGTTATAATTTCTTACTAGTTTTATTCCGGAATGCAGAATTAGTGTTAAAATGTAGTACAAAGCATCCCACGCTTTTGCCACAATGGCATTATATAATTTTCTCGTAAAATCATTTTATTCTTATAGTAAGAATTATATTTTGCTTTTAAGTTCTATTAACTATAAAAACGTGTTTTTAGTCGTTTTAAACTATAATTTATTTTTCAGTTTTTAGTTTGATCTACAATAAAAACGTGTTTATTTAGTTTTTTAAACTATCATTTATTCATTGATAAGTTAATCTTAAATACATCATTTTTTATAATATGGAATACCAAATGCCATCCTATCAGTGTGTCTATAAGGCCCGGTTTGCAAAATGAAGGAAATCTAGAAGAGCCAAGTTTGAAATATTTAATGCGGACAAAGTGTAAAGTCAATGATATTTTTCACTAAAAAAAGCTCAATTATTCTCTCTGAAACTTGCATTCATCCCTTTTTTCACATAAAGAACACTTTTTTATTTGTTGTATTTGTATTAACATTGAGCGTTTTCGCTTTAGGGTTGCAACTTAATCTTTTAGTTGACAAATCTGGAAATGGGATCTAAAATCAGTCGTCAAACCTGGAAATGGGAAATCGTTAATTCTGAGGGTCCTGATCAGGAAAATGGAACAATTATTAATTTATTGTATTGTCATCGACCCTTAACAAATGCGCAAAATTTCGAATTAACCTGGCTTTTTAAAATGGGTAAAAATCGAGTTCAAAGATTCCCCGTTACATACAGGTAAAGCTAATATAAGCGTGTTAATGAAGTCATTCTGTTTTATTTCGAAAGAATTGCATTTTGTATTTAATTAATGCCGTTTTTAGGTAACTTGAAGAGGCAGATGAAATCATTTCGCACCACGATCATTTGGATGTCTAATCTGGTTTATTGTTTTCCTAACTTCATCACCACGTCAAGGGAAGCATTTGTGATATTTGCAAAAATCTGTGCTGGAAATTTCAAATTGATCCTGGAATTCCCTGCTAGTATTCTAGAAACGTTAACCACTGGGCCAGCGTGGTATCACACGAATATAACTTAATTACATTTCTTCTTTCCACATTCTGGTAAATGATATAATTTCTTTAATTTAAATTCCACTGATACAGTGCCTAAATTCACTCGTAAAAATTGGTTGCTCTTGTACATTTTTCTATTAATGTTACTTGTGCAGAAAAAGTCCATAGGATCCATAGCTAAGAAATAAATTACTAGAACATTTGTGCAACATTTTTCGCATTAGATACTTGTAAAGTTTACTTTGAAGGATTTTTTAGAGAGTTCCTCTTTGTCTTGACGCCTATTCAGTTTCCTCGTGGGTGAAATGTTTCTTTGCACTTTACTATCAGTTTACGGTTTGATCTCGAAATCATCATCAGATTAAGCGGGCGCGTTTCTTAAAGTAAAATGGATTATTAATCATTGCTCATTTTATTTTTGTTCTTGAATTTTCCAAATTCTTTGCTATATATATATATATATATATATTTATATATATATATATATATATATATATATGACTTGTTTAAACTGTCCTTTTTATTTTGAATGTATATCTTTAACGATTGATGTAATGTTAATAAATTAATTATTAGATAAACTTGTGTGGATTTTTTTAAAATTGAACTTTAAGAAAATATCTATCCAACCGCATGTTTTCAATACTTCCAATGTAATCCATTTTCTAACAAATGGAAAGCAAAATACAATCAAATATTCTAGCAGTGTTTGGGTCATTTTTCATGTTAACGCTTCTAGTGTTCGCAAAGGAACACCTTAGTATTTTAATTATCTATTTTAAAGAGCGTATCAATTATTATACCCAATGTTTCTGTCTAATAGGTGCATGAATAAATATTTAAATTTCAAGGCTATTTATAATTATGACAAACATCAAATTGCTAATGGAAACTGAATACTCGGAAAAAATTTTTGTTTTATTTATTTTTTTTAAAAAGTATTTTAGTATTCAATTAACTACATATTCTCAAGGTAACACCTCCCGTATTTTATTTCCCCATTCAAAAACGAAACAAGAAATGTTTTATTCGAGACACCGCCTGACCATTTTGTATAGTTATCAAGATCATCACACTCAGCGCTGCATTCCACTTTGATGATAATCGGAAGTGAATCAATAATTGCCCAATCAATTACTGCAGAGAGAAAAAAACATTGACCCGGGCGGTCTTAATTCAAGTTGGCAGTCGCCAGTCTCTAAAAACTATAAACAAGCGTTTTTCTACATTAATCTCATGCGACGCAACCCGACAGCTTATATACAACTGGAGTGGAATAGCATGTGTTCAGCTTCATTGCGGAAGTAATTAACAGGTGACTGAAAATGTTTGTTCAATTTTCAATTTAGAGATAACGTTCAAATGCTCGAAGCCCGTTATAATTAAAATTATCTACGTTCTTGAATTCATTTATGGTAAGTTCAAGTCGGTACGGTTTTGTAGACGAATTCATTATACAGTGGTACCGCGATGCAATCATGAATCCGAAACAGAGATTTAGCGATGCTCTACATTCATAAAGGTGCATGAAAATTAGTTAAGCACTGCTCAATACTAATATAGATAAATACAAAGACAAGTATATGAAGTGAAAATTTAACATATTTTAATTTTATAATCAGTCGGCTGGGTGGCGTGGTTGATTTGTCGCTGTCCTTCTGTACCCAAGGTTGCGGGCTCGACCCCGGCCCAAGTCGACGGATTTTCATGATTCAGAAAATCGGCAGCGGCCATGTCGTATGATTATACGGCCTTTACCTGTGGCGATGGGACCCACCCATAGGGCGCCGCACTGAAAAGAGACACCAGCTTTCGGTGAATGTACTAGGTGGATGGACTATGTTCATAATCTGCCATTAGAAATAAAAAAAATTATAATCTGTTTGGATTTTAGAGGATCAAACGCTTAATTTATATTAAAAATCTAGACATAATTTTCCTTTTCCCTCTCCTCCTCACGGCGTTTTGAATATTTGAAGCCTTATCGTTTCAAGCAATTTTATTATTGTTTTGTTAGGGTGGTCACCCACAAATTTGACATCAACCATTGCGTCGTAATTCCAAGCATGGCGTATATAGTATTGGATTTATTCCGAAGTGGACTCATACCAATAAGCCACTGTAAATAATTTTAGCGAAAAAATATAAAAACACAAAGTAAGTCTGGTTTAAGTAGCCACCCTATTAGAGCTTTTTCAGTAATAGAAGTTCTGCGAATGTTTTTGCATTGATACCAATTATTGTCAAGAACCTTGATTAGGTAGTCTGATGAGGTAACTATGATTGCAATAAAGCCCCTTTCAAGTTACCATTATGTTTTTACTGACTGATTACCCACTTCCTTTTGTTTATATTATTTAGTAAATAAGATTATCGTAAAGTTGTAAGCAGTTATTACTCAATTATCAAACAGTGATGTTTAAACAATTCTCAAAATTTGTGATAGGTATTTATAATCTGTATCACTTTTTGCTCCAATGCTACTTTTCCTTCTACGGAACCTCGTTTTCAAATTAATTTGATATTTCTTTAAAAATATTAAGAAAAATCAACTCTCTGAAAAAAGAACAAGTAGTTCCATAATTACATATAATACGGTCCACATTAATCTTACTTGTAAGAAAATGGCTCAAGGCTAGAAATGAGTTTGTCTCTCTCTTGATAATAGAACTTCTTTCCAACTCTGTGCATTTCTGCAAGAAACGTTTCACACTAACATTTTATTTGTTTATCATTACATTTTGAGGTATAAAATGTCATTAGTTCGTATTGGTGAAGAGCTTAAATTGCAGATCGGTTGTAAATCGAAGGCTAGCAGGTAAATTATGAAGAAAATGTTGGGTTTCTTCATCTCACGTGTATTTCCGAATTAATGGAAGACACTAACTTACGCTTTTGATAAGTTGTGTTTGCTTATTAACATCGCAATTTGAGATAACTCTAGGACAGGAATGGCAAACCTTGTGTCACGCGTGCCATTGTTGGCACGCGACACAATATTTTTGGCACGCCAGGGATCAAAATGGTTTGTATTTTACTTCAAAATTTCAAAGTTGACTATGAAGTATTACGAACAAATGCGAATAATCGGTCACGGGGCGGCGGTGGGCACACTCGTTTGTTATTGCCGTTACGTCGTAGACTACAGTTGCTGAGGATGCAAAATCTGCCTACGCATAGTATAGTCAATTTTATAGACACAACTGTATTTCATAGTTTATTTGTGTTATATTTATGATTTATAACTGTTATTTAACATGGCTGGTTCAGGAAAAGAACAAAAAGTTCAAGATAGTAAGTGTAACAGAATTGTAAATTTGGTGGACCGAAAAACATGGCATTATATTAGTATAAGCGACAAAGCGGTGTTTGTTTTGTGTTCTGGAATAAAGGTATGCAGAATATCGTCTGTAAAACGGCATTTTGAAACAAATCACAAACCCTCTTGTCAAAAAGAGTGACCCACAGCCAAAATAATTAACTGCTTAGAAACCGTTTGGCAGATGATTCCAATTCAGCATGTATTCTACGAAAAGTAACTCCTTACAATCCTAATGTAAGTTATAGTCATCCAATCTGCAACAGAAGTCACACTAATGTTACATTAATTATAGCACGTTGATCCAAAAAGGTTCTCCACCCCTGCTCTAGGGCTTTTGGCGAGGATAACATATGATTAGGAACCTTCCTCATACAACTGTAGTCCCCAACCCCAGAACGCGGACCGGTACTGGTCCGTGGATCAAACAGTACCTGGCCATCCAAGGAACATTAAATTATTTCCATTTTATTTACTGTGTTTTATTTCTTTCGGGTTCGTGTGACTTTCCATGGAAATCATTTTTATATCCAATGTTTTACTTTTTGCTTTGTTAAATTTCAAATAGAGCAATTGTATTTTGTTTAAATAGCTCGATAGTTAAAAAGTAATATTAATTATTACAATCACAAGATAAACCAAAGTCGTGAAAAACTGCAACCTTTTTGAAATTCGAAACTATACGTTGAAACAATTTAATTTTTTCTTTCTATATTAACTTTCCTGTACCTTTAATTTTACGTACCAGTTAATTGATTAAATACGTTTTGAAATAAATATTTCAAGTTATATATTTAAAATTTATTTTCATAGTTTATCCAAACGCAGTTATTAACATTGAGTTGGAACGATAAGCATTCATAATAACTATATAAAAAAGGCAATTTACAATGTATCCATTTTCCGATAACCAAGATATGAGCAACCGAAAAATTAACACATTTATTTTTCTCCGTAACAAATTGATCAGTCATGAAGAGCATTTATTTCGTCCATAATTTTGATAATTAAGAACAGAACCTCTTAAAATAAAATTAATTGTGAATTGCATTCCTGACGTACATTATATTTGCATAGCCAGAGTATAATTATATGACATGCTTTTCTGCTCCTCCATCATATTCACAGCAGTAGTTTCCTAACCGGTAATCATACTTGATATCTAGTGACCACTTGAAGCTTTTAATTAGAAAGATAGGTATAATTGTATTAAGTATATAAATTAGAATATTAATGAATTTGATTTTATATAATGGCTAGTAATAGTCAGGGTTGTATCCATTTTCGGAGTTTTCACAGATGTTAGAAATCTTGGGGTCTTAATCACTTATGTATAATCTTGTGCAAAATATTAGAAGAATCTGACTCGTTCTCAGGCTTCAGCCTAATACTGATGCTTTACATCTACTAAGTATGAGGTAGAGCTCATTTAATGCTTATTAATGCATAATTAGCTTAATTGATAAATGAGTATCAAAAATTGTTGGAGAGGTCTTTTTGTGTAATATAACAATGTTTTCTTTTGAGCTGGGACAAAGCATTTTACGTTCTGTTCATTCGCAATTTATCTTCGATTTAACGGTATAGCTTTTTTTCGGGGAGGGGGAGTGAATTTTTTTAAACGTCTGTATTATAAAGCAACTTGAGGGTTATTCGCTCATAATTTTGAACCACAGTCAAGTAAAAACGACCCCTGTGAGCTGTTACACCTCTCCAAATTACCACACTATGCCACAAGTGGAAGGATTTCCAACAGTGCCAGATTTAACATGCATCAGCAGCCCCCCCCTACACGGCGGGTCTTCAATGGAACTAAGGCTCAAACTCATGACACACTGGCTACAAGCTCGCGACCATAACTCCTTGGCAACCCGTCCATATTTGGGGGATTATTCCAAAATAATAATGAAAATAAAAACAAAGAATTAGAGTACGTATATTTGTTTACCATATGATGACCTACAAGTTTATTTTAAATCAATTTATAAAAATAACACGAGGTTTGAAATTCCTTTTTGGTAGGAAATATTTTACTATTAGGAGTAATATAACAATGAAACAAGTACTTATCGGTTAGAACCATGGTTTGGTGACTTCTTCTTCAAGCTCTCGCCAACACAGAACTATTGGCAATATTTGTAATCTACAGCTATTTATGGGTTAACATTTATCTGCTGTCGACACTACGATACAGATATAAAATCGTTGGTGTAACAGCAAATAAAGGGCAAGGTTAAAAAGGGACTCCTAGATCCCAAGAACCAATTATCACACAACGAAAACATTACGCCAGTAGCCAAGCGGCATAATACCTCCAACGGCACTTCCGGGTTGCTTCCATCCACATAATGTGATTATTGGGTCCAAAAAAGTTGTCGCGGTAAAATGTGAAAGGAATCCTTTTGCGTCATCTTCGCCTATCAATAACTTCTAAATTTTCATCAGGGTATCAAAATGGTAAAAAAAAGTCGAGATAACAGTGTAGCAGAAAGACGGCAGTAAAATGGACGATATTTATAAACAGCGCCCCAAGTATTTGCAATACATGAAAACCGGCAGAAGTCAGAATTTGGTGTGCTTTCTATACTGCCGCGTGTTTTGCTTCATGATCCGTTACCAAAAAGTACGGTAAAATGTGTATAAAAATGGTTTGCCATCTTTTCAAGGGAAGAGGAAGAAGCATCGAAAATTCTGAAGTTTCTATGAGAGAAACCGTCGTGCGTGCAGTAAAAATATTATTTTGCATCATTTTCTGAAAAATTCGTAGCTTGCGAAATCGTGTTTCAGTTCAAGCAAAGACCCAGAATATGTGGTGCGCATTTAAAGAAACTGGACCGCAAAGTTTTTCCATGGAGCTTTACTAATTCATTTTGTTGTAATTATTCTCCTTCTTCCATTCATTTCTTTAATGCGAAAGATTAAGTGAATTAATTACATATAGTTCTCTTTTATAAGCTTACTTTCTTCACAAATAGAGAAGCGTGAGGAGGAAGGGGAAAATAACAGGAAATATTGTCTATATACGTGATAGTTGAGAGAGCGCAGCAGGGTTCAAGAGATTATTATTACTGCAGCTCCCCAAATGAACTTGCAATGACAGCGATGCGTCTCAACCTTTCAGTGGTTGCGACCCCATTTTTAATCTTAATTTTCATCGCGTTCCCCTCGCTACAAACGCAGTGCAATAATAGGACGCTAAAGCTACACAATTCGATAAACCGTAAAAAGTATCCATGGGAGCATTATATTTTGCATATTACAAGCCCATGGAAGTAATTATAAAACATTTGTTCTTAACTTAGAATTGATAAATTAAATACCAAATTTGTTGTGCAACACATTTATAAGTATATTATATCAGCGTAAATGTGTTACAATGTATTTTGTTTGGCTTCTTTTTAGTAAATTAATACTTTTTATATCTTTTATTTTTCACCTGCTCGCACCCACCACGTAGGGTTATCATGACCCCCAGGAGAGGGTGAACCTCAGTTTCAGAAACACTGTATTAGTCTAAGATCGAAAATGTAAATACAGTCACACCTCTATATGACCAAGTCGCTAAATCCCGAAGAAAAAATTCGTTATTTTGAGGTTATCTATCGATTTTCTTTATGAACCACATAAAAAAAATATTTTAAATTCATAAACACTTATATAATTAAAAAAAGTAATTATTCACACTTTTTTGTAAATTAATATATCTTACCTATAAAAAGAGAAAAGAAAGAAAAACTGCAAAGAAAGTTTCTTGACGCCTTCATTCCTAAAGAATTAAATTATTCCCTTTGATACTCAAGCTCTTACGTCTTGACGTTTTCGAGTTATGAGAAACGAAGTTACTAGTACGACGGATAAACACTACAAATAAATGGAGAATAGCTCAAAGAGACGAAACAACTCGACTAAGGGTGAAAGGGGATATCGAAGAAGTTTCCAGTGAACTGTATAACGGGGGTTAAAGGTTGCACTTCTTGGTTGAAACGCCCAGAATTCCATTGCTCTCGACAGGTTAAGCACTTAATAAAACCAGTTCAAGATTTATGACCACCATAAAATGAGTTTAAAGAGAGAACAACTTGAAATGTCTAAAAATACTTCCGATTGATTGATTGAATGTTAACGTCGCACTATTCAGCTGCACGGGGGCTTTTGGTGACGCACCACGTCATTTTGAACCATGGTCGAGTGACGTGGAAACACCTGAGCTGGCACCCCCCTCTCCTAACTACCACACCTCACCAACGGGAGGACATTTCAGCTCTCGACAGATTTAACGTGCATCGCTGCCCTACACGGTGGGTCTTTAGTGATACTGGGCCCGAACTCGTGACAAGGCAAGCCAAGATCCGATACATATACCACTCGGCTACCGCGGCCACAAAAAAAATACTTTCAAAATAAGGAAGGAAAAAAAATGAATCCCAAGAGAAAAAGTTCGTTACACTCTTCACTATTGTGGGGTTATTTTACGAAGAAAACCGTGAAATGTTCTTAGTTCCAAGAAAAAGCTCGCTATACAGAAAAATTCACAATATAGAGGTTCGCAATATGGAGGTCCGACTTTATACTTATATCGGAAAATAAATATTATAACAAACTAAAAAAACCCTAAAAAAATTGTTACTGCTCTTTCGCAGCATAAAGCATTTTTACACTAGAATTTTCCTTTAAAATTATTTTTTTATACATTGCTTCATTTTAACATCACAATGATTTTTTTAATTTCTCTGATATTCTCTATCTTAAAACGTTTTGCTGAGTCCGCTTGCGTGTATGTTGAAAGCCCCGGTTTTTGTCGAGTGAGTGAGTCTTAACGTCGTACTGTTTAGCTACACGGGGCATTTGGGTGACGGACCTCGTCATTTGGAACCATCGACAAGTGACGAGAACGGCACTACCACTTCTCCTAACTACCACATCACACCACACCAACGGGAGGACGTATCAGCTCTCGACAGATTAAACGTGCATCGCCCCCTCCCCTACACGATGGGTCTTTAGTGGTACTAGGCTTGGACTCACGACCCGCCTGCCACGATCCGATGCCTTGACCACTAGGCTACCGCAGCCCTGGTTCTTGTTGAACCACCGAAGGCAACCATCGAACGCGGGCAGTACTCGAGAGGGGAATTAACTAGGAACACTGTGATTCGATTGCATGGGCTGCGGCGCAATATTATGAGGTTCCAAGTAAAGAAATTATTTTATTCTCTCATCGTAATTTCGATAAAGGAAATAAAAGGAACAATAAATATTCCATAAAATTTAATTTATAATAAAAATAATTAAAAATAGCGAAAACGTCTTAGTTTCCTCAGGGCGAGGGAAACTGTTTCATACTTTCTTGTGTGATTCAAGCTAATATAAACAACCTTTAGAGAATTTACTTTTTTAAATATTTTATTATTAGTTGTATGCATATGTATGTGTATATATATACACTTTTATTGGAGGGTGTATTAAAAAAACAGACTAAAGCCTCTGTGCTAAAATTTAAAAATCTATTGCTCTGTGAGGAACGGTCGGGTGGGTGATGCACGAAAATCACTGTATGCTGTTGGTTATGTGCAATATATAAAAACTGACTCCTTTTTCGTCTATCAATTCGATATTTAAAATCTAGAATCATTGACAAAATAGGGCACTTATCCCCAGGCTACAAAACATGGTAAAACTCTCTAATCAAAATAAAAATCCTTTTCCTCCAAAAGAGATTTAATCGCATCAGATTTTCCCTAAGACCTCCGATACCTTTGATAAAATGACCGCTTTCCACCTCAAAGCAATGTTCATCGCTTCTTTGCAGTTACGAATCGTTCACTTTGAAATGTACCCTGGTTTACAAAAATCCTTTCATCTTCTTCCTTAATATTACATACATCCATCCGTTCCGCTATCCTACCTTCCATTTTTTTCGTCTTTTGTTTTTGACTTCCCTCTCCGCAAACGACTCATTTTCGTCAGTCTCAACACCCAGAACGGTCTTTTTTCCAAACCTATCATTTGGATACTTCAAGGTCGGAAAGATGTGCGAGGAAGTCAACACCTTTCCCCTCCTCATTCCTAATCCCAATTTGCTATTGTTTTGCGGATCGTGCCGCCAGTGTCTACTGATGGTTACTTCTTTTTTTTTTGAATTTCATCACGAAATCCTCTTGTTTGGCAAGAGCCATAATTTTGCGATAATTCGATAAGATTTCATGATTCCCTCCACCCCCCTCCTCCCTTTTCTTTGGTATCACGAATCATACAAGCATCGGTTAAGATATAACGGTTGTGGTCCCCCCTCTCTGTCAAGAGAGAAAAAATTATATTCTTAGCGGCGGTTCATTCAGTTCTTATTTTTCCGATGAAAGTTTTGAATATGATTTATTCCACTGTACAGAATATGTATAGATATTGCTTCTTGTGTTAAAATAAATGCGTCTTGAATTACTGACGTATTCCTTAGAAAAATTCCAGGAATCGCTGGTAAAATAATTAACATGTACTGAGTGTGGGACAAAAGATTAAATTAGTTTTCTTATTAACTATTAAATTGTATTATAACAACTTTATAACCTGAAAGAATGCAACCTTAATTTTTTTCAAAGCATTCTGTGATCGCGGTGCACTTGTTCATGGAATAATGTACGTAATTGTAATAGATCTTAGTTTGGTGTTCCTTCCTTCCAGAGGATCCTCATGTAACAAAAATTGATACACTTCAAATATGTCTGGACACAAAGTTTTCACATTTTTGTAGATTGCCAATTCGACCTTACCATTTGACCATGGTCCACAATTAAGAGGCTGTGTTAAGGCTGTCTTTGCTCGATTTCCACTATATTTTTTCACACAGAAAACACCACAAAATTGCTGCATATATTCCGACACTATACTGTCTATTCTTCAAATAAAGTATACTTTACTATGCTTCTCACTTTTGTTTTAATTCCTTTTTATCCTTCTGTATCGCAAAGCTACATGGGTTGCTAATTTTACTCGTTTAAAATTTAATGTGGCGTTACTTTTATAAAGTTTAGGCGCATGCGTATTATACCGTCGATCCAATCGTCAAATGAAAAGACGTCGCGAAATGTAGCTAATAGTGAAAGACTTTTCTGCACATGGTAAAACACAATTATAACATTTGGCAACATTTTTTTAATTAACGACGCCTTTTTATTGGGTGAAATGGGTCGATTGTATAATATATAAGTACGTGGATTCTCCATTTATATTAAAGCGGCATCTATCGGTGATGCATACAAAGCGCCCTGAAATTCTATGGCTTTGAAGTGTGTCATTAGAAATAACTTGAAGGGGGTGTGCAATTCTGAAGATAAACTTTTGAGAAAAATTCTTTATATGAATTCTCCTTCCAAATGTGAAAAGGTTGATTTTTTAAAATTTAAGTGATAAACGAGACAACAGTAAAACTATTTTGTTTCTCCTGTATACATTTGGGAAAGTAACTATCGCAAAACTTTAATTTTTAATGAGATGAATACCAACTAGCCAGATAAACAAAAATGACAATTTCTTGAGGCCTATGCGAAAGTAGTCCTTCCCTGTTAAGCCTGCGCTGTCAACTACTCGTCCACACGTCACCAGGGGCGTCTTAAAGCATGGGCTAAGGCCACTGTGGATGCCTTGTCTCGTTCCTGACCGAGCCTTAATCAGATCATAATTCGAATAATGTTAACGATTAAATGTCATTTCTGGTTGTATTCTCCGAAAAACTGGGAACTTCGAGGAAGATTTCAACAGGCAAAACTGTATTAGTACGTGATGACCGTTGTCCCTGTATAGGCCTAGTTATACCATCATTACTCATTAAGTCAAAGAACGACACTTGGTCGAGCCGATTTGTGCGATTGTAAGTCATGCACATTTATTTGTTTCGGGTTCTTGCTTGTGCGATTATTTGACAATCTATGCTCTATCTACTATCTACTTTTTAAGAGTTGTAGGTGGGGCCTACATTAATGTATGGACCCAGGTTTTCAACAAGTCTTTAGACGTTCCTACTCGTAACAAATAATTGTGCGCGACTAAAAATCTCAAACTTAGGCCTGAACCGACTGCTAACTTTCGATTCCAGTGTATGGTAGAAGGCCTAGATGCGGAAGATGGAAATGACATAATAATGTTGTCTTGCTACCATTACCAGTTGATAAACGTTCGAGTAACTGAGTAGTAACATTTAATGATTAAAATTATTTGAATCGTGATCTTATTGAGGCCGAGTTTAAAACGACACCAGGCCTATACCTTAAAACGTCCCTTCTGAAAAACAGCTGGACATAATGACCATTAGTTATGAAACAGAAGACTGTTTTCATTCATAACCCTTTCTGCAAAACCGTCATTTTGCTTAAGATATTTATTTCCTAACAGAATCGGAAAAAGTAGCTGAAGAACTATCCTGAATACGATTGAATATTAGTGGGGTTTTTTTCTTCTAATTTAGCTATAGAGTAAGATAATAGAGCTCAATACGAAACTGAATGTGTATAATTATTTCGCAAAAAGCGACTTTCTAATTTAAATTTATATTTTTTGCTCTGTTTCAGGGCACTACTGCACTCCGCCTCTGTGGCGACCATAGAGAAAACGGACCACTGCGAGAGCCTGGTGGGCCTGACGAAGCGACAGATCAAGATCTGCAAGAAGAACCTCGAGGTCATGGAGTCCGTCCGCAACGGGGCCCAGCTGTCCATCTCCGAGTGTCAGTGGCAGTTCAAAACCAGACGGTGGAACTGCAGCACCGTCAACGGAACCAGAATCTTCGGGAAGGTCCTCAGTGATGGTGAGCTGCCTTTCGTGTTACCTTGTTTAGTGTTAATGTTGGTTTTGTTGAATGCCAAAGAACGTGATTGAATACATCGAATTTCCACTCCTTGATTGAATTTTTCAGAGTCATGTATATTTCGCTTTTGATTCGATTTCCTTATATTTGCGCATACAATCAAAATAGTTTTCTAGTACATAATCGAAAATTAAACTAATGTAGTTGTCTTGATAAAATGTACCCTTTCGGTGCTTTAGGAATTGATAGTGTCATCGACCCATTTCGTCAAATCGAAAGAAGTTGCCAAATGCTGTCATTATTACTTTTGTGATTATTGGGTTTGATCACGTGAGAGAAAGGTTTCCTGTATTCGCTTCATATTGCGGCAATTGGCAATGTCTTTTAGTTTGACGAAATGGGTAGATGAAATAATGCGTAAGCACTAATATTTCAAAAGCCATTATGAGCTGGCACTGAATAAAAGAATCGTGTAGTCTTTGAAATCTCACCTAAATGTTAAACCACTACTACATGCTTAAAAGTATTAGAAATATATAATATCATTATGCCATGACACTCGGACACTTTTTTTTCCAAATTAGGAAAAAATGGTTGAAGTGTTCTTCATTGACAATTTCAACAGTGTTTAGGAAATAAATGACGCTGTTTCAACAGAGCTGTATTAAATATCTATATCCTTAGCAGTGTGGAGGAGCATATTAATGATGATTTAGGCAGTAGAGAGTAGAATAGCGAGGTTGTAAGAAGAATGGGGTATAATTTTTTTGTTGCAGTTGTTGTAAAAATTAGTGTCGCATGATGCTGAAGTGCATTTAACGAGTTATTTTTTACTACTTAAATGATTTTCAGGAGGCATTGCTCCGGTGCAAACATAACATTAATTTTCTCAACTTTTTAGAAAAAATATGGTAACATATCTTTATTTTCTACATCACAGTATGATGGGATATTACTGATCACACTTCAGATGCGCAATTACTTCAAAGCATTGGCTCTGTTCATTTCAGTAAATTAATCAGGAGTCAGGTTTCGATGCTCCACCAGCCTCCTCATTTAGAGATCAACACATGTTTAATTTTTAGTATAAATATTATGCTTCGGTGCTTTCGTGTAACAGTTTTTTAGAATGCAAATCCTTCTCCTAATGCCCTCTGTAGCCGAGTGGTCCTGTTCGCAAGTACGTGGCTGACGTTGTCTAGTCGCGACTTCGAGTCCTGTGCCTCCTGAAGATCCGCCGTGTAGTAGGGCTGATGCACAATAAATCCGTCGAAGCTCAAAGTCCTCCTGTTGGCGGGATGTGGAAGCTGACGCCAACATGAAAAAGTACGAGGTCCATCCTCAACAGCCCTCGTGTTACTACAGTATCAGTTAAATCTAATTAATCCATCGACCTTTTTGTTCTGCCGGGCCGCATACAAATAGTCGCTTTATCACGCGGGCCGCATACCTATGATGACTATTTCATGCGGGCCGCCACAGGAGGGTTAATGGAGGAGGGGGGAGAAATTTCAAATGTGGAAGATGGATCAAAATATTAAAACTCCTATTTTGCTTTTTTAATTATTATTTTATATATATTTTTTTATTTTTGTCACTGTATTTTTCTAAGTTGGAAGCATTTAAGAATTATCCCTTCACAATGTCTTCATCAGTAAACGGTTTCATATTTTAAAAAATGATCTAACGAACTTCATAGGGTGCCTTTGTTACCACTGTAACATAACCGCTGAAAAAACACTTTTTAGCTGTTGTAAAGATTATTCAAGAAAACCTATTTATCACCTCTTCAAAGAGATCTTCGAGGAGAAGTGTCATTGAACGATTCCTGTTTATTGGTAATTTTTAAGTACAATACTTTCGTGACAAATCAAACAATTCCTGATCCATGATTGTTATTTGCTACAGAATAGTCAACTTCCCAAACGTCTCGAAACATATTATTTTCTTCGAATATTTTTCGTTTGCAAGATACGAAAGATAGTTAAAAATTAGTCCCACTCATAAAATGGTCGCTACTCCACTGTTGTCTATTATCACTAATGAAAAAAAAATATCAATCCGCACTCATACGACATCGACAGCAAGCATTAAAATTGATTTCTTAACACAGAATTTCCCACCCAATTTTTATAAATGAATGGATTTTTCAGAGAAATGGGCCATGGGCCACCTAAAATGGCCCAGTGGGACGCTGGTTGAGTATCGCTGACCTTCTCCTGGTTATAAAGTTGGACTACGTCACTGTTCATACTAAATAAACTTTGCGTAAATACATCATAAATCTTTGCCAGGTGTTTTTATATACGTCATTTGTGTTTGACTTTTCAATTACAGTTAAACCTCAACTTACGTTACCCCTGACTTAACATACCCAGAGTTATGCGATTTTCAAATCTCGTTGATTCGTATTTTTTTTTCTTTTTTTAGCGCTATACACAACTAAATTACACACTACCCGCTCACAATTCAATGTTTTAGATGCAGTAAGAATCATGGGATAATCTTGAATAGTTTCACAAAGAACTTAAAATGGCGTCTTGTAAAAACCGTGTCCATCGCTGGAACTCGGCTGGAATCGGTGCCATTCAGTCAGTTAATATTGTAATGATTTTGCACAGCTCTCAGTTACAGCTATTTATTTTTAACACGTAATCAGAAGTTATAACAGCACACAGAATAAGAAATAGGATGGGTAGCTTTCATCACAGATTCCCCACCGAGTTGGGAGAGTTCGCAGGTCCAAATACGGATACCGTAGACTTCGCGGTTTTCCTAGTTCGTTTCGAGGAAGGCACCTCAGTAGGGCTCCCTCAAAAATCAGTCTCTTCGCGGGAGGAGCTT
Organism: Trichonephila clavipes; assembly: GCA_019973935.1. NCBI lineage: Eukaryota > Metazoa > Arthropoda > Arachnida > Araneae > Nephilidae > Trichonephila > Trichonephila clavipes. The sequence goes on from BMAU01011417.1 coordinate 317,855, forward strand.
CACGACCGCTCTCTCTAAAAAAACTCGTATCGCTGCGAGGAGCTCACACCAGCACCCTCCAAAACACAATCTTTTATCGCTGCCAGGGGCTTCAACACAGCACCCTCCAAAACGCCAATCTGACCCTTTCACTTCCCTTATATATCCACAGATGTTTTTTTCTTTTCCGCTCCTATCGAACTCGACTCTTTAGAACTGTTGTCACTCAACCGATCCCATCAGTTCCGACGCATTCCAGATCTAGCCCCACAGGCGCCGATGTCTGGGTACACATTGTGTGTTTCCAGACGCGCTGTCGGATCGGGAGTAAACAAAACACATTGTTGATGCGTCTCTTGTGACGCCGAGGACCAAGTTCCGAAATTCCTTTCCAGGAATTAAAGAAAAGACTGGAATTTCCGCAACTTTGGCGGAAAGGGCGAGGTGTCCGTAGTAATTGGGGGGGAAGTGATCGGCTTTGTCACAGCTGCCTCTTCGTCACAATATTAACGTCACACTTTTCAGCTACACGAGGGCTTTTGGCGACGGACCTCATCATTTTGAAACATGGTCAAGTGACGAGGATGACACTCTAGCTGGCACTCACCTCTCTTAACTACCACATTAACGGGAGGACGTTTGAGCTCTCGACAGATTTAACGCGCATCGCTCCCCTACATGGCGGGTCTTGAGTGGTACTGGGCTCGAACTCGTGACAAGCAAGCCGCGATCCGATATCTTGACCACAAGGTTGCCGCGACCACAATGCCAGAGCCTGGTGGAATGGGCTCAATTCATGAGGTCACATGATAAAAACAAACACGTGTTCTCCATTGAGTTTAAAACAAACATTAAACTAAATGTACTTGTTGTTCTATTTGTAAAACTTAGATACAATTTCAAATTTCATATTTGAATAAATATATTTAAATGTTAGGAAAGAAAATTTTCCGAAAAGTTTTTTTAAATTTAAAAAAAATTGTATTTTATATTTATACTTTTAAATAAAAAGTACACATATATATAAAATGCATTTAAGAGAAAGTTTCTGCAAAGAGCAAAACTTGGCAACAACGAAGCACGTAGACTGATTAGCTGGAATGAATGAGTGGATATTAACGTTGCACTGTTCAGCTATACAAAGGCTTTTGGCGATGGACCACGTAATTTTGAATCATGGTCAAGTGACGTGGACGATACCTGACCTGGCACCCCCTCTCCTAACTATCACACCAAACGGAGGACGTTTGATCTCTGGACAGATTTAACGTGCATCGCTGCCCAATACGGAGGGTCTTGAGTGGTACTGGGCTCGAACTTGGGACAAGGCAAGCCACGGTCTGATACCTATACCACTCGGCTACCGCGGCCATGTGATTGAAGAAAAAAAGCGAGATAAATTTCGAAGTAGACAGTGATGATGTTCAAGAAGTACTGGATTCACACAAACAGAAGCTGGCAGTGGGGGAGCTCCTAAAAAGTTATTGAATCATTTGAGTCTTTAGACCAGAGGTGGGCCCACTTTTCCAGGGTACTTCTAATTTTTTCAAGGTGTTGCCATCCACCCAGCAGCGTAGGTATAGTGAGTAAAAGAAAATATACAATGCAGTCAGACCCTCTTTTGACGAACGTCTATTTAACCAATTTCTTTATTTAGCAAACTTTTTCCTGGAACTAAGAGCATTTTACGATTTTCTTCGTAAAATAACCTCCAAAGATGGAAGTGCATTTCCCATTCAACGAATTTTTCTCTCTCTTGATTCGATTTTTTCTTCCTTATTTTTTTAAGTACCATATTTACTAACTCGAATCTAAGCCGCACTTTCCCCCCAATGTTAGTGCTGCTGAAAATTGGGTGGGGCTTAGAATCGAAGGGGAAAAAATTGTTGGATGGGTATTTAAAGCAATTACAGCTTCATACATGTAGGATTTTCCGTTTGAAACCATTTTGCAAAAAGTTGAGTCATATCCTTTTCAGAGGACTATTAATGTCAATTTTGTTTATTACCGCATTCCGAAGCAGCGCCGTCTGGTGAGCTTTCGGAGTGTCGGCTTGAATAATTTTTTGGCAGAGGCCTACTAACCACCGCCGGTTCAACACGCCACGTTTTTCGCGCATTTCGCGCCCAGCGCGATTTCAGTCCAAGCATGAGAAAGGTAATTAATTTCCCCGTCTTCTAAAGGTATAACTCAATTAATCTAATTTCTGCATGTCTCTTTCCCTTTGTAAATATTCCCCTTGTAAATTTTCCCCTTTAACTTGAAATAAATTCTTTTCTACTTAAATGAAGTATTTGCGTTTAAATGACTTTGATTCCATTAATTCATCACTAACCCTTTAATACTTACCCCTAGACAACCACCTCGCAATTTAAAATCCCGACTTCTGAAGAGTTTGATTTTTATTCGAAGATTTTATTCGGACTCCCGCATACATGTATTCAAAAATTTATAATATTGATAAAATAACTAATTATATTCACTTCTTTCCTATTAAATTTATTTTAATTTCGTAAAATTGGATATCGATAAACTATTTTAGAGTATATTCTACAATTTTCACAAAATTTTGTTGAGAATTTGGGGCGTGGCTTATTTCGAATCAATATTGTATTTCTAGACCTTCGTATGAGGGAATGATTATTAGGTCTTAGTGAATCCCAAAATGTCTTGGCAATTCACCGGTCGATCGTGATCGACTTAATGTCCACACACACCCGTTTTAGATTCAATTAAATCAGAAGATAGAATGACGGTTGGAAATTTGACAAGTCCTCAATTTAATTGAAAAAGTTTTATAAATTTTAGAAACTCTAGACTTCAAAAGAAGCGTATTTTTTCTACAAAATAAGGAATAAAAAAAATAGCATATACTACGAGGAAATTTTGCTGCAGAAAAAAAAAAATCTTTGAGCCAGCAGACTAGTTTGTTGGATTTTATGAAACCTTCTACATCAGTGGTTCTTAAACTGAGGTCCGTGGACCCCTGAGCACCGCAGCGCCTCTATAGGGGCCTGCGGAGTCTCGCATGTACCGTTGTATTTGTCCTCTTTTACAAACTCTGAAAGACCTCGTCGAAAAAAATTGAAAAATATGCCATACTAGACCAGGTCACTAAATTGTCCCCAATGGTAAAAACTATACTACCACATGTATTTTTAATTAAGAATAGTAAGTCGGAGAGGAATGTTCGAAATTTCGGTGGTCTGCGATGTCCCGCGGATACCTAAAGGGGGGTGAGTGAGTTAATATTAACGTCGCACTGTTCAGCTACACGAGGGCTTTTGGCGACGGACCACGTAATTTTGAACCATGGTCAAGTGACGTGGACGACACCTGAGCTGGCACCCCCCTCTCCTAACTACCACACCACACCAACGGGAGGACGTTTCAGCTCTCGACAGATTTAACGTGCATCGCTGCCCTACACGGCGGGTCTTTAGTGGTACTGGGATACCTTAACCACTGGGCTACCGCAGCCCTTACCTAAAGGGGGATCGCGGTGATCAAAAGTTTTAAGAACTGCTGTTCTACATGAAAATAACTTCGATTTTGTATTTGTGTTATCTAAGATTTTATGAAACATTTTTTTCCTCTGAATTGTTAATTTCTTTCGTCTCCAGTCCTAACTAAAAAGTAATTTACTTCCGAAATTATACCCCGACTTACGCGGTTATCACTCAGTCCAACCTATCGCATAAGTTCGGGGTAATGCTGTTTAACATTCTTAGGAAAAACAAAATTATGACATCTTAGTTAAAACGAACCGCAAGTATTGCAGACTAAATTATGAAGGATGATCAAGGATTTGAATTGGAGGAAGTAATCCAATAAAGACTAATTGATTCTTTTAATGGTTGTGAATGACAGTAAAGCACTAACCAGAGGGGGGAAAACTGAAATAGAATATTAACAGTAAGAATTTGTGTATCAAATTTGCTAACCTTGCAATCAATGAAAGGATTAATTTAAACTATTTTAACGTAAAGTTAATGGAAGGTAAATGACAAGCGATATCTATGCAATCAAAGGATTAACTTGAAACTATTTTATTGCAATTGACAGAATCTAATTGACAAGTAATTTAAGCTAAAAAACTCGGAGACAACTTAATTTCACGAAATCAATTTATTAGGATTAATCCTTTTTCGATAGTTCTTGGAACCGGTTGGTTGATCGCTGCAGAAATTTGGAATTCAAAACAGACTACAGTTGAGTTGCGATGAAATTTTTGCCAGTGTTCTTGTTTGGTAGTTTTTATTGATGATGAGGTAATTAAAATGTGTCAACGAGTGATTAATTAGATTCTTAAAAAAGGATTAATTGATAGATAAATTGTGCCTGTTAATTAATCATTAAATGAATCTAATGTATATTCTCGTATTAATAAGAAAATATGAAGCTATTAATCATTGAATGTTGGTGAAAAGGCTAAATTAGTTTGGAATTTTGGAGGTGGGAATTATCATAGAATGCGTTTAGTAATTGTATGGACTATAAACATTATGTTTACGAAGCAAGTGTGTAATTTTACTGAACGTATTGAATAATTCTCTTGGGAAGCGATTTAGTTCTAAAAGATATCGTCATCTTTCAGAATAATTAGTTTTCATTATAACTTGTTAGGTTGTGACAGTTTTAACAATTATTGTAAAAATAACACTTATTCAATTAGATGAAAGCTTAGTTTAGTGAAAATTTCTAGATTGTAAATATAAATCTAGCAAATTCTGGTCTTGATTTGTCATAAATTTTAGAACGTTAAATTGTGGGTATGCTTTTTTTTATTTTAACTCTATTTTAAAATGTTGTGTCCAGCTTTTTCTCTCTGTGTATGTGTGTGTGTGTTTAGAATACTCTGTATACTTTGAATTTTAATGGTTTTAACTCGCATCAACCTTTCTATATGGCGGGTCTACAGTTTCACCAGGACTTGAACCTCCGACTAGACAACACTCGATATTTTTTCGTGTTTCATTTATTTTTAAATTTAACGTATCAAGAACTTCTAAACGAATTTCATTTTGTAGGCAAATCCGCATGATTAACGTTGCAGAAAATTAATTCCCTTAGCGAAACATTTAGACATTGGATTCTTTGTAAGAACATGCTTATGTAAGAAAAACAACCTGAAATTTTTAAATAAAAATGATGCGTATGCAGAACTTTTTCTTTCGTATAAACAGCAATGATGTTGATTGCATGAATTACTTTTGAAATTCAATATGACTGAGAAATGTGTATTATTTAATGATATTAGCAGTATTTAAGTGTGGTATTATTTCATCCGTCTTTTTGACTAAATGCAAGGTTTTCGTTATTTTCTACCCCTTAACACGGTCTCCTCAAAAATGTAACATGACCGCTTAACACAATAAAAAACTCACTCTCCACAACATTTATTGGAAACCGATTCCCATGCTAATTTCATTTATATTTTTATTTACAGGAAATACTTTTATTTTGAATTTATTCGAGAGTAATATTCTACAAATAAAAATAAGTTAATAAATTAAAACATAAAAATATGAACTAAAATTAAATAAATTATTAAAACTGAACATTATGCAACACCGTTTCTGGGAATTGTAAAATGCGAATTAAAAATGCTTGCCATTATTTTTCTTCCAAAAACACTTCTCAAAAATAATATACTCCAAGTCAAAAGGAATAGAGCATATCTTCTTTTGAGATGTATTTTAGAATATCGCTATTATTTGTTTTTCGTGTTGTAAATCTTGTCAAATGCAAATATGTAGAACTCGCTATGCAGCTGTTAATTTTAACCATTAACAATAGCTCCACTTATAAACCAAAAAATTGATATCAAAATAGACTAAAACCGAGTATTATCACGAATCTGAACTGCTATTTTGATTACCTTGTGTTGTGTATGGATTCATTGATACATATGTGTAGGGGTACATAGTTTGGTATTAACATTCTAATTCGTATGAATATAAATTCGCCAGTTATTCTTTGCTGAATAACTAAGGGCGATGTGTGTGCTATAAGAGCATTAAATGTCACAAATAGCTTCATCCGATAAAAAAAATCAATTGGGCTCACACCCAGATATGTAAGGTTAACAACCGTTTAGGAGCTTAAGAATTAAAACTCCAGCATATCAACAGGACCACACACACACGTCTATAGATTGTTGCATAATTGGTGCATTATATTAACACCACCAAAGGACAAAAAACATGATATAAGTACAGGGTTTTATTTATTTTTTTTTGCAGCGCTAACAAGTGTTGATCATTCCGTCAACGTCTTTTTCTAATTAATTCAGCGAGATTTTGTTAACTTTCAGCTCGTAATAGTTTTTAACAAAAAGAACAATAAATACATCAACTGCGCCATCTACTGTAATAAAGAAAAAAAACTTGCTCGCGCGAAAAAAGACAAATTATAGACTTGGGACAAGTAGCCATCGTGAGAAGATCAGATGCAATTTCAAATTACACCGGATGGAATAGGTGCCATAATTCAAATCACGATAGTAGTTGTCTCTTCGAAGGTGTATTGAGGCGTGCGTGTTTTAAGTGGGGATTACATCTTTTTGTTTTTGTGGAAAGGGAGCTTTTATATGACTCCATATAATATAATTAGTGTTAGCAAAGAAAACTTTTGTTTATTATCTTCGCAGCTATTTAGAATTGTTATCCAAATTATGCGATAAATGACGGCATGAATTAATTATTCACGACATTCATTATCACTGTTCAGTTGTTGCATTTTATTCACATGGTAGGCTTTATTTTAATTCTTATTCATAATCACAATGAATATCTTAAATAATTTTTGAGATAAAAAAATTTTAAAATCCTGGAATGCAATTTTATATTTAAATCGAGTTATTTTTAAAAATAGAGGACAAAGTGTTTCCAATAAACGGTATCCCTCCTAAAAAAATTGGCTTACTGATATTTAATATACAATAAAAGAAATTATATCAGTACATACGATTGCCATACTATATGCTGTAGGTTAAAAACACATGTATTGAATGTAAAAAGAACACTTAATAGCATTTTAAGATCTTTTTTAGTTCGAGAGGTAGACAATTAAGCTTAAGATTGTTTTGCGATGTTTCTAAATTAACATTTTCAGAAAAAAAAAACATCAATTGATTCTCGCCTTTGTGGGTAAAAAAAATCGAGCTTTAATTGTCTGCGGTTTGATTGAAGATGTGGTTTTAATGGGTTGTATATATATATGTAGTTGATATTTATAATTTTTTCAACATCTAAACCCGATTACTCACCAAACCGATGGGAGTGAATGAATATTAACGTTGTGCACTATTCAGCTACTAAAGGGCTTTTGGCGACGGACCTCGTCATTTTGAACCACGGTGAAGTGACGAGGACTGCACTGGTACCCCTCTTTTTCTAGCTCCCACACCAACGGGAGGACGTTTGAGATTTGACAGACTTTCTTACACGGCGGATCTTCAGCGGTACGACATTTGGACTCATGAACATGTGTTGTGATACCGATTGCTTAAAAAGCACTAAAAATCTCGTGACACTTTTCTTCTTTTCATCTATTTATTCTACAAGGAAGTCAAGAACGGTTTTATTTTATTCGATGGATCTCAACCATAGAAGTATGGTAGTCAGGAATTGTTTGAAGTTATGACTATAACAGATTCCTCTGGAATGGTGATAACTACCATCGATTAAACACACGACAAAATGTTAGGTAAAATCCTTTTTTGATGCAGTGTTCAATAACAGTTTTGGAGAAGTCTCGCTAACATAGAGTCAAGTAGGATTGCCAGATTTGAAGGAACGAGAAGTCCATTTCTGCGCATAAAAAGGAGGAATGTTTGCTTGGCGAACTTATCGCTAAGTTTCGCGACAAAAATTAACCGGTGCCAAGTAGTGCACTAAAATAGGATTTAACCACTTAGATCAGGGGTACTCAACCTATTTTTTCTGCTGGGCCGTATGCATATGTCAGCTATTTCACGCGGGCCGCATACGTATGTTAGTTATTTCATACGGGCCGCAACATGAGGATAAATGGAGGTGGTGTGTGTGGGGGAGAAATGCTTTAAGACTAAGATAACAATGGAAATTTAAATGCGGAAAATTAATCAAAATATTACAACTCCTGTTTTGCTTTTTTAATTATTGTTTTTTATTTTTGTCTCTAACACTAAATTAGAAGCATTTAAGAAACACCCCTTCACGATTTCTACATTAGTAAACGGTTTCATACAGTAGCGCACACAGGAATTTTTCAAGGAAGGGGAGGGGTCGAAAGTTCACCGTTCTTGTATCATGCTCCTTTTGATTTTGTAGATTTTTAGGTACAAAACACAGTAAAAAACTAATTTTTGAATAAATAATTAGCATTAATTAATAAAATTAATCATTAATAACAAGTAATTAATTAAATTTTACGTACTATATACTCAGAATTATATTAAATCGGAAAAAAATCAAGGGCTTTTGGGGGGGGGTCGGGTCCCCAGGCCCCTGTGTGCGCCACTGGTTTCATATGATTACCAATAATATAACAAACGTCATAGGATGTCTTTATTACCGATGTGATACTACCACTAATAAAACATTTTGTTGATGTTGCAAAGATTATTCAAGAAAACCTATTTATCACCTCTTGAAAGAGATCTAGGAAAAGGGTCAGTGAATAATTCCTGTGTTTATTGGTATTTTTTAAGTACAGCACTTTCGTGACAAATCAAGTAATTATTGATCCATGTTTTTCACTACAAAACAGTCAACCTCCCAATTGTCTTGAAAAGATATACTTTCCTCGAATATTTTTCGCTTGCAAGATATGAAGGATAGTTAAAAATTAGTTCCACCCATAAAATTATCGCTAATCCACTGTTGTGTTTTATCACTAACCGTAACCGTTCCCAATAGAAAAAGAATATCCATTCGTACCCGTATGACACTGGCAGCAAAAAGCAAAATTCATGTATTTGATTTCTTGACAATGAATTTCCCTCCATACGTTTAATACAATGTTCTGAAGTAAGTGAATTTCTCTCAGAACAATGGACCATGACCGGGCCGCTTAAAAAGGCCGCAAGTGGAGTATCGCCGACTTAAATTATATCAAAAATTATTCTCAAAATTTTCTAGTGGCTTGCATCATTACTCGATGCCATCAGTTTATTACGAAATAATAGCTGCATACATGAATAATTGATGAAGATTTTTCAAGATATAGCAACCTATTGGATACTTTCCGAAGGACAATTGTTAAAATTCGTCGATATTCGCCAGTCACTTAAAAATCGACAATGGCATGGGATAAATACATAAGTACCAGATTTTATTTAATTTGTGCGGCATTAATAAGAAAAATCGAGGCTTTTATATAAGATAACTATCACCTAATAATATGATAGCTATCACCTAAAAACTATAACAGCTATAGTTTTAGCTAACTGCAAAAATAAATATATAATAGCTGTCACTTAAAACTAGAAAATTCAATTATGCTTAAAATTAATTTCAATATCAGTATAATTCTGATAAAGGTATTTTTTTTTAAAAAAATGTGTTCCGTTTTATTCATTTCAGAGTTAATTTTACTTGAATTACAAATTAAACAAAAAAAGCTTTTTGCATATCTCAGCTGAACAAAAAAAAAAAAAAAAACACCTTTGGTAAATTTTAAGTATGTAGATCTAATAGCTGATAAAAAGGGTTTTTTTTTTATTTATAACTCCCGTAACACTCCTGACGGTCGATTTTTGAAAATACCTCGCTAAGTTGATCTCTGCTCAGCAAAAGTAACACATTGATAAAAGTTGTGTGTAATGAACGCTTAAAATAGTGTAAATAATTTATATCTGAAAGTGTTATGCATTAATATTACTTTCTGTTGTATTTATTTTATGTTAAAACTGTAATATTCGCAAGTAACGCCGTTTCTTATATTATAATGGCGATTCAATGAAAAACATAGCGAAATGTTAACGATCGAGTCAAGTTGGCAAATGTCTAGCTACTTTCATAGCTCGAGCTTTATTAGAGCTTTGTAAGACCCGCCGTGTAGGAAAGCGATGCACGTTAATACTTTATCCACCGCATTATGATTTACTTCAGGTTTTTTCATACAATATTTTTTTTGGATCACTACATTGAAAATTAAGGGACATACATAAACAAAATACTCCACTATGGGAAGTTTAATCCGTCAGTGCTAATGAATTAATTAAAGATATTCCACTGTAAAAATAATTATATACACCGTTCACTTAAAATAGATAGTCAAATCCTTTTCTAAGGTCTTCATTAACATACAAAAACATAAGATACTTAAATTTTGACAAACTATTTTTTCGGGACAAAAATAATAATCTTTGCAATCCGCTGAAAACGCAATATCTGCTACAAAACTATTCGCCTTCCCCGCTAAAATACACATCATAGAACTTGGAAGAGTGAATTTTAAAGAATATTCCTGCTAAGTATTGGTAGAATATTCCTTCTTAGTTGGTGTGGTGTGGTAGTTAGGAGAAGGGGGTGCCAGCTCAGGTGTCGTCCACCTCACTTGAGCATGGATCAAAATTATGTGGTCCGTTGCCAAAAGCCCTCGTGTAGCTGAACAGGGTGACGTTAATATTCACTCCAAAAAATACAGTACAGTATTTATAATTATTTTTATACTTAAAAATACAATATCCGCCTATTCAATTAAAATTATAGCGTTATAATTAACTACTAACCCCAAACAAACTATGCAAATATGTCCAAATGTTCATAATAAAATCATGAAAAAAATATATTCAAATAGAGATTTATAACAACCCCTCCCTTCAAAACTTAGTTTTATTCTGAAATAAAAAAAATTAGGGATTATGCTGATCACAGGAATTAATTATAAGCGAGCGCCTTGCGTAGCCAAAACAAAAAGGGTTTCTTCACAAACAAAAGATAGATATATGCTGTCGTTGGCTTTTTTGCAGCGCACGCCAGAATTGCTTGCAGATGACAGAATTTTTTCTACTTACTTGACAAATATCGTTATATTTTGGACACTTCACACAATATCTTTATAAATTATAGCCTATGCTATAAATTATAGCCTATGTGTTATTCTGACGAATAAGCTATATTACTGTAAAGTTTCATTAAAATCCATTTAGTGTTTCTTGAGTGAAAGACGGCCAAACATCCTCACAAACTTTCGCATTTATAATATATATCTAGATATGTATTGTTCAAATTTTCTATTGTTAATAAAATACTTTTCATTCATCCACTCAAGTTTAAATACATTTTTTAAACTTGTAGTGGATGACACTTGACGTTAACACATGTTTTCAAATATTTTTTCATTAATTTAATTTAATTTAATTAATGAATAAATAGTACCAAACAAAAATAACGGTCCAACCCTATATATAAAAAGGAATGTCGCTCGTTGTGTCCCTGTTGCGCAATGGATAGCGCTTTGAACTTCTAATCCAAAGGTTTAAATCCCACCTGGGATAGCTTAATTTCTAAGAAGGATTTCTTTTTACTATACTATTTTATTAGAATTTAATTTTATAATTAATTAATAAATAAAAACAAGCAAAAAATAGTCCAACACCCTATATAGAATGGAAAATTGCAAAGAAAATCGCTATCTATTTTGCCACTTAATATTGTGGTTCTGTCATATGTATGTACATATTTATATTAATTGTAATTATTTAATAAAAAGTAACTAAAATAAAAATTTTCTTTGTTGGCCGAAGTAGGAATTTACTTTAAAAAAATGTTTATCTTACTTGTTTGATATTTCTTTTCCTTAATAATTTCCTTAATATTTTCCTTCAAATATTTCCTTAAATGTCTGTTTTGATTCCATTACAATTAGTTATTGAGGTAATTTATTTATGCCTTTGTATTAATTAGTAACAAAATTCTTTCGTTTTGCTTTTGAATTAAAAAAAAGTTATTCATTTCACAATCATTGACTTACGTCAACACTTTTATCAAAGCACCTTTGGTAAAGTACAGTATGTCTGTATCAAAAAGGAACCACTGGGAATTGAGTTTTTGGAATGAGGTGTCATTCAGGAAAACAAAAATAACATAGTTCGTGTACCTGCATGTAATAGAATATATATATATATTTCGATCAGTACTTGTATCAGTAAGATAAATTATCCTTATAGGGAAAATAATTATAATGTTCTTTGATGTTTGAATTTCCCTATTTTTTTCATTCCTGTCCTTTACTGTTCTCAGTATGCCTTGAACGCGACATGACTGTCAAGCGATGCCAACGCAATTAAATTAAATAGTTTATTATCAGCATTTGCCATAGATATATCCCCTGGAATACATTAAGATACTATTCAATATTTCAAATTAACACGCATCCTATTTCATTTATATAAGCCGTTAGGGTCATCTGTAATATATGACATACGTTTCATGTTTTCTGTCGTGTTCGTCCCATTCGTCCCAAGGTCATTAGGTAAAAGATATGATGATTACTTCAGAACCCGAAGCAGTGTACCTTTACAATTAACAAAATGATGTTGCGGTGTAAACTGCTTCTTGTAAGATTTAATCACTGCAGGTAATCAGTTGGCACAGCTACGCAAACACATAAATTCATATCCATAATTATAAAGATATAAATTACAGCGGTAATTGGGCGCAAAAATAAAGAAAGAAACGGCCCACTTGCCGAAATTCATCCCAACTGCGAATGATTGAATGGAAGGAGCAGTTAGAGTAAGTGAGGATCACGTTCGGGACACAACAGGAAAAGAGAACTGATATGGCCTCATTTTGGCTTGATATCTGTTATTGCTGAAGATGTAATTATTGGGTGCATGACTGAACTATTGATCCTGTTTTGGGAAGTACCTTCGATGTGTGACCTTTGAAATAATATACATTTCTGGTTGTGGAAGTATTGTGATTTGAAAAAGGATACGCGCGGAAACCTTGTTAATTTGGATATCGCGAATTCAAACACAACTTTCTGTTAATTCCTTATTAAGTTTTTGAATTAGTAGACGGAATAACATTTTCTTAAAAAGTTTTGAACAAAATTACCCGAATTATAACATTTGCCGAGAGAATTGCCGTTTGAAAGCTAATAAGATTGAAAGAAATTCTAAATTAGTGTATGTATAGTAACAGACCTTTAAAAAATTATTTTCTTATAAGTGGTATTATTTGTGTTCATTGAATGTAGACTTATGGAGGCATTGATTTAATGCAACTTGTTGGATTGTGAGAAGGTTCTCCTCACATATACTCTGAATATTAACTTTTAAGTGTTTTATTGAAACTATAATATAAAATGAAGAGTTTTTCTTTGAAATCCTTGGCGCTTTAGGAATGAACAAAAAAAGTTTGCAAAAAGGAAGACAAATGGATGCGTCAATGCAGCGGTTCTTAAACTGTGGTCCGTGGACCCCAGGGAGTTCCGATGCTTTTATAAAGAGTACGCGAAAATCTCTCGTTTCTTGTTAAGATTTCCCTCATTTACATACTCTGAAAGGCCTTTTGAAAAAATTGAAAAATGCGCCATTCTAGACTAAATCACAAATGAAAAAATGCTACTTTGAAATTGGCTTGCAAGCACAAGTCCCTTCCTTGGGGGTCACGAACAGGAAGAGCATTCATGAGTTGTCCATGAAATTTTTGGAATTTCTGATGCTTTTTCAAATACTTATTCACGTGTAAAAGAATATTTTCAGCATACTTCTTTATCTTAAAAATAAGTACACAAAGCGTAGAACCGGAAGTGAGGATATAGTTATGACAACAGCACTTGAAAAGGAAATGCTGCACACCATCTGTCTCATTAAAATTTATTTAACACAGTTAAATTGCGTAAGTTTATGTATCTTTTTCTGAAAAACTACTTGCTCCTCACCGGTAAAATTTTAACAGTAGATTATGTATACTATCAATCACAATTTAACAAAGGGTTTTGTCTTTTTGTTAATTAAATTATAATTTTTTAAAAAATTGTCCAATTTTTTCCAAATAAAATTTAGTTTAAAAGAGCCATATCTAAAAAGGTTTGCTAGCTATATATCTAATTCCCTCCATTAAAATGCGCAAACATGTTAAAAATATGCTCATTGAAAACTTGAGGATTATATAATAAGTAGTTTTGAAGAAAAAGGTACATAAAGTAAAAAACATTACGTTTTGAGAAAACAGGCTTTAAAATAAAAATTTGGAATTTTGTGAGCATTTACTTTTTTAGTACTATGTCGTAGTTGTTTAGTACTAAAGGTACATATGAAGCATTTTTTTTTTACTCTTTTGCCCATACAAAAGACTTCTAATTTTCTTTTTTTTTCGTTATTTTTGACAATTTTACCTTTTTTGGGATCACAAGATGCTTTCGTTGGGCTACACAAATCCTACGAGTATCTAGTTTTTTTGAAGCATGACACAAAGTTACAACATGGTTCAATATCACAATGTTTTAAGATCATTAATTTTGCTACATGACTTGTATTGAACTGAGCAATATCCATACTTACCCCTAATTTCGGAGTTTTGAATTTCACAAATGTAGATCTTGGAATCACTGACCATATGGTGCTATTAACTGACTCATTTGGGTTCCGAGACTTTCCTTTAAACATTTTCTTAATAATATAGGATCACCTAGATCTCTAGAAGTTGGCTTCATTTATTTCATTATGGTTTGTGTGTATGATTAGAGCGCCTTTCGTTATATTCAGCTTCTGTCTTTTGAAACTTGCACCAGGCATTTATTCCCGCAAGACACAGTTCATGTTGAGGCCTGTTGTTTGAAAGCAGAAGATACAAATAAACAGCCCAAATAGCAGTTTTCATTCTGTGTAGATCATTGATATTATTTGTAGCCATACTATAATATCTCTGAATTTTTTATATTAATGTCGGCGAGTCGGTTACGACCACAGGCTTTTTTCATCACTTATCTCACCACCCACTGTTTCGCTTTCAAAATCCAAAAGACATGTACCTATACACTTTGGACAAGCCCAATACACTCTTCCTTTTCCACATGAGTATCATAGTATTCGTGCTCATCAAAACTTGTGCAGGGGAAACACGGGGCACGTCAAGGAGAGAGAGTAGCTTCATTTAAAAAAATAAAAATATTTCTAATTATCGTATTTCTTCATCCATTTAATTTTGAACAGAAATACTTGAACTTTTAAAAAATATAAAAAAAGTGAAAATCAACAATTTTTCGAAAATTCATGTGGCGGACCCCCTTAAATGAACTATTTATTTGAAACTATTATTTTTGTGATATTTATATATGTACTAGAGGACGCAACAGACGTCGTCCTGTGCACGCATCTTCAATTCAAAAGACATGGATTCAACACGCTAGAAAGCGGGAATCGTCTGCAACCATAAAGACCGCGTTTGGCTGAAAATCAATTTTCGACGCCAACTTACGTCTTTTTCAATTCCTACTATCAGCTCGCGATCTCTAAAATATTTATACATTTATTTACTCATTTATTTATCTTGGTGGAATTTTCAATCGTTAATAAAATACATTTTAAAGCGCTCAATTGAGCTGAAATGTAATGTGCGTGATTATTTTGGATGACAATACAATAATTTAATTATAATTAATAAAAGTTAATGGATTAAAACTAATTGTTTAAAAAATTACAAATAGAGCCACGTTGGCGACTTCTGTCAAAATTTGAAAAGGTTTTTCTCTCACATGTTAAAGCATTCAGTTGAAAGGAAATTTTATATACACGATTGTTTTGGATGACAAAACGATACTTTAATGATAATTAATAAAAATTAATTACCACTTAATGTTGTGATTCTGTCATATGTATATACATACTTATATTGATTGCAACTATTTAATAAAAAGTAGCTAAAAGAAATTTTTTTTGGTTGATCTAAGTAGGAATTGATTTAAAAAATTTTTTTTATATTACTTGTTTATAACAATAGCGTTGTTACAAAAATGCAGGTGAATATTGAGTTGTATTTTTTGAATGTTTTTAATTAATATATTTTTAACTAATTGAAATATTGGACCGAATTGTGAATCTAAACCTTTCTCGAATTGACTTGAATCCACACAAAAAATTTCATCGAAATCGGTCCAGCCGTTTAGGAGGACTTTAGTGACATACACATGCACAGAAGATTTTTATATATAAAGATAATTAGATGTGTACTGTGTTTTCTTAAAGGAAAAAAAAGAAGTGTTACAAAAATCCGTATAATTAACAGAGACAGGTTTAGGATTATTGATGAACTTTTATATCCCTCGTCCATGTGTTCTAAACCTTTGTTGGGATGGCGCGGAAGGGGGTGGGGTTCAAAATCTTGGGAGTCCACGACGTCAGGTAATACGTAAAGGGGTCACTGCGATCGAGACTTTAAGAACCGCTGCGTTAATGTATTAAAGTTATAGATGGGGAATGTATTTAAATTTATTCTTTCCTTTTAAATTTCTTTTTCTACAAAGGATAAGGATTTGTCTCGATATATAGAAGTGTAAATATAAATGTCATTGTTAAAAATTGTGCTGTTGTACTCCCAAACTCTTATAATTTCTATATTAACTTCATGAAAATCGATCCAATGCTACTTGCACATGCTGTACAATCCGTAGAAACCTTACTTTTTGTAACTTTCTAAGCTGCTGTAGCCAAGGGGTCAACGAGTGGTCAGCATTGTCGAGTTTTTGGTTCGAGTCCTGGTGCCATTGAAAACACCGTGTAGAAAAGGTTCACCATATCCTCACATTGGTGTGCTGTCAAAGTTTGAAGAGCAGGGTGACAGTTCTCGTCTTTTGACCGTAGTAAAAAATCACCAGGTCCTTCGCCAATAGTATCTTCAGTGAGTGAGTAAATATTACCGTCACACTGTTCAGCTGCACGAGGGCATTTGGTGACGGACCTCGTCATTTTGAATCATGGTCAAATGACGAGGACGACACCTGAGCACCGAGGTGGGCAAGATTCTAGGCGGCCCGAAACCTGACTGAAACCACACACACGTACTTATATTTGACCAAGTTGTAAAATATTAAAAACAAAGCCCAACTATGCAGGGGGACCCTAATATTCTCCGTTGCAACACTAAAGGCGAGTTTTTTCCCCTTTTTTTTTAAGAACGCATATTGATGTAATGTATGATTAATTTTTCTGGAAACCTGTATCTTCCTGATCATTTTGTTATTACTACTGTTAATTGTGCACTTTTAACAGAACCTAATTACTTTTATCTTTTCTACCGCCATACCATTTCACGCCCAACTCATTACTTAAAACAACCCTAGGAAATTAAATATATTTAATTAAAATTCTTAATCCATTTTATTTAAAAGCTTCTGGGTTTATTTTAGTTTTGTAACAGTCATTTGTTTGCTAACCAATTATTAAATTAATCAGTTTATTTTTCAATTCTGCTTAGGTAATCATTCTTTTAACAACACTTAAAAAGTATTATCTTCAACAAACTTTCACTATTATTTTTTCAAACAGGATATTTTATATAACTGTAAGGCGGGAAGTCTATTTATACCCACATGTCATTTTTTAAAAATTTCTCTCTGGACACTCTTCTGGGCTTAGTCATAAACCCTATGCTCTTGAAACCCATTTGCCTTTTGACTCTTAACATCTTCCGAATTTGTATTGACGAATGTAATGAGCCCTAATAAATCATTTCCAGAGGCTTTTAACACGCGCTGAACTGCCTGCGGTTTTATGCAGCCGGTTTCTTACAATTATAGCTTCGGCACTGGCATAGGGCAATAAATTAATGCATTGACTCAGTTTCCCGTGCTCTATGTAGCTTTTATGGAAAATGCCATAAAAACAGAACAAACAAACCGGGAGAAAATTAAGGGTTGTTTGGAATATTTCCTTCGTCAGTGTTCCTGTACTTAAATCTCCCCGGCAAAATATCCTTCGCAACCCCGAAGAGTTTCCTCGCCCTCTTCTTTTAATGCTATTAATTGGATATTATGTGGCTTTATATCGACCCATTAAACTACGACCCAGGTGGCGATGCTTCTTGAATTGGAACCACAAGATAAATTATGGGTTGTAAAGAAAGTTCATTGTCTGTGTGGAGTTGATTAAAACGAGGAGTGGTCAGTAACCCCATGTGTGATTACCACTTTTTTTAAGCCTCTCTCAAGTAATAAATTTTACTTATCTCTTTTATTAAGAGCTGCAAGGTTAATAGAATTAAGCGTGAAGGGATGCATGTTCCTGAGAAGACAACAATTTGGGCGTGTGAAGACAAGTCAACATATTACAAATAGTATTGCAAATAATCTACGTTAGCTTCTTTTGCACGCGGAGAAATTTAATTCTCTTAAAAGTCTTTTCGCTTGATATTCAGCTACGATGGGTCATGGTCGTTGTTGTAGTCCAATCGTACGTTCGAATTGTGTTACCACTAAAGACGCGCTATGTAGAAGGGTTGTGATGTTCGTAAACATCATCAAATCTCAAAGTTTTCACGTTAGCGTAATGTCAGTGGAGTGTACACAGCCTTCTTTCACAGGGGTTGGGATTACATTTTTTTAAAAAAAAACAGACGTTAACATTATTTTTAAGTTAAAAATCTATTAGTCTCTGTGAACGAGGGGAATTAAAACCCCCAAATCTTATCCTTATGTAGGCCACTGCGTGGGGTGCAAGTTCAGGCGATAATCTTGTTGCTTAATGGTACCACAAAATTACAAAGCCGTCGCCATCATGTAGTTTTTAAGTATAATGTTGAACAATTTCGCCTGAATGTTTAAATACCAATTCGCAGCTAAGCATCTATCGATATTCACATTTTCAAATTAGAAGTGGAACTCGTCATAATGATTTTATGTGGATTGATAGATTTTTGACGAAAACCTTTGAGAAAACAAGAGAAATATCGGTGCGGTCATTCTGAACCACGGTCAAGGCACGAAGATTACACCCGAGTTTGCAAACTTCCCCATTCCGCCAGGACTTCAACTAAGGTAGATTTCACGAGTATTCGCTTCATTATTTTGTTTATATCTTTAGTGGGTCTTAAATGGCATCAGGATTCGAACCCACGACTTGATTGAAGCTAACTACCATGAACCACTCGACGAGCACTGTCGATTTTAAGTTAAAGTATACACTGGTGTGCAAAAATTAGGACGAGACGGTTTTTTCAATATAACTTTGTACAAAAGCTTTCCAAATCAACACATTTAATACCGTAAGATCCCCAATACGTAAGGACATGTGTAATATGTAAGCAACACTTACTAAAAGAGAAATCAGAGGGATAAAAAGAAGCTTGATTGAAAAAGTAGCATGGAGCGCAATGCGACTGAAGGCCGAAACATCCCTGTGATGGGTGTCCAGCAAGAAACATCCAGTCTTTAGTAGGGGATATGATCTCCCCTGACTGCTAGGCAGGTTTCACAGCGTCTACCCATGCTGAGAATGAGGGTGTCAATGAGTTGTTGAGGCATTGCTGCCCATTCGTCTTGCAGCGCCAATCGAAGCCCCGAATCGTTACTGGTGGTAAGGTACGAGCTGCCAAGCGTCTGCCTAGAAAATCCCATACATGCTCGATGGGATTGAGATCCGAGATCGTGCCGGCCAATCCATACGTTCAATATCCTCACTCTCTAAGAGCTGTTCGGCAGCTACTGTGCGATGACATGGTGCATTGTCGTCCATGAAAAGGAACTACAGACCCATAGTGCATCTAAAAAGACGCACATATGGAAGAAGAATCTCGTTACAATAACGGGTCCCGTTGACTGAACCTGCGTCGAAGATGTGAAGGTCTGTACGACTACCAAGCATGATGCCTCCCCAAACGAGAACACCGCGACCTCCATACCTGTCCCTTTCAATGATGTTCGAGGGATGATTGCGGCTTCCCGCTCTCTCCAGATGAGTATGCGATGAGAATCGCTACTCAAACTGAATCTGCTCTCATCTGTAAAGAGTACTCGTCCCCATTCATTGTCTCTCCAATTCCGGTGTTCCCGGCACCACAGAGAACGCCTTCTCCGATGGGCAGGCGTTAAAGGTACACACCGTACAGGGCGTCGTGCAAACAGACCCCCCACCGTGCAGTCTTCTGGCCACGGTAAAACGCGATATCGGTCGTCCAGTCGCCTGTGTCGTGTGTCTAGCGATTTCTCCCGCTGTCTGCCGCCTTTTTCTTCTGGCCTGTAAGACAATGTACCGGTCATCTGCGGGTGTGGTTCCTCGTGGACGACCACTACTGAACCCCGGATAGCTGTTCCTGTAGTTTGAAATTGTCTCCAAAGTCGTGAAACGATGCTGTGAGCAATTCCGAACTCTGCAGCCACACTTGTCACACTGCGGCCTTCCTCCAACTTCCCAATGATTCGACCTCGGGTAAAAGCATCCAGATGTCGTCTAACAGATTGATTATTCGCCATTTCTCGCTGAGGCAGCAACTCGGTGTGATTTTAACTGCTATACGGCGTGCAATCTCTTTGCCAAAAATACTGATCTTACACCGACAATATGCTTTATACTACTCAGACACTCCCCCATTACGTCTACCTGCATATCTGCGCATGTGCTACCGTACATCACCTTACTTAATCTCCTGATTGGTCTTTCTGTCCGCTCTGCCTCTTCGTTCAGCTGATATGCTAATTTTTCGACTTCGACCTTAATTTTTGCACACCAGTCTATGTTGTGTTAATCGATTCATTGAGAATCACAAAAGAAATATGTTAAAACTGTGTTTAAAATGAATAGAATCAAAGCTTGTTGCAATAGCGATATTTAGTTGTGTATTTTTCAGTGTAAAAAAATTTTTTTTAGTTAAATTGTACATCAAATGCGATTATGCAACACATATTTAAGTATCTTTTTGCGTTCTGATAAGTTAAAGCATTTCAAATGCGCCCATTTTCGCTCCATTTGATTTGATTTTTTTATTGACGCCTTATTCTAAATCTACACAATGGCTATTGGTGACGGAGCGCTCTCAAGTGACGAAGAGCTGGCACCCCAATCTTCAAACCTCCATCAGGAATTTGGACGACGACAGATTTAATGCGCATCAGTGCTTCTACTGGGTGCCCACAAGTTCATCACCGCAGCCAGAAAATTTTCACTCAAATATATCCGAGTTAAAAAGCTAATTAAAATAATAAGGTAAAAAAGAAGACATATTTTATACAAAAAAACTTATTGCTTCAGAGATATACTCTATAGCGGTGATCCGCAACTCCAGGTCCGTGGATTGAATGGTACCGGGCCACCTAAAGAACATTAAACTATTGCCATCTTATTTAAAGTGGTGCATTTCTCTCGGGTTTGCGCCATTTTCCACGGAAATCACTTTATATTCCTCGTTAAATCACTTTTATTCATTTTTGGTGTAACTATATTTTATTCTGAAGGCATATTTAAATGTAACTAAATTAAAATTGTTAAATCAAAACAATCTAAAATATAAACAATCAACGTATCCCACCCTCAGGGGGCCGCAGTAAAATTATCAAACGGTGACCAGTCCGCAGCAATTAAAGGTTGCGGAGCATTGCTCTATATAGTATCTTATACTGCGAGAGAGAGAAAATTATAAGATACTATACTGTTATAGTACCTTAGCTTGCTACTGTTATAGTATCTTAGCTTGCTACTGTTATAGTATCTTAGCTTGCTACTGTTATAGTATCTTAGCTTGCTACTATTATAGTATCTTAGCTTGCTACTGTTATAGTATCTTAGCTTGCTACTGTTATAGTATCTTAGCTTGCGAATTAAAGCAAGTGAAGTCGTTCAGCTCAAACATGATACATATCTGAAAGCCTAATTTCTTATTGATAAATTATCGAGTTCCCAGATATCGTTATTACGGAATTAATAATTAAAATCTAAACAATAGTGTGCGCTGTTATGAATGTATGAAACTTTAGTTAAGGTAGCGATGTGTAGTAAAATATACTATTTTCTACAGATGTTTTAAAAAAATCACAAAAATTATAACAGCGTGTAACACTATTCATGAAAAAAAAATTCCCACTTAAGGGCCATTATCTCAAACTGAGTGGAAACACACACAACCTATGTTGAATCGTTCTCCTACAATTTCTTTCTTCGTTCCATTTTCCCTAACGTTGTAATGCTATATTAGGGAAAAACATCTAAAAGCTGAAAATATTTTTGAATCATCAAAGTAAAGAAAGTCTGAGTTTTTTTTATTTGTACTTTGAGTATGCTGTAATTTCATTCAGTTAAGAACTCCATTCTCTGCATTTTCACGAGAAAATTACATAGTAAAATAAATTGCATGAAAACAGTACAAAAATACTTACCCACTGTTTTGAAGCCTCGATTTCAGAAATCCTGGTTCTGGATTTCAGCGATTACTATATGAGAGATTAAACAGCATATTATTAACGTCCAAAAGCCACCCAGCCAGGAGGGTGGATATGCCCCTCGGCTTGTAAGCGAGTAGATTCGAGTTCGATTCCCGAGTGAGGCATGGTCGTATTTTCTTCGGGAAAAGAAGTCGGACTTTTGCCTGTAATGTGGATTCCCGTCTCGCATGGAAAGTAGTGCACCCCTTCTTGTTATCATCGGCTGTAATGAATGTCTCTATTCTTCTGTTCATATTATACGTCTCTGTCCATTCACTTGTATTTCATACTATGTATCCCAGGATAAGAAACACTCCGAACATTATTATGTACAGTTTTTGCGGGATATGGAGCAACAAAGGCTGCGATCCCATATTATTATATTCAGTTTAGTACAGTGAAATCACTGTAATAGTGGAGACTTGGTAAACGCTTTATGCTCCGATAAAATTTTGATCAGTTTTTAATCTAAGTTGTAACGCACAGTTCGTGATTGCATTGTCTTTCAGTAGTTTGAATTATCGCCTTGTGCTTCAACTGAGATTAATGAAAGTAGAGTATTGAGAAACTATTAGCCGGAATTTTAGAATCTATTGGTTGATGTCAGAAATTTTTCAACTTTTTGAACATGCTCTATTGTTTTACATTTCGCTATTGAGGAATAAGACCATTCTCCGTGGTTGGAGATAAAATTTTTCAAAATTTCACGCTTCGATTTGTATTTGATACAGTTTAATATAAAATGTTCACTAGTTTCGGGTACTTTACAATCTGCACACAAAGGAGAATCTGTTTATTTAAAAAGGAAATATATATCATTTAATGGTAATTTTTAGCTCGCAACTTATTGATTAAAACTTCTGTATTTCTATTTTTTGCTGCCTGTCTATTCCATTTTTCAAGATGAGAAATATAAAAAATAATTTTTATGTCTTTTGCTCTTTTTCCATATTTCTTCTCTTTTATTTTTGTGTTGTTTTTTGAAATGTGTATGTATGTAGGTCTTCCCAAGTTATCCAAGAAATAATATTCCACGGCTCTGGAGAGGCTTTAGCTAATTTATCAACTTCTTCATTTTAATCCCTATTCCCTTGTGAGCTGGTACCTAAATGAATGTAATTGATTGAGCTATTTGGAGGCACTGATGTAAAGTTGAACTTAAATTTAATATTACCGTATTGAATTTTCTATTAATATTTTGGATACTTTTTAGGACTGATAAGCATATTATTATATAGTAAACATAAATACAGATAAGTTTACAAATACAGTGATGCCAATGTGAAGACACTGATCTCCGACAAATTTAATGCATGTCAGGCCATCCAACAATTTCTAATGTACGAAATGTTTGTTTTAAAATATTAATTATTAAACGCTTCCCCACTGTCTATTTCTTCAAGAATTGAAAATTGCTCACATCCCCTAATTCGAAACCATTTCCAGATGACGTCTGAGCGGAAACTCCCCTTTCAACATCCACACCATGTCAAATTTTAAGCTCCATTACATATAATGAACATCAATCCCTTTTACTTTTTGATTAGGAAATGTATAGATTTAAATTGTTTACCAAACGTTTCCCACAGACTATTTCTTCCCAACCAATACCCCGACCAGATGAAGTCGCCCACATCTGACCGGTCACCTCACATTCAACATTCACACAGTGCCAACGTGAAGAAATTAAGCTCCTTTCGATTTAACGTACATCAGCAGATGTCACTTTATTAATGAGGAAATGTTTATGTTTAATTTGTTTATTGAACGTTCCCCCACAGAATATTTTTAATCAACCAAAAGATTTCTAATCCAACCAATACATCTCCTCATTCGGAACCACGGCTAGATGACGTGAGCGGTCACCCGTCTTTCCACATTTACACCGTGCCAAGAATTAAGCTGCGTTAGATTTAACGTACATCAGCCCACCTAACCCTTTTCAATGTACAAAACTGAGTAAAGTCCGTAAATAATGGCCCTAGGGCTACTTCTGAGCGCGACGTTGAAAACTTCTAAATCAATCTCGACAGGATTATTGCGAAACCAGCTATTATACCGTATAATTCTGAGCCACGGTCATCTTAGACGTGGTCGATATTTGAGTTAGTAACGTTTTCTGTACATTCACACGCTACCAATTTTGAATAAAAGTAGTGAAACTATTGTTTCTTGTTCTTTGCCTATTGAGCGTGCACAATTACCTTTCTCTGCTTGGCACATAATCCATTAACCACAGCCAACAAGTTTAGTGGTTTGGAACCATCGTCAGAATACGGGTCGACACCCTACTCTGTACGCCCCAGGCGGGCTTAGAACCTCGATAGTTTTAACGCATGTCAGCCACTCGACGCGACAAATGATTAATGGCATCAAGGCTCAGAGAAGTCTTATGCAGGGGCCAACTGGGCCCGGGACGAGATCTCTGTTGCAATGCAGGTCTCATCTCGTTTTTGACCGAGCCTCAATAAGATCATGATTCGAATAATTTTTTTTTCGGTTGTAGTCCCCGAAACATTGCGAATTTTGGACGATATTTCAATTGGCTACATAGGATGACCATCGTCTAATGTATAAATCTAGGCCTACTACCATACATCATCATTACTTATTCAGTCCAAAGGCGTCAGTCAGTCCGGCCGGTTTGTGCGATTGTAAAGCATGCACATTTATTTGTTTTAGGATTATTGTTTGTATGAGTATGTTACAACATATTTTATTTACTGTCTACTTTTAAGTGTCATAGGGGGGACCAACATTTTTGTAGAAGCCCAGGGCCTCAAGAAGTCTTAAGACGTCCCTGTCAAGGCTTACAGCATGCCTAAGAACATTTCTGTCGTGACCATTCAACTGCTGCTCATTTTTAGATTTTTCTGCCTCTTTTAGTTTTGAATAATCTGGCATCTAATAACTCACATGGTAGTAATTACCATCTAAATGAATGTTACAAGCAGTTTTTCTTGTAGATACGTCTGAGGGCTGAATGGTTAAGTTGGAAGCCGCACGAGAAAATTAAAACCCGGATTTGAATCCTGTCTTGTCATTTGTGTTTTTCCTTGTAACAATGTCTGGGCATTTCCTTAGGTCAGCTGTGGAAGACAAATTTTCTTTGACAGTTCGCTTATATGGGCGTAGCCTGAAGAGCATCGTCATGTTAAGCTCTATCCAAAAAGAAATTATCAATTTGTCACGTCTTTCCTCAGGGATTTAATCCCAGCAGTGACCAATATCCATTGTTCATTAACTGTTTGCCACTGTAACAACTTAATCTATCCTGATTAGCATAACTTCACTCTAGAAACATTTCTTCCTGTCTGCAGTAAAATATAAATGTGTTTTTTTCATCGTTGAGTTGGAAATTTCTTTGGTAGTTCTAAAATTCGTTAAAATCAAAAATTTTAAAAATTGTTACTATGTCCTGGTGCCATATAAATACCAGTTTCTGTTTGTAAAATAAAAATACAACAGATGAGACACCGAAGCTTTCTTAAAATATAGATTTTGGGCCGTTATTTTAAGTTTTCACCAAGTATAAGAACGCTATTCACCATTGTGAACAATTTAACAGTGCAAGAGAATATGTAGTCTTTCAAAACTACAGTAAGCCTTTGTACCAAGCAGTTTTGCAATTGAACTGCTCTGGTGATTGATTGATAATTAGGGACGGACCTCTAATTGTGGCCCAGTAACGAAGATGACACCTGAGCAGATGGTCTCGTCGCCGCGTGTTGGAGTCCGGCATGTCACTGGCTTAACCTTCCTCGCAATGGAACAACGTGGGCGGGGAGAATGGAGTGCCAGATCAGATGTCCATTTCGTCATCTCGTCCTAAATTAAGATTTTATTTCGGTTTGCGAACCTTTGGACTGGACAGAAATAGAAGCATAGCATACCATGACAATGCATCTGCTGATCCATTTGTGTAAAATTAAATCTCACTGGACTCAATACATAGAGCGCTACCAGTTTTTGCGGTAGCTTAATGGTCAGGCTCACAGACTTGGTGTCCTGAGCTCGAGTTGTAGTGCCTTTAAAGACCTGCCGTGTAGATAGATGATGCTAGTGAAATCCGTTCAGCCTCAAAATGCTCTCGTTGATTTGGTATGGATGTTCAGAGAGGGAATACCAACTCAGGTATCCTTCTTGTCGCTTGACCCTTGACTTTCTTACAGGGCTGTCGCCAATAGCCTTCTTGCAGGGACGGCTCTAGCAGTTTTGCCACCCCGGACACAAGTGGAAAATATGCCGCCCCTCTCACAAAGCAAAAAAAAATTATAAGTAAAAAAGATAAGTTGCTTACATAGATACACACCTAGAAAGCTGGAATAACTCTTGCGAAGAAAAAGACAGCATAACAATGTATATATATTATTTTAAGTATTAAAAAATGCAAAATAATTTGAAATTAAACACATTATTTCAAACGAGTAAAATGCAAGAGAGGGAATTGGACATGTCAGCAGGCCAATTTCTTCCAAAAAGGTTCTACTGGCGGTGGAAATCCCAAGTGCTTATTTTAAGGGTACCAAAGAAAGAAAAAGACAGCATAGAATATAAAGGGTGTTTTTTTAGAGGTATAGAACTTTAAATTGAAATAAAACAACGATGTATTATTCGATTGACATGAATTTTTTTTATTCGAAAGATAATCTTGTGGCATTACATTTTAAATATGATCAAGCAAGGCGTAGATTCGTCAAATGGGCCCAAAACGAGATTGCCGTTGTTCCCGATTTTCATAAGCGAATTTTGTTTAGCGATGAAGCGCACTTCTGGTTGAATGGCTACGCCAACAAACAAAACTGCCGCATTTGGAGTGAAGCTAATCCATAAGTGTATGTCGAAACACCGTTACATCCAGAAAAACTGACTGTTTGGTGCGCTTTATGGGCTGGTGGAATCATTGGTCCGTACTCCTTCAAAAACTATGAAGGCCACAACGTTACAGTCAATGGTGATCGGTATAGAGCCAAGATTACTAACTTTTTCATTCCTGAATTGAGCAATCATGATGTTCAGGAGCTGTGGTTCCAACAAGACGGCGCAACATGTCACACAGCTCGTGCCACAATCGATTTATTGAAAGACACGTTTGGTGACCGCCTAATTTCACGTTTTGGACCTGTGAATTGGCCTCCAAGATCTTGTGATTT
Source organism: Trichonephila clavipes (assembly GCA_019973935.1). Taxonomy (NCBI): domain Eukaryota; kingdom Metazoa; phylum Arthropoda; class Arachnida; order Araneae; family Nephilidae; genus Trichonephila; species Trichonephila clavipes. The sequence goes on from BMAU01011417.1 coordinate 345,337, forward strand.
AACACCGCTAGACTATTTTCTGTGGGGCTATGTAAAGTCATTGGTCTATGCGGATAAGCCACAAACGCTTGATCATTTGGAAGACAACATTCGCCGTGTTATTGCCGATATACGGCCACAAATGTTGGAAAAAGTCATCGAAAATTGGACGTCGAGATTGGACTACATCCGTGCCAGCCGTGGCAGTCATATGCCAGAAATCATATTTAAAATGTAAGGCCACAAGATTATCTTTCGAATAAAAAAAAATTCATGTCAATCGAATAATACATCGTTGTTTTATTGCAATTTAAAGTTCTATACCTCTAAAAAAACACCCTAAAAATATGCGAAGAATATTTGCGAAGAAAAAGACAGCATAACAATATATATATTTATATATTATTTTAAGTATTAAAAAAATGCAAAATAATTTGAAATTAAACACGTAGTTACCAGTTATTACTTCAAACGAGTAAAATGCAGGAGAGGGAATCGGACATGTCAGCAGGCCAATTTCTTCGAAAAAAATTCTACTGGCGGTGGATATCCCAAGTGTTTATTTTAAGATACCCTAAAAATGACCGACCTATTGTTTCTTTTATTTTTATTTAATCTTATTCTTTGCATTATTATCTTTCGATTGATATATCATTTGTGCAGGTCGGAAAGTTAGGAGTTGAATAAAACTTCATTTGAAAACAAATTAGGCAATTCGGCCACGCCTCCGTTTTAGAAAAAAAGAGCTAAAAAAAGCGTTATGATAAAAAAAAAAATCTATTTTATAAAGAGAAATAATAACTATAAAAAAATGTGCAATATATAAAGCAGAATATTTCAGAGGCAATACAATAATGAAACTTTTGTTCTTTGTGAAAGGTGTGCATGTAAAATTTTTCAAGTAAGGCATGTTAAATCAATAATTTCAGAATTTTAGTTTTCATACAAACCTGATACGTTTTTCATACAAATGTAATACTTCAATATTATGTGAAGAAAAAAAATTAAACTTTCTGTCGTGATAGAAAAAAAATTTTTTACAACATTTTTTTTAAATTTTCTTGTGTGCAATTAATACCTTCTTATATATAAAATGGATCATTTATAAAAATATATGGGTTGAAAAAATACGAAAATACGATAATTTTAAGGAAAAAGATATAACTAATATCTTAAAGTGGTATTTTAAGTTTATTTCAGCTTATTATAAATTTTTTTTCAGAATTATAAACTTTAAAGTGGTTTTTCTCAGTTTGTGTTTTTCGAAACATTAGTGATTTCAAAATACAACTCCTTTCACAATAACAAAATTAGGGATTCATTTTGCTGTAAACTGAATACTTTTTTTAAAAAAAAAAATTAAAATGTAAGAGATATTGGCATGATATTTTTAGCATGCATATCAACATTTAATTTTTTTTCAAAAACGAATAAAGTTATAGTAAAATCGATCCCTAAAGTATAGTTTATAACATCCATAAGAATATTACAAAAAAAATTTCAGGTCAAACAATTAATAATTACAGAAGGAGTAGGATTTTAAAATTTTCTTCAAAAAATTTAGATTTTTAAAATTGTGTGAATAATATGTGAAAAATTTCATCTCGTACCATTTTCTTGAATAGAAATATTATATAAAATGTTAAAATATAACTTTTAAATACATAAAGAAAGAAAGTAGTTCAAAGGGTACCAAGTCCTCTTAACTTATTGTAAATACACTTAAGACTGAAATAAAACGTCTTCTGTTGCTCTTTATGTTCCCAAACCTCTTATAACCCTTGTCCCCTTTTGGATAGTTGGAACCGGACATCGTATGGGTGAAAGGAATGTTCGTAGTGACCCCTCTTTGAGATGGGAAGAACGTTTCTAGTGAAAGATGTTCTAAACATGTTAAATTTCATGAATTAACATATACTCCCGCCTCGAATCCTCCAAAGTTCAACATAAAAGAAAACTAACATTAAACATACAGAGTACAAAATAAGGAAATAAGATACGTTAAATGAAATACCAAATCCACACCCAATAATATTCCAAAAAAATATATCAAAAATTTTTGTAACAAAAAAAAATTTAAAATTTGCCGCCCGGACAAGGGTGTGGTTTGCTTCTTGTAGTTTAATAGGGAGACGTTAATAGACATTTACCCACGTTCTTAGAAGACTTGACTTTATTGTTTACAGTGCAAATGATTTGTTTCCAGGAACAAGGGAAGCGGCCTTCGTCCATGCCATATCCGCCGCAGGAGTGGCCCACCAAGTGACTCGTTCCTGTAGCAGTGGTGCGTTGGGTCGCTGCGGATGCGACCGGACTGTCCGGGGCTTCTCGTCCGAAGGCTTCCAGTGGTCTGGATGCTCAGACAATGTGGCCTATGGCACGGCCTTCTCAAAGAGCTTCGTCGATGCCAGGGATTTGAGAGCCGCGAGGGGGCGCTCCAGTGCCAGGGCACTCATGAATCTGCATAACAACGAAGCAGGAAGAAAGGTGAGAATGGATTCGATACCTTTGGGAGGAGAATTCATAATACTCTTTGTGAAAATTGCAACATTACAAAAGGATTTAGGAATATAATGCTTATAATCCCGTGCACGATATAGTGTGCTCAAAATATAGAAATATTAAATAGAAATGCACTTTTCGTACTGTTTAAAGCTCAGCTGAGACTAGGAAGGTGCTAGCCAGTAAAGTGCTAGGTCAGAAAGATTTTAAAGAAATTATTTTAAAAAAATGCATTAAAATAATACGATCTTAGGTTATGCTTTAGTTAAATTAGAATACTACGTTAAGATGGAAGCATTCATCAATTGACATGAAAAATAGTGTTTTCCAGACTGATTCTCATATTCTAACGTTAAACATTAAAGGAATGTAGGGGGAATGGAATACTGAGGCTTAAAGTGTCTTTCTGGAATTATTTTCCGAATTTAAATAAAATTTCAATTTCTCTGAGATTTTATTCGATGAGTGACTTTTTCTGTATGTGTGCATCCAGTTCTCATGTACTAATCTATGTGCATCTGTGAGCCAATTTCAAAATGTTACCGTAAGCAGTGATTTAAACTTGAGAAGTTTTTTTTTGCTTTATTTAACAACAATTTCATATTAAGTTCATGTTCATATGCATTCTCGTTCCTTTTTTTCAAAAAAAAAAATTCTCTCCACTAAAATATAAACACTACCAAATAACTATTTTCTATTTCAGCTTCAATTATAAATATTTTTCAATTAGTTCCTACATTAAAGTTATACATTTATATGTAATTCCTACAAATAGTATAGTTTTAATACAATTACGAGAGCACTTGTGGAATTCCTTGTTTGCTCGTTTTTTAATTGTTTCATTTTTTGTAGTATGCATGTATTCTACTTTCTCAAGCAAACTGACGTTCGTATACCCCAAATTTAAATAAACATATAAGAAGTAAAGCGAACTACATTTATATGAGTTTTTCTTGGAGTCCATGAATAGGGCATACTTTACATGCAATTGGCTTTCTAATATAGTTCATTTGAATACTGTAAAATCATATATGATAAACTAGCTTTTACAGTATCAATAAAAAAATAGTTATTGGTTTAATATTTCTTGCGAAAAAATCTGTATTTATCAATTAAATTATAAATTTATCTGGAAGAACTCATTTTTCAATCTCTTGCTGTATGCGGAGGTCTACTAAAATCCAATTTTTAATATTTTCAATTGAACATAGTCCATTCCGTGCATTTAAGCTTACTAATTAAAAAGCTGTTAATTTCTTTTTCATATAAGCCAATTAGCCGGGATCGTGGAGGAAGTGAGCGTCCATTTTTTCATGGCGGGTGTGTTTAGAGCGATATAATTCACGTTCTATTGGATATTTTTGGCTATATATATATATAGAGAGAGAGAGAGATAGATAGATAGATAGATAGATAGATAGATAGATAGATAGATAGATAGATATAGATATATACTCTTAAAATACATAATAATAATAGATGATAAAAAAAAACTTAAGGTTCTATCTTTTTACTGGTCGTCAAAAAAAAAGAAAAAAAATCCCTAAAAATGCTTGAAAAACAGACCATCCCATGGGTGATCCCCCTTTAATTAATTATAGGGGAGGGCACCCCCTATCCACCGAATGGTGGACCAGTTTCCATTGTACAGATTATACAACTGTTTATACTCATTTGTAAAATTGTTAAACTGTAAATTGCATGTATTATATAGTTCTATTTATTTGGGTTGTTTTTTTTTTCACAAAATTCGTTCTTGGTGCTCCTCTTCAGTTCAATTCATTCCTGAAGCGGCATCGTCCAATACTTCATGGATAAAGTCATCCGGTTTTGATAAACCTGCATATTTCGTTTCATTGATTGTTAACAAATCTTCGTATGAGACAATACCTTTCTTCTCAAGCAAAGTTTCCAGTTCAGACAATTATTGCAATATTTTTCTGCAAGAGCTATCAGAACCTTATTGGGGACTCGAAAAAAAGTAGATCTTTCTTTGAAGATAACTCGGTAGGCTTGAGTCATAAAAACTAAATGAGAGATTACAAATGAAGTCATTTAGTAAGTCGCTGTAAATTAGAGCGATGCTGTTAGTGAGCTTCCTAAATATACGAGTACTGTTATCCAATTTTTTTCAAAATAAAAATAAAATCCCTACTCACACATTATTTGGATCAATACGATTTTTTCCAAAGAAAAAAATGAAAGAACATTTTGTTCTTTATTTTGAATATGAATAGGACAGATCTGAAAAAAGAAATTTATTTTTCTATGAATTGAAAACCTTTTATGCGCGCGGGCACTCATTTATCTTCTGATTATTTTAGATGCTTTTTCCGACAGCAGTTCCCACAAACACACAACGATTAATGCAATCTCAGTCTATTTATCTGAAATTCTGCAGGAATTTAAATCAATAATTAAGCCATTAATAACGTAATTAATTGAATAACGGTCATAGAAACTTAATGGATGAAAACTATTGAGGAAAAAAATGTAAATTAATTATTTTTAATCAATAAAAATAGGAAATAATTATTGTGAAGAAAATTGAAGTACATTATCGTTAAAAAAAGGTTTTACCAAGCTTAAGCGTTTTTTTTTAATTCAAATAAAAGATCGTTTAACTAATAGTTTGCGTTAAAAGTACCAATATTTGTTTTAATATCGTTAAATATATAAAGGCTTTTTATATATTTAATAGTAATGTAATTTAATTTATATTTCAAGTTAAAAATGTAAATCTTTTTAATATATATGTGGTTTTTTAGCTAGATAATTAATTGTAAATAAAAACATTAATATATTTAAATTCCCTGAAATGAATTTTTTTAAATTTGGTATGTGTTCTAAATAAGTTTAATAACTTATCTTCCAATTAATGCCTCAACAACTCATTGACACCCTCATTCTCAGCATGGGCAGACGCTGTGAAACCTGCCTAGCAGTCAGGGGAGATCATATCCCCTACTAAAGACCGGATGTTTCTTGCTGGACACCCATCACAGGGATGTTTCGGCCTTCAGTCGCATTGCGCTCCATGCTACTTTTTCAATCAAGCTTCTTTTTATCCCTCTGATTTCTCTTTTAGTAAGTGTTGCTTACATTACACATGTCCTTACGTATTGGGGATCTTACGGTATTAAATGTGTTGATTTGGAAAGCTTTTGTACAAAGTTATATTGAAAAAACCGTCTCGTCCTTAATTTTTGCACACCAGTGTACATATCTATGTAAATGTACTCTTATAAACTTAATCTTGTTGAATATGTTTTTTTTTTTTTTGCAATATCCTTTAACACGAAATTCTTTTAACACACAAAAAAAATATTTCAGTCCCCCTCCCTCAGTTTCGTGTTAACCGATTTTCACTGTGTATTATAGTTTCACCACCCTTCACCGATTTCCCTTGTACCGATTTCCACTTTAAGGCCATGTCTTAAAACAAACAAAACATAAATCTTTTTGTCATTTAGAACTATTATCATAAACAAAACTGTCCGTCACTTAAGACCATGGTTAAATCGACACACTCTGCTCCTTTAAACTTGAAAATTTCGATTCGAATATGCTAATCACGAAATTCGTGATGCTTTTATTCGAAACACGTTCTCTAATATCTTTGGCTCTCTAAAACGAAAGAAAAAAATTCAAATTTTATTGCCGTGGGCATATGTCAGACATGTTTCATGTCATTTATGATAAAAATAACTTTAATCTCTCTTATGTTGTTGTTATAATCAAGGTAAGTGGGTTAAAGATTTATTGGGTTTATTTAGCTATTAGTTTACCCCATGTATCTTAGTTTTTCAACTGGATATAATTAAAGAAGTGAATTTTAATGTGCTTTTTATCTTGGTAAACAACGAGTTTGTCGCATTTTGAAATACAGTTCAATAAATCACATGATGGCACTGACTTGATATCCAAACGACAATGTTTGTTTAAATTCTTTTAAGTAAAATAAATCAACGGGAGGTATCATCGAAATTTTTAAAATTTTATGGCATTTTTTCATTTTATTGTAAAATTACTAAAGTAATTCATTTCTAAGTTGTTTACATTGGTTAATTTTATAATATATAGTCTTATATTAAGTTTATTGTCCCCAAAATCTTATACATTAGTTTTTCAAAGGAAAATTAATCTCTCTATAAACCATAGTTGGACTATATGACACTAAATTTTTAATTTCTTGTAAATGTGACTAGCTAGACTTACGAGAATTTTACATTGGAGTTAACATCCTGTTTACCAAAGGGTAAGAATTTTTTCAATTGTGTGTGCTTCTACGCTTTTTTTTTGGTACTTTCGTATTATACCGTCGACCCATTTCTCCTTCATTGTATGCATGAAAACTATTTTTATTGTGTTTATACACATGCGTTGAACAGTTTTCCAATTTTGGCTACACATCGCGGTATTCGGCGACATCTTTTCATTTGATAATTCGGTCGACGGTATAATACAAAAGTGCTCTTTTTTTAACAACTCCGCTTATTTCTAGGATTAACTTCAAAATTTTTAGACTGCTTATATTAGTATATGAACAAAAATAAATGACATCATCATGGCAAAGGGCTAAGTGACACCTGTCGTTAGCCGTAGCTTTGAGCACCATACAGATGACAGCGATTTTGCTCGGTTTCACCCCAAGTTTGAGGGAGAACACCCTAGGGGTGGTCAGGGGCCTCCCACCTCTCTCCCTTTTCCCCCCACCTCACGAGAGAACTTGCGGCTCGACGGTTATTTAAAGTACTCCCATGCCGCGAAGGCACTATACATTTACAAACATCCATGTCTTCCCCGAGATTCGAACCCATGCCCAACGGCACAGCAGACAGCGTCGCTCATCAGATGTTCGTGGTCCTCGATCTGTCCTTTGCCGCTCAGGTGGCATTAGTAACAAAAAATATCTTCGTTATAATAGTTGAGCCAGTCAGAATGAAACAATAGAATTTACATATTGAAGCTGAAGGACATATTTACCGCGTAAAATCCGGCGTATATATATAATGCGCACCTGTACTTTCAAGCTGCTTTTTTTTTAATGTTTCGGTACATTCGCGGTATAACGCGCCCCCTCTTTTGTGCGAAAAAACCTGTAATAAGCGAGCGCAAAGCTCTTATGTTTTGAAGTCTTTTATTCGAGATATTATTCCATGCTTTAGAAATATGTAGTATACTTCTAGAATTACAACCTTTTAAATTCGTAAGGAATATTATTTCTTTTAAATATACTGTATTTCGATATATCATTTCTCATTTCTTTCTATGCTCATCTTTTCTATTATTTTTAAAGCTCTCATTTTTATACCCGGCGTATAACGCACGCCCGTAAATTTCTAGCTTATTTTTGTGTTCGAAGTGCGCGTTATATGCCGAATTTTTTTAAAGAAGCTTTTTTTTTAAAAAAAAAATCCTTTTTTATTTAATTTTTCCAAATGTAATATTCTTAAATTAGAAATAAAGGTTCCTTAATCTTTTGTTTAGTGCAATATGCAATATTTCACTAAATTTTTAAGGATTTGTTTTACAAAAATTGACTTATTAATGTTAGTAAAGAAAGAATTGTTTTTCTTTTTTTTCTCTGTTTTCGATAACTTTTGTCTGTTGTTATATATGTGTGTCCTTTCCATGGTTACCAATATTTTTATCATGCCTTTCTAAAATTGATCAGTGTCTGTACATTCTGAAAAGTTTTTATTTGTGTTTTCCAAAATTACATACTGTTTAAGTGCTGTAGAATCTCAAAGCTCTTTTAAGATCAACACGTGGTGGTTGTAGAAAAATACGAGATATCTACTAACACCATAAACCTAATGTTTACGATCCATTTCCTTTGCCTTTAAGTCACCCGTTTGCGTGCTTTTTACGATTACAAACAGACTATTTACTTTTACTTATTTGTTTTGTGAGTTTTCTTTCTCTCAGCTGAATCGAAACAATGTTTCTTTCGTTTGATATTTTCTGTAACTTTATTTGTTCATAATTCCTTAAATTTTTTATCTAATGCAGTCTGAAACGAGACAGTTTCTTATGATGTATACGTCATAGGGATAGTAAGTCTTTTTAGCAATTAAATATTGAATATTTTTGTAATAAAAAACATGGGAAAACATGTGTCACCCAACTAATATTTGAGCTGGCTAATTCACCGTTCGTCGCGGAGAGTGAAATGAAATGAATTTAAAAGACGAAATGGGGGGATGGGCTCAAAATTATTTTATTTGTAAAGTAATTTTATTAAGTCTATATATACGTGTGAAAACAATGTAAATTTTGTTCTAAAAACACACCATAAAATTGCAAATATTGTTCACAATGCAGATTTTAATTCTTTTGCGATATTGCAAAAAATGAGCAGACTTTTTCTTCAATCCAATTTGCAGTAGTATTTGTGGTTGATTTGGATTTGCAATTTGAAAACATACTGAGCTAAATTCATGCCTGTCACATGATATATCCTATTGCGTGTTTCACATTTAATTCAAAACTAACGTAATTGTTGTTCTATTCTTTGATAATTGTGTAAAAATATATTCAAGTATTACATTTCTCTCTATAAGTTCTTCACAATTAAAAACTAACGTCTTACATTAATCGTTTACTTTTGAATCAAACGCATTTTGCTTACATATGTTCGTTATCATTGTTGACAAATCTGTACTTTCTAAAAGAAAGTTTCTGCAAAAAGCAAAAGTTGGCAGCAGCGAAGTGTATGAACCGATTGGCTGAAAATACGTGTCGGAGTTATCATGGGACTATGAGATCATACGAATTTAACCCATTGAAAGCAGTTCCTGGCATCATTGGTGAACAAATCTAACGACCGGATTGAAATGCGTCAGCCTTCCTATCCGTATTTTAGTACAATTTTTTTTTAATTCACGGCATGTGTGAACATACATGACAGCGCCATATAAGATGCTTAATTTGAACTGAAAATCAACTTTATGAATGAATTACATGTCGTGAATTAATTCTGTAGCCATTCCTTACGTAATTATCAAATTATGTAATCCACCACACCCATCAGCTTATTCGCAAACATTACTGTGAAATAAAGGAAAATAGAAGATTGATCCGGTGAGCTTTTAATAATTGTTTAGTATGTAAATTTCAAAATTTCTTCATTTAAATAAGAAACATTACATTATTTAAATGATTTTATTTCAAATTACGTCGCTTTCTGAAGCTGCACGAGGTCCATTGACAATTGTTATTAACGATCAAGTGGCGAAGAGGATTGTGAGCTGCCACCCTCTCTCCATGGACGTGTTGAAGCTGTGCTCCCATAGTCAAAAGTAGCCCTGGGCCCCTACACAAATGTGTGCCCCATTTATGACCCTTAAAAGAAAGCATTACATAGTACACGTTGTTAAATACTCTTACAAACAATAACCCGAAACAAATAAATGGGCATGACTTACAATCATACAAACCTTCTCGGCCGACTACCGCCTTTTGACTGAATGAGTAATGATGGTGTAGGGTGGTAGGCCTAGACCTGTACGTGGGCGACGGTCATCACATGTAACCAGTTGACATATCGTTCAAAATTCTCAGTTTTTCGAAAAACACAACCAAAAATAATATTTCACCGTTGTTCGAATTATGATCTTATTAAGGCTGTGTCGAGAACGAAACGATGCCTTCGAAAATTGTGGCCGAGGCCCAGTCCCAATTCATCAAAGCCTTACGACATCCCTGTACCTCTCTTAACTTCCACACCGCGCCATCGTGAAGACTTTGAGCCTCAACAAGTATAACGTGTATCACGGCGAGTCGTCAGTGGAATGAGAGCTCGAACTCAAGACTCGACACAGCCGTCCACGAGTTCGTGACCATGGCCCTTTATCTACCTCCACCACTCTAATTAAAGGAACTGCGGTGAAAGTCTTAAGTTCCCCTATCCTTTTGACAACTGCAAGAAAAGAACATTAATAAGCTTATTTTGATTAGGGTTGAGAGTCAAATTACACATTTACTCTGCAGAATTTTTTATAACAGGAAACTGAAAGGATTGCCTATACAAATATTGAATTGTTTAGAAGACCCCACATGACGGCCTTATTCTACCCATAAGATATGCATCCATAAAAGATTGAGATGGTGGCTCTAACTCAATGATGGGGAAAATATACCAGTTTTTATAAATGTAATGAATATTTAATCTCCTAATCTAACACGCTCTTTCCTCGTTCAGTGTATCAGTGTGATATTACCTCGTTTTACAATAAAAAGAAAATTAAAAATTAATGCAATCTAGATGAGATCCATCAAAATTATTTCACCATCAGTTTATATTTATTTTCCCTTCGTTACTTTGTTAATTATTATTTATTGGCTACATGTAGCTAAAAACATGTATTTCGGAGCTAGATGATTTTGAAGTTATGCATATACATGGGGCGCATTTAAATGTTACTTTTTCACCAGGATCAGTAATGTACTTTTATGGGGGGAGGGCTTACTTTTTAACCCTCCGCTTAGCGCTTTTCAAAAAGTTCCATCCATAGGCGCGTGGATCTCTCAGATGCATCACCTCATACTTACATTGGAAGATGATTTAATCATTTTATTGATGAAATTTGACATTAAAATATATTTGACGTAAAATAATGTTTAAAATAGAATCAGAAATTGAGATATTTAAATGAAAAAACATCCCAAAGCTAATGGTTAGTTATCACTGTTTGCATTTTAAGCTGCCTCGTTGAAGTCTTCACAAATCAGCTCACAAAAGACATGGATTTTTCGTACACTACATAGCAACATTTTAATGGTCTTTTCTTGGTGTCCTGTCAAGAGGGAACGGTACTTCCCCCCAAGTTCTTGGGGATGTTTCACACTTCTGTCGTCTTGAATGGTAACAGATACTTCTTCAATCCTGAGTCAAAATGAACGAGACATGTGAATGTTACACTCAGACCGTCCACGCACGTGCTCTTTCAAAAGTTCGTGACCTAGCGTTCCTAGAGATGTGCGTGAGGATTTGAGTGATTTTGATTCCCATAGAGATACTTTAAGAGTTTATTCCAACTACATTGATGATTGAATAAAATACAGTCACTGGCTAGGCGCGTGGTATCTCTCAGATGCATCACGACTCCCAGCAAAAAAAAAAAAAAAAACTACCATACAGAAATTACAAAATACTTTTTTCGAATCGTATAAAACTGAAATCTACACTATTTGACGAGAAAAAAAATCAAAAGTAACGAAATAGTGCGAAGTAATGAAACCTGACGTTGTAGGGTGCGCTGCATCTATCAGATTCGAGAGCCCTGCGACCCGAAATATGAAGAAATCCCCCTCGACCTTGACACTGAATCCTAGGGGGTGACGAAAGAGGGGCGCGTTCCAATCTATTCTGTGGACGCAGCTTTGAAAATATTTTTATATTATGCATCCGAGAGAAATTCGCGCGTCTAACGGAGGGTTACAAAACACGTAGATAAAGCGCCGAGTCATAATCTTCATGCTAAAAATAAAAACACGTTTAGTGCATGCGGAGAGCTTGTGATGTACCTCCCCTTGGAAGTACATCTCTCGAAGTATCAGCGTGAGCTAGAGGTGTAGGATCAGCGAAAGATCTAGGATGAAACATTATCTTAATATGACTTTAGTAAGATATTAAACTTAAACCTTTAACAAATGTAGTTATAATAATTAATATGAGAGAATCTACGATGACTCAATACGCAACACACAATATATATATATATATATATATATATATATATATATATATATATATATATAATATGATCTAATCTAACTCAGACCAATCTCAACAAGCGAACCGCCTCATCCTCGATTCTAATATTAAGTAATCAATCCTACCTTATATTATTCCGTAATGCTACTTGTCTTTATCTGCAATGGGATGCAGCTTGACGGCTAACTTCTAGTCGAACACCTATATGTTTATCCAAGACACGTAGAACTTAATCAATCTTGAACTACGAACTGCAATAATCATCAACTGCCACAACGCACATTAATTGTCTAACATTCCTTTACATTTCTATACCGCTTACTCTAAGATCCTATATTTTTAAAGTCCGTTTATTTGCATCTCTTCTTCACATCTCGTTTCTTGGATTTGGTTGGAAAAGAGTTGCCATTAATTCTGGCCCAAAGAACCCAAAGGACTTGTTAAAGAAAAGACGCGTAAGACGTCACAAGCTGTGGAATTCTCCCAAACTCCACCCTTGCATACGTCACTGACAAGATATGGTATTCCAGAAAAATTTTAAGAATTTGTAAAATTGTCTCCATACTTACATATAGGGTCCTTTATTTAATAACTGGTAGCCCCCTGTAATCGAGGCCAGATTTTCACATTTCTGCGTCATTTTACATGTGGCCCCTTCCCCTTTCTAAAAAAATAATTTTTAGGTTTCAACTAAATATTTATGTATTTTATTTATTCTTTGAGAATGGATACAATAAAAAGCTGATTACCGAGTTTTTTGTAAGAAATGCTGTAAGTTATATAAATGGTAGTTTCTTCACGACTGTTTTCCCCTAATTCACGACTGCTACAATCCTATACAATGGCTTAAGATGGCTTTATGGAAAATATGAATCTTTTTGTGTCTATGTCGGTCCTGTACAAAATGCTCACTTGAGTATTTACAATTCTTATTTACGATTTACATTATAGTGTTTGTTTTCATATGTGTGTCTGAAATATTCATTCTTTTTTAAATGATATTATAAATTATAAACCCATATTGTGTTCCAAAATTCGTATAAAAGGATTAAACGTGTCTAACTGGAAGACGACCGTAACTGTGTCAGAGCGCCCTTCTCCTGGAGTATCAGCGCGAGCGAGAGGTGCTGGGATAAAGGAAGATGCTGCCATGATCTTAATTTGACTTGAGTAAGATCTGAACTTAAACTTATAACAAATTAGATTATAATAATATATTCGAGAGAATCGACGGTGGCTAAACACACAATATATATAATACCGAAATATCGTCACCCGGAACACTATCAATACTAACTCGCCTAAGCTCAATTCCTAGACTATCACAGATCCGAATATTAAATAGTCACTCCTCCGAATATTAATAGTCCTTAGTGTAGACTGAAGTAGCGATCAATATAATCCTAGATGAAGTTGCGGTTTACTGGAGTGCAATGGTATGCACCTTGGCCCAAGGGCTCTCTGCCACGTATAACTTCTGTTGGCTGTCACTTAAACTTTCCAAAACCTCTTCAGGCTTGAATCACGGATTATCATAACATTCCCCGAATCGCCACTGCACTTACTCTAACTTCTGATATTTAAACGCTTCCTAATTTGCATCTTTCCTTCACGCTTCACTTCTTGGGTTTGGTTGGAAGAGAGTTGCCATTAATTCTGGCCCCAAAGAACCCAAAGCACATGCTAATGAAAAGACGCGTGAGCCCGTCACAACTGGAGTTTATTTTTGTAGCTTAAGACTTATATATACTGCCAGCATATCAAAAAATCAAGCTTGAGCTTATTTTTTGGTTTTTTCTTACTCTCGAGGAAGATTAATATTTTATGTTTTGCAAAAATCTTTGATATATTTTCACTTCTGTTCATTTTTCAAGCTTTTCTTTCCTTTTATTTCTCTTATAGTAGAATTTTATTCAAGTTAAACCAGACTTGACGTTTATTTTCTACAGTTAATGAAAATGGATTCGATTGTAATAATTGCAACTTGTCTTCTATTCGTATATTCCTTGTTTATATTTATGACCGTAAAATCCGGCGCATAACGTGTACTTGAACACAAAAAATAAGATCGAAATTTATGGGTGCGCATTAGACGCCGGATATGGAAATGAGAGCTTTGAAAATAAACTAAGATGAGTATAGAAAAAAATTAGACTTCTACACATATCGAAGTACTGTTTATTTAAAAGAAATGACATTCCTCTTATGAACTCAAAGGGTTGCAGTTCTAGAAATAGATTATTTTTTTCTAAAGCCTGGAGTGAAAAAATGACTTCAAAACATAAGAGCATTGCGCATTCACGTTTCTTCATAAAAAAAGGAGGCGTGCGTGTTCTACGGCGAATAGACCTAAACATTCAAAATGGCACCTTGAAAGTACGGGTGCGCTATACGCCGGATTTTGCGGTACATTCTTTTCCCCTGAAGCAGCCCCTTATTTTGTTATTTATCTTAAGTGCTAAGAGATGAAAATAAAGTTTTTAATCTGACTTAGTATCTCGCATAAGTTTGAGGCACTTCTCTTAAAAATTTATCAAATTAAATACTCGTGGATTCGACAACTTATTTTTAAATCATTGAAAAATTGACACGTTTCTTTCATATTAAATGTTCCTGTTTAGAAGATTAATGCTTGCTTTAAATTGTCATAGAGTGAGAGAAAATGCTCTTTACTTGCAACTATGGTCTGAATTCATGTAGTGTCATGTAATCACACGACAAATACGACCGCTTATTTTCAACCATGTAATTCATGCACTTCATTGTTGCTAACTTTTACTTTTTACAGAAACTTTCTTTTAAAAAATACGCTTTAATACTTTAATACTTCAACATCTTTACCTGATTATCAAATTTGAATTTATCTAAATTTCACTAGTATAAGTCTAATGTCAGCTTTAAATGGAATGGAGAACACATGATTGCATTTATCATGTAACCGTCAGGAATTTACCCATTGTTGAAAAAGGATTCCTATTAAATTAGCTACCGAAGGAGCTATTGTTTTACTACCACTTAATTGGTCAGGTAATAATTTTTGTAAATAAGCTTTTGAGTTTTGATTGTGTTACAATTCATGCATACTTTCACTAATAATGAACATAATTTTAAACACATTCTGCCATTCAGAAAATTTATTTTTAATATTTTTTGTTTTTCTTCTTTGAAACGTTTTTTAATACAAATTTGCCCATAACGATGCTCATGATACAAAATAGTTATAAACATTGTATCTATTTCAAATAAAACCTTGAAATCTTTTTTATATATTGCGTAACTTCTTTTATCAATTAAATTCACACACAAAAAAAGCATCGTACATTGACAATGTATTACGATGTCAAGCATCGAGAATGTTTGATTTTCAGACATGCTTTTATCTGTCCTTACTCACTCACATTTAATATCTATTTTTCTTACAAGCTTTCTAAAACATTATCTTAGTCATTCTTTTAAAGTATATTATCTGACAAGCACAATTTCATCTTCTTCATATATTTCCCTACACATTCAATCAAAACTCGCAATCCATTCACGTCATCCTTCAAACCCTGACGGTTGTTTTCATTTCTTCCCACATATTTGTTCAACGGAAAAAAAAGATTCTAAACTTTCTTTTAAGCTAATAATCAAATTAGAAAGAAATCTGTTGGGTTTAAATATTTATCTTCATTAAAAGCGCGTCTCAATAGCGTATCGAGATCGATATTTTCTATACAATTTTCACTCCTCCCCGCTTCCGTGTCAGGTGTCGGAAGGTAAACAAAAGAACGTTTACATCTTAACATTGTGAAAGATATTTTGTGACCATCGATCATCAGGTACGTGAGCGAACTGAAGTGAAATCGCCCACAACAAAGAACGAAGCAGAACACGTCTTTACTTTCTCTTTTCACCTTTCAATTTCTTTCTAGAATGCGATTCGTTTTGATGTGCCGTCTTATTGACGCTTACTTGTTTGATGTAAGTGGGCAATCTTTCTTTATAAGTGATATTTTGCCTGTTAGGATCGTCCGAAAAGAAAGGGTTTTATTCAGTTGGAGCGATTCATTTTCTGTTGTAGTTTGGAGATTGAAATTGATGAACGAAAAAGGAGAATATATTGACATAAGAAATATAATCGTTTATGAGTGTGTATTGGTAAATATTTACTTTTTAAAAATTGATTATATGTTAATTTTCCATCAGAAAAGGGAGAAGATATAAGATATAAGACACAAAAAATCTATTTGTGCTTGAGTACTACCAGACGAAAACGCATTTCGTGTTTTACTCAAAATATAATTTTATTAACCGCGTAGTTTTCCACTATAAAATGAGATCATCCTCCTTTTAGTTTCAAATGTTTTTCTTAATTTAGATAAATCAACATAACTTACTCATTTTTGTCTTCCCTGTTCGTACAACTGCAGATTTTTCATCGAAACATAAACTTTAAATTAGATTTAAATGCAAATTAAATAGAAGCAAATATTAAGTTAGATTTAATTTATTGTTTCAGTTATCATCTACAGACACTTTTTGGTGCATAAAAAGGAACTTTTAAACATTTTAAAAGTATCTTTTTCTTAATTTTTTTCAGAAAAGAAATATATGTATTCAAATATTTTTCATTACATATATTAAACAATTCTTCCTAGCCGAGTTTAATTTTTTAATGTCAAATATAAAAATGAAATGTAATCAAAATAATTTAAAAGGAGAAAATTTTACAATTTTTTCAAAAATTATTTTTATTGCTACGAAATTGCTTTTTTTTCTTTCAAAGATGTACAAAGAAGAGAAAGAAAAATAGCAAAAAACGTTGACGAGGTGTGAAAGTTAAAAGAACTAGGATGTGCCAGCCTCGTCACTTGATCTCATTTCAAAATTACGAGACCCATAGCCCTCACGTTTGCCTCGGAGCGAAACGTTGATACTTTTCCCTATACTTAAAGTCTGAATTCATAGATTGACGTTCCAATTAATAATAACAATAATAATAATAGTTTGTGAAACTGTCATAAATTTAGATATCCCCAATAAATAGTGTGTGATTGAACAGATTATTTAAAAAAAATTATCACCGTGTAATAATTATTCTCCACATGCTAAACAAGTTTCAATTACAGGTAGACTATTTTCCCCTGCTCATCCAGTTCAAAATTGAAGATATCAAAAAAAGTTTTTTGACGTTTCTCAAACAATTTTCTACGTGTTCTATTATAGCTGGTGCTATTATAAAATCATCCATCATCTCAACTATTTACACACAAAACAATTTTAAAATATTGGGAGTGATTAATTATGTATAATTTTTAAAGTTTCATACGCTTAAAACATTTTTAGGTGCCCCTATTTGCTTTGTCGAAAATTATCTCTGCATTTTCTTCAAGTGCAATAATGAAAAGTAAAGAAGAATAAATGAATATGAAATAATGACATTGGCAAAGGGAATTTTTCTCTTCTTTTCCATATTGATAAACATTCATCTAAATTAACCAACAACAATGAACTATTTTATAAGTGAAGGATTTGTTCATAAATACGAGAGGGTGGATAGCATTTTGATTTAGGCTTATAATTTGAATACTTCGTTTCTTCAGTTCGTTTACTTCGAATTAGTTCATATTCATCAATATTTTCTAGTTTTATTTTTACAATCTGAATGAGTTAAATTGTTTGTACACTTCAGATGAGGCTACTATTATTCATGTATTTTTTTTTATTTATTTAAAAAGATAAAATGTGCTTGTGAACATTATTAGTTTAAAAATGTACAATTCAACATCATATTCCATATATATATATATATATATATATATATATATATATATAATCCAATATAAAAGAATTTTTTCAATATATAATCATATACATATACACAAATACATAAACAAAAAATATAAAAATAGACATATAGTTATAGACCTAAGATAACTAAAAGTAGGAAGGAGCACATAGTATAAAGACAAATTCCTGGCCTTAGGAACCAGGATTGCAGGTTTAAACAAGTTTTGCGGCGCCAACCTTCACCTGTAATTTGTCATACTATGTACCAAGAGGAAAGGAAAGAGTTATATATGTAGAATTTAAATATTAAAAAATCATTAAACTAAATAACATAGGAACATAAACATAACCTACTAAATCGAAGTTAAATCGATGGCCAAGAGTGCAGTAACGAGTTCCCGCCAAATAAGGAGAGCAGAACCGCATAAAATTAATTGCGATACGATATAAGAAACGATTAATTGCGATACGATATACGATAATAAGCGATACGATATACGATATATATATATATATATATATATATATATATATATATATATATACTTTTAAAAAATCATATAAAATTAGCGTAAAATATAAAAGAAACTCGAAAAAAAATATATATTAAAAAATTTTTAAAAATAAGCATGTGGCGCCATCTATTTAATAATTGTAGGATAAATTAGATATTGTCTAAATTTAAAAAAACATTACAAAACATAATAACAGTAAAAAATTACAGTAATACAAATTGTATCATAAAAAACCATTATAAATATAATTACAAAGAAAGTTAGCAGGGTATCCATGTTCAATACAGTGATTAAAAAAATTTTTATGATTTAGAAAAATATTAGCTTTATCGCTAACTAATACATTATTGCGATAAATATAGTTAAAAATAATATTTCTTTATATAGATATTGATAAATTAGAATTCCAGAAAGGCACTTTGATGATATTAATTAATATATATATATATATATATATATATATATATATATATATATATATATATATATATTGTGTATAAATTTATATATATGTGTATGTATATGATTATATACTGAAAAAATTCTTTTATATTGGATTATATATATATATATATATATATATATATATATATATATATATATATATATATATATATTCCAACTTTTTTTTAATTTCAGATTTCTTAAATACGTTTATTACTAGCCATTAACCACTTAGAGAATGATAAAGAAGTAGCTTTGCTTCTAAAAATAATGTCATTATAGTTCTAGTTTACTTTATAAAATGTACCCCTTACATACGACATATTTTAGTTTTGAAATTACACGTCCATGTTTTCAAAATATTTTAATAATTAGTTTTGGTTTTTAAGAAAAAATTGTGCTTGCGCATTTTTATATCCTTCTCATCCTTATATAAGAGAAAAGATTTCCAGAACTCATTATGTTTCTTTCGTTGAGTACAGATCTGTAAAAATATTGGTTTAGGGAGAATCCAGGAGTTGTAGAGGCATTACAGACGAAAATATTCCTGATTTTACACTATTACACCTACAGACTCCAAATTTGTCGGACATGTATCTTTGTTATAATTATAGAAGTTAAGAATTATAGATTGTTAAGAATTATAGATCCACTGAGAATGAGTTTTGCAGAAATAGATTCCTTCGGAGGGGGGGAGTAAGGGACGCGTTATAGATAAAGAAAAAATTGCTTCTGAACCATTAGACCAGAGGTTCCCAAACCTTGTTGTCTCAGAGACCCCTGGCCATGTTTTTTGTCTTTGGATAGACCCCTGCTTACCTAATATTAAATTGTTGCATATTTATCAACTTTTTGACAGCTGGTATAGAGCTAGCTACTTTCTTTAAAAGATTTAAATTTCTAACTGTTGTGAAGAACGGTGTTTAAAACTTCAGCACACGTTAATTAATTTTAAGTTTAATAATAAATAAAATAAGTGAGAGCAACAAAAATAATTTAAATGTGAGGGATGAATCTGGCTCTTCAATAACAAATTTTCAATCTTTGGTATCAATCACGCCAACCCTAAATTTTTTCCGTTTAGTAGTGTCCAGTCTGTTTTTTTTTAGATTGGCAACACGGTGAACTTTTTGTTCCCTAGGGAAAGCTGTTAAAGAAAATTTCTCACGGCATCGCACTACTAAGGGTATGTAACTGGTATGTCTTTATAAAACCAAAATTGCTGACATCCATTTTTAAACTTTCGTTAACATCTTCGTTAGTGCCTATTCTTATCTGTTCCTCTTGTAATAAAACATTTATTTTCTTCAATGTGAACATATAATTTATTTGTGTCTACTGTGGTATTACCATAGTCGAAGCATTCTCGAACCTGGTCTCAAAATCTGAAAAGCATTTAAATAACCGTAGGTTAAAACGTCATCTTCCTAGCAGATTGTCAGTGACATGATGAGAAACTGGGAAAATTCGCGACGTCCAATATTATGCTCCTTAGGCAAGAAAAGCTGAAGTTTTAATGAAATATTGGCTTCCACTTCGTAACTGTGCAAATTAACCTCATTAAATTTAGTTAATAAATCTATTAAATAGGTAAAATCTAGTTTCTCCTTGATTGCATTTCCTTTTGAAATGAGTCAGTCCTTTTGAAATGGTTTAATGAGAGCCACTATCGTAGACCCCCAAATTATTTTTTCACTCACATCCCTTGAAAATCGTCATAGACCCCTCGAGGTCGACCACTTTGGGAATCACTTCATGAGACGTACCTATTTGAAATTTTGAAAATGTGTTTCTTTTTTTTATGTGTAACATCTTTCCTCTCGGTTGCTGGATATTTGTTGGGAGTGATTTCGTGAAAAGGGACGGGTGTGTGTAACAGGATGTGACGTAAGCGCGGTACTTGATTTGACCAATGAGAGTGCGTGGCTGTGTTGTTTCGCTACCCTCGCTTGGGCGTCCAACTCTAGTAGCCATCAAGCCCTCGAGCGCTTGACTCTGGCGATGATTTTTATGAAATGTGGTACCTAGACTGCGTTAGCAGTCTTCAACCCTCTATCTTGTTCTGCGATGTTCCTTGTGTTGTAGCTTTGGATGGGGAGAAGGGCGTGACTTCAGAGGTGGAGATCCAATAGGAGTGGAGGAAACCAGTTGCTGTAGCATGGCTTTGATTGGAAAATGGAAGTGAGCTTTTGGGAGTGGTTGCACGAACTTTGAATTTAAAGAAAAATTTAGAAGACTAAGAATAGAGTAATAAAAATTAAGGTAATAAATATTATGAGTAAATTTAAGGTTAACTATTATGAGTAAAATTAAGAATAAAATTTAAAATTAAACTTTTTCCATAATTGCTTCTGCAAGAAGGTTTTTTTTTTTTTTTTTTTTTTCTTCGTCTGAGTTAGCGTTTTTAAATTTAGAGAGTAGATCTAGATGCTGGGGTTTTTCTTAACGAGATTTGAAATGATATTAAACAGTTCTAAAACTTGGGTTAAATCAGATGTATTGTTATTATCTTTGCTTAAGAATCCACGGGGGGGTGTCTTCCTTTTATTTTCAATAGGAGTCTGATTTGGGACTTCTCCGCAAACAACGTTAGCGAAGGAAATTCCCTCTTTAATCCATTTAGTGGCGAAATTTCTCTTTTTCTTGGGGTCAGCGAACGGGGTTCCTTTTTTTTGGCTGGGGGAATTTGGGGCATTTAGTATAGCATGCCGAGTGACCGTAGTCCTGGCAGTTAATACAGAATGGATTTTCCTGTCTTTCTTTGATTAGGCATTTTCTCGTGGCGTGATCTTTTCCACATTTTAAGCACCTTGGCTTCATGTGACAATTCGCGGTGGCATGAAAGAAGTTATTACAATTGAAGCATTGGGTTTTATTCCTCTTACGAGGTAACCCTCAACTTTCACTTGTAAATAACCTATGTGAGTTAAATCGAAAATTTTGCTATTGTGCACGTTTCTCGGGAGAATTACTAGGAAAAATAGGAGGGATTTTTTTCGTTCTTTTTGAGATAAGCTGCGTACAGCTTTGTATTTGGTAACCTTCATCTGCTAAGTCGTTAGTTATGTCTGTGATTTTAGGAGCTAGGGAAGCCTTTAATTACTGCTTTAATTGGTTTATCTTTTTTATTATCAATGACGTAAAATTCGAATTCTTTATCAGTTTTTAAAAAATGAATGAGGGATCTATATTCATCATGGTCGTTGGTAAACATTTTTACTACAGCGCCTACGGTTCTGTTGCGAATTTTTTGGGAATTTTTCTATTATAAGTTTAATTTGTTCACGGAAATTATTTTTTATTTTAAGCATTACAGGGGGGAGTTTAGTCGGGGGGGGGTAATTTCTTCGGAATTTACATTTTTAACAGTAGGGAGTGGATGCTCGACATCCTGTTCTAGATCGGAAAAGTTATTTTTCGTTTCTATCGGGTCCTGGGTTGAAGTGGGGGAGACGGGCCGAGCCGTCTTTTTGGGAAAAATAAATTCCTCCGAGGATTCCTTGCCTTTATTTTTACGTTTTTTACTTGGTTTTTTCTTCTTAACTTTGCAAACATTAATTTCATCTAAAGTAGGTTCTTCTGGGTATTTTATGTTCGTTGCAATCACCTCTAGTACATGGGAGAAGAGTTTTTAGCTCACTTACCATTTCGTCTTTTTTCTTGGCCATGGTTTGAATAGACATCTGGTAGAGTTCCGTGTAGGAATTTTTCGGGCTGGGTGAACGTACACCCTCGAACATAGAACTGTGCAAGGCTGATATACCATGAACTGTATCCCTGAGCTTGTCGCAGGCTGCAACTTGTATTTGTCGTGTCGGCGAGAAGTCCATAATATCTCTGATATCGCTCATGATAGTAGGAAGGTCGTGGAGCTCGCTTGTGCGTGGTCTCACCCAACCTTTTTTCAGCGCTTGACTCTAAATCCGTTAGTCATGATATTGGGGGACATAAGTGCGGCAGAATGCTTACTTGAAAATGGACAAACAGTGATTTCGGTGGTCGTATACATTTCTTTGAATGAAACGGTTAAAATAAAAATTAAAGATTTCCTGCATTTTGTACTTTTACCATATAACGAAGGTGGTTCTGCTCTTTAAAAAAATTATCATTCACCTCCCCTGATTTTGAGTGGTGATTTTAGCTTTAACTTCAGTTTCCCAAAAGCTGAGCTACTCATTGCTTTTATGAATGCTGAACTCAAGCTCGAAATGAACACAAATTAGAATGTTTCGACTGCTAACAGTGGTACTGTTATTGACGCTGTTTTTCAACGATTTTTAAATACTTTGAAATTGACCTCAGGACCGCAAGTAAAATGCTGTCAATTAGACAGTTCATTAAAAAGTTTACGACAAACTTCTTTCAAAATATTGATAATTCTAGTAATCTCACGATCTTGGATATTTTAAAATATATCCCTGATCCAAATTTCAACAGACCTAGAAATATTCTCTCAGACCCCCTCTTCATGTAATAATTTTTCTCCTCTCAAATCTCATTTTCTTCATCTTAAATGCTTATTTCATCTCTTTCCACGACTTCCCCATGGTCTAGTGGTCACAGTCATTCGCTTCCAATGCTTTGCACTGGGTTCGATCTCCAGATTCTTCCATGTTTCAATTTTTACTCTTTAATTTTCCTCGGAAAATTATTCCGACTGATCTCTTTTTATTTAAATGTTCCTCTACTATTTTTATTCTTGATAGTATATTTTATTGGTTTTTAAAAAAGTTGTTTTCTGATTTATTTTCAACTCAAAAAAATAGATCGTTGGAGAAACTGGCTTGAGTACCTAGACCTGTCGGTCTCTAACCTCCTATCAGGTAATTCTGAGATGCCTTTAAAGAATTATACCATTGCCCAGTGGAAGAAAAAATTTAGAATTAAAAATATAACTTTCATAGATTAGGAAAAATTTAACTTTAAAAACTTAGAAAATTCAGAGAAATTGAGCTAAAAAAGTGGGCGGAGTTAACATAGCCAATCCGAATGCAGCAAAAACTGAAGATCAGAAAACGCGGGAAAAATATCTTGGAAGTCTAGTCTAAGTCAGAAAATGAATAGGAAATGAACTGATAGGCTGAGACAAAAGTTCGGCTAAGGGGGTATAAGTAGATTTGAGAAACGGAGCATCCAATCAGAGATTGCCTGCAATCCAACAGTGTTGAACTGCATGGCTTGGATGGAAAAATTTTGAATAACAAGAAAAATTATATATTTTTTTCAACTACTTTTTCATGATTTTAGCTGCATTCCTATTGGTCGGCTTAGCCCTGCCCACCCAAGATCGAAATTTTAACTTTATTTTCGGTGCTTTGTGCCGACTTTGAAGCTTCTTTTCTCAATTTTAATGCATTTTAATATTTTTATTTTCCCAAAATCCCCAGTATTTTTATTTTATTTTTAAAGCATTTAAACTTAACAAAGGGCAAAAGTCAATCGTGTACAGTCACTCAAATACCTACTGATATGAGGTTGTAGCTCGAAAGAGCTGGGTACTCAGGTCATCCACCCAACGATGAAATACTTTGAAATCACAAGTATATGTGTCATATTTTAGTTATCCTAAGTCTATTGTCTCCGCTCTTCCCCTAATTGAACACAAATAATTATTTTTGATAAATTATTACATTTTTTTTACTCATTTTGTTATATAATTAAATACAATTTTCATTAAAGATATAATTATTCGATATAAAATTATTTCCAATCATACCCGATTCATATTTTTTTCAGGAAAAAAGTTAATATTGCGTATTTACCACGATAACATGTCAGATGTTACACATCATATACGACTACTGTAAGACTCGTTTCTTTCTTTTTTTAGTAGAGATCCTTTAAAAATAGGTATTGCGAAATCGATTCCTTTATACGGGGGAGTAAAAGATAAATCTACTTCTGTTTCAGAAATTCACGTCCTGCCCTTTTTAATGCAATCGAAAGCGTTTGGTCGTAGGTAGGCATCACTTAAAAGCCCTCTATAGTCACGCAATATCATGAAATACCCTGCGGAGGGAGTTAACAACGGCTTGTTGTGTAGAAAGTAATTCATTGTGTGTATTATTTTCCCCTGGGTTGTATATAAGAAAAATAAAGTACACGTAAAGGGCATAGCTTCTTTAAAAAAAAGATAATGTTCTTGTAAAATGTGTTGCACTTGCGTGCATATTCACTTTAAATGGACTGCTTTTATAAATCTTTTGAAATGTCAAATATTTATTCGGATTCTATGCAAATTAGACAAATATCGTCCAATTCGTTCTTCTGCTACATGAAGCTTTTGATGACAAATTACCTCACACTTTCGTGTTTCGCATACTGAAACATCACAAGGACACCAAATAAAAATTAAAAAATTTCGTATAAATCCAAAGTGTCTTCATGTACACCTGAAATTGTCCAACTTTTTTGCTGTTAATCTCGAAATTTATCGACTTTCACCAACAGGTAGCCATTCTGTTTGTCCATTCCTTTTTGGTGTTAATGCGCACTCGAGAGGTAAGGAAAAGTAGTTCCTGTTCAGAGACCTATTCCATTCTTAAGCAAAATGTTATTTTTATGGAGTCATTTTTAAGACTATAATTATTGTTGGTGATTTGTTTCGTACTTTTTCACTTCTTTTGAAGTTGTTATTGTCTTCAAATTACTTTTAATACTTTTTTCTTTACGTGTAAAGTATTTTAGGTTCTTTTAGTTTCGAAAACAAAACGTAAGCATTGCCATAAATATGAACATTCTAATGTACGAGCAAGGTACATGCTCAACTAAATTTCGAACGTACCCGCCTTCAACGAAATTGTTCACATTCTTCAAGCAAGTCGAGAAAGCGGCATCCGACACATTTTTATTACTCGACGACATTCTTTTTCGAATTAGCATACTAACACGTGTTTCTTATATTTTACTATCTCCATGACAACAAATAAATTTCAATTCGCCAATAAAAATCCACACATACATCCGGATCCTTTATCACTTAGCTTCTTGTATAGCCTTTAATCCCCATATTTATTAATTTCCACCAACAGGTAACCATTTTTTTCTCTGTCTAGTCATAAAACCCAATTGGGGAGCCAGTTTTATTTCTCACATCAACTGCCAACACGCAAAAAAAAGTGTACCCATGCATCAACAAGAGGCATCTTCGTCCGTCAATAGAAATGCCAGGAGCGGTTTAGTTACACGAATACTGAACGACGGGGTGTATGGCAGTACAAAAGCGGCGGGCAATAGATTCCATGTTGTAGTAACAACACAGTGATTATTCTGCGAGTGCGCCATAAAACTCCTTTTACTGTTCTATCTTGTAGTGGGAAAACTTGGGCTGTCGATAATTATTTCTAAGTGTCCGGAGTTGCGATAAGGAATGAGCTATTACATGTACCTGCAAAGGGGTAATTTGTTGTCCTATAAATCAAACCGTGGCGGAAAAGTGATAGTTGCAAGTGGTGATAAAATGAAAACTGGACGATAAAAAGTTAACACGTTCTGCTATCTATCAAGGATTGTTGACCTCTTCTGATATATAGAGAACGATTTCGAATTCCTTCACTCCTCTTTGCGTTCCACATACAGATGACCCAAAATTTCGCTGTGTATGAGAACTTCCACGTGCTGTACATCTTGGAAGTATATTCGAGTTAATTGTTAAATTTCTTCCCTGCGCGAAATATATCATTAAGTTGATTTGGAAAATGTCTTCCGAGATGAATATTCAGTAGATGTTGATTGATAAAAATTAATTCGGTTCGTTATTTTATCAGATCACGTGCGAAATTTCAAATCGGACTTCTGTTTGGAGAAGATTTAATTATTCGCCGTCTACACGTACACGCATGTTTTTGTTTTTTTTTCCCTTACGAGTATTTATTTATGTTCT
Source organism: Trichonephila clavipes (assembly GCA_019973935.1). Taxonomy (NCBI): domain Eukaryota; kingdom Metazoa; phylum Arthropoda; class Arachnida; order Araneae; family Nephilidae; genus Trichonephila; species Trichonephila clavipes. The sequence continues at coordinate 372,152 of BMAU01011417.1, forward strand.
CGCATATTAGTGGAGATAGTGAAATGGATATGAAATAATAATTTGATGCTTTATCAGTTTAATAATTTTATAATGATAGTGTGTGATAAATTTAATGCAGGTAGTTTGTTAATTTTTGTTGTTTGTAGGATAATTTATTAGGAAATGTGCTGTTTTAAAAACATCCCAGTTCTCTTTATTAAATTGGAAATTGAAATCAATGTAATTTATACTAATAAATTAATTTGTTTGCGTGCGTAATATAGCATAAAATCGGAAACGCCCAGAAGTAGCAAATTTGGTGCCTTGGAAATATGGGTGATAATGGTTTGCATTTCGAAAAAGCGATGTTTCATATTTCTAAAGATAAGACGTGACGGTTATTTCTGCGGCAAGTTAAACTTCACGTAGTTTATTTGGAGATTGTTACTTGTTTTGATAATCATTATAATTATTCATTTGTTTGTTATTTGTGGTAGAATTACGATAGTTTTGCGAATAAATCATCTTAAGAAAATATTCCTGTAACAATTGCATTTTAGTTTTGGCAAAACGGCTTATATGTTAAGTCCTTCTTTAGCACGTTTATTGTAATTTGATTAAAACTAAACCCATTTTTACCCAGTAATCTCAAATTAAATTCTTGTTTGACTTACCTATTTGAGATAGTTTTTAACTTATATATTTTGATATTGTAATTTCTCTTTTAATTTATATCTTCTTCGAGGTGCTCAGCATCAGGATTTACAGTTTAAGTGTGCCAAATTTCACAAGTCTGGGTCGTTTAGTTTTTATGGTAGAGCCAAAAACAGAGAGACACACAAACTCTTCCTTTTATTAGCATAGCAGAGTCAATAATATATGTGTCTCTCTAAATACAGTAAACATTAGTTTGACTTCTGTACCAATTTTGTTATTCTTCAATTATTTTTCTTTTCCATGTGTTTTTAATTTATATGTGCATATTGTTTCTTTATAAAAAGGTTAATTGCATTTATATTTCAAATGGATCTTCAATGCGCTGAACCATTGTTGGGACGGTCATCGTTCCCTTCTTCGCCAACTCATGCCTGGACGAGCCGCTTCGGATTTAAGAAAATCAGTTTGATAAATAAGCAGAAATATAAATAAACAGAATGAAATATAATAAATGAAATATTAAAAGTTTTGAAAATATTATATGTTGAAAAATGATTATTATTAATTTTAAGGTGAAATTCATTTTATATTTAAGTATTCATAATTTACTGTTTTGTTTTTTATGTTAACTAACTATATATATATATATATATATATATATATATATATATATATATATATATATATATATATATATATATATTTGAATATTTTTTTTTATAATTGCAAACGTTATTTTATTATTAACATTTAAAATTATTATATAAAATTATGATAGAGTTTAAAATAATACTTGTAAATCTGGAAACAATTTCTTTTTAACTATTTTTCTTTGCTAGACTGGCAACAGTCTGAATATTGACAGAGCCAACTTGCAACGTTTTTATTTTAGTGGCAGGTAAGCCTAACGAATAAAAAGTGTTCTATTAATGTGTGTTAATGCAATTTTTCCTATTCTTACACTATAAAGGACCAATAGTATAATTCACGGAATAACTAATTGATTAATTATTGTATAATTTTAATGAGCAATTAATTTCTCTTGCTTCTAAAATATCAAATCTGCCCTAACATTATAGATTGCTATCCATCAAAAGCATCTTCCACCTCTAATAAATTACACTTCATCGAAAGATTAACAATATATTCTTTCTAGTACCACAACATGATATACTTAATGAGACGTTGTCTGCAGAAAAAGCAAGACTATCTTATTAACTATCGCTTAGATTGGAATTTATTAAGGTCCCGGGTTACAAACAAATGACTGTAAATTAGCAAAACTACCCCGCATACGTAAATTAGACAGCACGCGTCCTGGAAGCAATCAATCAGCATTTTTTTACTGGAAAAGTAATCAAAGGTTTGTTGGTATTACTCTTAAATTATAAGGTTAAGTTAGGTAGGATCCATGTCAATATTCAACAGGTTATTGGTTGTCCAATGAGATCAACTTCCGAAGGTCAGACTAGAGGACAAACTATACTTGTTTGATTCGATTGATCAACATGAGTAACAATTTGTTTGAAGGAGAAACCATGTATTATCCAATGTCTAGTTTGTTAAGAATTTTTTTTTTTTATGCGTCAAGTAGAAATCATAGTAAATATATAAATGTTCACTTTATCTGGAAATTATATTGTACATAGTGGCAGTAAAATAGAGAACAAAAATGTATTCAATTGGACTGTGTAAAATTTTAGAATTTTATATGCTTAGGCATATGTGCTTAAGGATGCAAGTCACGCTGAAATATCGTCTCGACTTTGGTGATAGAATTAGAAATTATTTTAGTTAAAGCTAGTTAGCTTAGTTATAATTGTGACGTGATCAATTTAAGAAATTATTAAATATGTATCATATATATATATATACAGGGTGTCCTGTAACTTAACGTCAAGCGGGCACAGGGTGAAAAGGAGGGGGTCATATGAGTTCTGGGAAAAAAATTTTAAAAATTTTCTATCACTTGGGAAAGTGATAACTAAAATATTTTTATAAATGTGGAAAATTGACACCCACCATCGAATCATTAGGTACTGTAACTACAAATTTCAAAATTTCGCAGTGTTTTTCATTAATGGAACCTTACATAGTCGTGCGATTCATCACAATCACAAGTGGAGCAAAAAAAAATCCTTTTGGTTTAGTTAGAATGAACGTAGTTTGACTAGATTTTAGAAAATGATGTAACCTAACTTTGATTCTCCTTTAAAAAAAATATATTGCATAATACCCCAGCAGTGGCGTAACGAAGAATATAAGGGCCCCCTGTAAACTCAGGTTTTGGGCCCCAAGTCCAAATACGTACTTGACGTCAGTCAAGCTTTGGTCTCCTAGATTTCCTTCCCTCAGCAATGCGGGGGTCAGGGCCGGCGCTAGCAGTTTCGCCGCCCCGGGCTAAGAGGTAAAATCCCCCCTCCCTTTTATAACAAAAATTAAAAGAAATAACCTAAACCCTTTCCATGCTTAGTGGTAAAATAAAACGAGAGCAAAAAAATTGCTATCAATAATGTTGAAGTTTTGGTTAGCAAAAAATACCAATTTATTAATTTATGTTTTTGGCACTAAATTAAAATTAGGGTTGCACACAAAAAAAGTCATTTCTGGTGTATAATTATAAAATACAGATACAGTACAGTCCCGATAATCCGAACAATATCGGACCGACCCTGTTCGGATTACGTGATTGTTCGGATTAGCCGGAGTAACAGCGAAATCACTATTTGAACCGGGAGTACGGGTCTATTGAGTGGCCGCGGTAGCCGAGTGGTATAGGCATCGGATCGTGGCTGGCTTTGTCACGAGTTCGAGCCCAGTACCACTAAAGACCCGCCGTGTAGGGCAGCGATGCACGCTAAATCTGTCGAGAGCTGAAACGTCCTCCCGTTGGTGTGGTGTGGTAGTTAGGAGAGGGGTGCCAGCTCAGGTGTCGTCCACGTCATGACCATGGTTCAAAATTACGTGGTCCGTCGCCAAAAGCCCTCGTGTAGCTGAACAGTGCGACGTTAATCTTCACTCACTCACTCACTCACGGGTCTATTGTGTCTATGTATTTTTTTGTCGTAATGTGAGCGTACGCGCCCGCTTTTTGCCGCGTGGACTGTACCCCCACTCCTCGATGCGTGTGTCCTCCCTCCACCACTCCTAACTTAGTGTGTCAGTGTGACTGCGTGTGCCCGTACTGTTGGCCGTCAGTCGTTCCGCGCTCGTTCTATACTCGTCCGCTTTTGTCTCTGTGTTAATAACAGTGTTACAGTGTGATATTCTACAGTGTGTGAAAACAGTTTGTTCTGTGTTTTGGACATTTATCTGTGATACAGTGTACGTAAACAGATTGTTATGGCGAGTAAGCGTAGACACTCAACACTTACTCTTAAAGACAAACTAGAGGTTTAAAGAGGTTCTGTTGTACAATTTTTCATACTAAACATTAGTGTTCTGTTCTGTAGTTTATTCCATTTTAAAATTTGTACCATAACTTGATGTACAGTGCGTGAATATTAAATAAAGAACTATTTTGAATTAAGGTTTACACTGTTTTATATTGAAATATTCACCGATTTTTTCGTCCTTAAAATTATAAAATTTTTTCCCGGAGTCGTTCGGATTAACCGGATGTTCGGATTAGCCGTGTTCGGATTAGCGGGACTGTACTGTATTAAAAAAATACTAAAACAAATTATAGAACCACTAAGTATTCAAACTTAATTACATATTAAAAATACACTTAAACCAAGAGTTTTTATAATTTCTTTAACACTAATTTCTCCAGCCAGTTCCTGTTCAATGGCTATTGTTGTCAAGCCGTTTAGCCGATCCGAAAATTTTAAATTAATTTTAATTTGGAGAAACTCCTTTCTCCCCTTTCCACACTTATTGGGTGAGTAAGCAATATCCTTATGACTATACCGAGATCTGGAGCAAAATCCCGGTTCGATATGAATTTTAAAATCTCGATTGGGCTTTTATTTTTATTTAGCAAAGCCTAAACTGTTACTATCTCGTCTGCCAGGTCCAGCACGTTTATATCCGATGATTTCCCATCAGTTATCACTGTTTCTAGATTTTTACAATACTTTTGCTCGTCGTTTTGAGAAGTATCTTTTAAATCACAAATATTGTATAAAAATTGGAAATAGTTGCTGTGGGTGCTGATGAAATCAAACCTGGATTCAAGTGCATTGATAGCTTTATCTAATGTGAAAAAATAAAACTCAGTATTATATTTCAAAGTAGGATCTTCTATCGGATCTTCTTGTGCTTCATAGTCGAAATTAACATTCCTTCTTCGAACTGTATGACGTGGCTGGGTGAGCTCAAAGTTAGCCGGTATGTCAATTTCGTCAGCGAATTCTCAAGCGTCGCAAAGCATTTCATTTAAGGCTGTGTCCAATCTAAGATCCTTGAAAAAATCTTTACGATTTTTCAAGAACTTCATAGCAGATGGCAAATCATAGTCTTCTTTCTGCAAGAGCTTACTTATAGGATTGATACACGGAGAAAAAAGATTTACTCAAAAATGAGTACGTAAACATACTCATTTTGAAATGAGAATGTTTGCATCAGATTTGACCGCATGGTACAAAATCTTAAATTGTATACAATTTAAGATTTTGTACCAAATTACAGTGCAGCATAAGAACTTAAATTGTTTAACACTACTTAATAGTCTAGAAGCCTCAACTCTTATAGAGTTGTCAATCTTCGAATTATTGCAAACAGCAAGTAAAGCATCGTATATCCCTCCTACTTGATACCTTAGTGGTTTTAATGCATCTATTCGGCTTTCTCAACGCATTTTGTTTGAAATCATTTATCTACCTTATAATCTTTTACTTCATCATATTTTTATTTCTGTAATGCACATTTTGCTTCCACTTTAATTAAATAGTTTTGTACTAGGAACACGTACACAACAAAAAAAAAATAGTACTTATATTCTTCCACATTAATTATTATTCTGTGTGTAACAATAAAATTTTAATTAAATCCTTTTCCTGTTGTTTTTTTATAAGAAACTTCTGTTATAATTTTGACATTCTTATTGTTGCCTTTTCTAAAGATTTTAAATATTGCTATAGATTGGAACCTATTATTACTAGAATTTTTTTCTTAAATATACATACTAACGCTTTAAACTTTTTCACAATCAGGAAAAATACATTTTAAAGGATTTTTGAGAAATATAATAGTAAAATGAAATAGAGTAAATAAAAACTATTGCACACTGAAAACATCGATTTTTCAATTTTTAGTGCACCAGTGTTCTACGGGACACTGACTAAGAGCCTCTCGTTTATGTCTTGGATGAGTGGTTATGTTCTGAAGTATTTTATATTTGTATTCATTGCAATTAAACGATAGAGAATTAAAGCCTTTATGCATTAATCACAAATAAAACATAGTTTAATAAGATCGAAACTTAATTTTAAAAATGCTTTGGAAGTTATTCAGGATTCAAGTCATTGCTGTCAGCTTACTAGGGCTGCTAATTCTATATTATTTAGATATCACTATGTATTCAAATTAATTATCTATTTAATAATCGTCCTTCGAAATTTAAAATTCACGCCTGAAATTTTGCAATTTATTTATCTAAAGGATGGTTTTGCATTGAATTTGTATTTTTTAAAGTATTTGTATTTGGGAGGGGGGTTTAAATCTTATAAAGTCTTTTAAATGTTTCCTTAAAATTCTTCCATATTAAACTGCAGATAATTAATTAACTCAAATTTTAAATTTTTTGAAATATGCATTTTGATGAACTTTATTAGTAGCATACAGAACTGTTTTACAATATTTTAAAGGTATTTTATACATTTTTTAATGTATTTTTATAATTAATTATGCACATAATATATATAATTAAGTATACACATAACATATATAACTAAGCATACACGTAATTAATTATACACATAATATATATAATTAATTATACACGTAATATATGTAATTAATTATGCGCATATTAATTATTAGACTGCATTAAATATTCTTTCAAACTGACCGTGTAAAACAGTGGTTCCCAAACTTTTTTGTCTCATAGACCTCTTGCCATGTTTTTCGGTATGGGGTAGACCCCTACTTAATTAATATTGAATTTTTGCAAATTTATCAACTTAAATGTCTTTTTGACTGCTAGTACTACTACTACTTTAAAAGAATTAAATTTATAACTGATTAAGTATAGAGTTAAAAGTTTAAAAAGCATACGTTAATTAATTAAATTAAAAGTTAATTAATATATAAAATAACTGTTGAATAAAACAACCAAGCAACATATAATTGATTTTAATGAGAGGGGTGAGTCTGGCGCTACAATAACAAATTTTCTACATACAGTATCAATATTGTCAGGTTTATCCTTATATATCCTCTGTTAGTAGTGTCCAGTTTCTTTTTTTGTTTTGGAGATAGGTAACTGCCTGAAACTTCTTCTTACAAGCAAAAATAATTAAAAACTTCCTCACGATATTCCATAATTCTGGATAAATAACAGATTTGCTTTTTTAAAACCAAAATTGCAGGGATCCGTTTCTAAACTTTAAAATCTTCATTGGTGCATATCACGATCAGTTCCCGTTGTCATGTGACATTTTTTCCCAATGTGACCATGTAAATTCATTGCCTACTGTGGTATTACCATAGTCAAAGCATTCAAAAAATCGGTTTCAAAATCTCAATAAAAGGCAGTTAAATGTTGAACGTAGGTTAAAACGTACTGACAGATTATCTGGGCTAATTTGAGAAAATTCCGGACCTCCAGTATTATACTTCTTTAGTTTAACTCTGGAAAGAAACTCTGAGATGGTCCGTGTTTTTAAAAAAAATTATGCTGTCACCTTGTACGGGCAAATTAACGTCATTAAATTAAATTTAGTAAATACATCTGCTAAATAAGTAAAATTTGGTTTCCAATTGATTAAATTTTCTTTGAAATTTGAACTCACGATCTAGTGTAATGAGAGCCAATATCACATAGACCCCCCCCACTTACACCTCATTGAAACCCCCAATTATTTTTTTGCTGACGTGGACCCCCTTGCAGGTCATCATAGACCACTTTGGGAATCACTGGTGTAAAAGATCTTAATTAAAAAGGTATCTTGTAAATTCCTCTTAAAATGGCAATAGCATGCAATACATATATTCTTTCCTTTCCTCTTGGTTGACAAACTACAGGGGAAGGTTGGCTAGCCCTAAAACTCGTTTAAACCTGCAATCTTGGTTCCTAAGGCCAGGAGTTTGATATTGTATTATTGTGCCTATTTCTTCCTATTTAGTATAGCTATCTTAGGTTCTAACTATCTGTGTATTTTTATGTTTTGGATTATATATATTAAAACTTTAACAATATATATATATATATATTGCTTTCAATTTTAATAATTTATTACAAAAGTTTTAATATTTAATCTTACAAAAGAATATATATATATATATATATGGCTAACTTAATAGTCTTAGAATAGATTAGAAAAATTATGTATATTTATTTCACATGTTACATTCAATAAAAAGAAGAAAAAGTGTCTATATTAGTAAAATTAACTTATTTTTTTCTTTGAAAATTCTTTTAACAGTTTGAAGCAATATAAATTAGATATTTAGCAATTACAGACCAGTTCATTTATTATTAAACAAAATTATCACAATATATTACGATTACAAAACAAAATCATCATAATAAATATAACTACGTTGTATTTCAATTTCGAGCTATTGCTGTTGGATCCTTTATGTATGGTAAATAATTAATGAAAGTACTCAAAAGCTCATTAATGTTTTGCATTTTAAATGACCTACTATCGTCCTTTATAAACGACTAAGAAAGTTATTTTTATACGAGAGGCAAATAATATTTTTTTCATTTGAATAACAATGTCAATCGAAAATGTTTTAAGAAGATTACGGTACATTCAAGCTACGAAAACACACACACTTAAAAATGTTAATCAACATGAAAATATTCTACGAAACTGATGACATTAATATTTATGTATAAATAAATAAATAAAATAGAAAAAGCGCAAATGTAGCAAAATAATTTTTTCTTTTCAGTTTATCTTACGCGATGATCAAAATTCCTGGGCATTAAAAATCTAAAAAAGAATTTGAAAATGAAAATATTGTTACCTTTTTGTTGTTATTCTTTGTCTTGTCTGTTTAAGCACAGGAAACTAAAAGAATTAGTTCGGAAGTCAAATTGACAAAAGATTCCCTCAGTTTTCTTCCAAAAAGGGTCTTTTTCTCAGAGTCATCCTGCCCCTTTCTTTTCATTCATATAACTTGACCGTGCTTTTCATCACTTTTGTTGAGACTAATCACTGCCAAAATCTATCTCTTTCAATAGTACCCGAATTCACGTATACAAAACAGTAACAGTTATAGGAAATTAGTTGAAAGAGAAGGAACCGGATGCCGAAATTCTTCTTTATCACCCCCTCTCCTTTCCTGCATGGGACTAGCGTTGGGAAACAGGGCTTTAAATACTAATGAATACTCGTTAAAAAAAAAAACTTTAGGACTCCACACAAAACGTGAATATTTTGCATACACATTTTTAATTTGTTTCCCTTCGAATTTATATTCTGACTCGTTTTTTTTCTCATAAACTGGTTAATTTTACAGCCAGTTTGTCGCCTCCTAAGGTTGCCGCCCCGGGCAGGGGCCCGGATTGTCCCCCTAGCGCCCCTAGCGGCGGGGGTTACAGGGTGTACGTTACGCCACTAAACCCCTGGAAAGCTTCGCCCCTTTAGTAAAGATTCCAAAATGGTACAACTCTTGTGTCTTCTTTTATATCCCTAACAGTTGTTGCCAATTTTTTTTAATAAAATGACTCCATTTTAGAATGCTCTATCTTAAGTGTGTAACAGTGCCGTTTTAAGCTTATTTCGGGCCCTGGGCGCAGAAGATCGTGCCTCCTTGGCACTGGCAGTTCCAAAGGGGGCGTGGTTAAGTCCAGTCCCTAGGCCCCAACTCCAAGCGTCCAATGGTTAAACCTGCACTAGTGTGTAAACAAAGTTAAGCAATAAATTTAAAAATAAGACGAAAAACACTTTTGTAATACTTCAATGAATTAAAGGATCAAAGTGTTTGTGCATCTAAGGAAGTGCTGATGCGGTTGAAATACATTGAACTAGTTACTCAAGTATCTTCAAGCGATCACTTTAAAAAAAACGAGTCTTACAGTAGTCGCATATCATGTATAACATCTGACATGTTATCGTGGTAAATACGCAATATTAACTTTTTTCCTGAAAAAAATATGAATCGGGTATGATTGGAAATAATTTTATATCGAATAATTATATCTTTAATGAAAATTGTATTTAATTAACAAAATGAGTAAAAAAAATACAATAATTTATCAAAATTAATTATTTTTGTTCCGTTTGGGGAAGAGCGGAGGATAACTAAATAGGATACTTAGGATAACTAAAATATGACACATATACTTGTGATTTCAAAGTATTTCATCGTTGGGTGGATGACCTGAGTACTCAGCTCTTTCGAGCTACAACCTCGTATCAGTAGGTATTTGAGTTACTGTACACGATTGACTTTTGCCCTTTGTTAAGTTTAAATGCTTTAAAAATAAAATAAAAATACTGGGGATTTTGGGAAAATAAAAATAAAAATGCATTAAAATTGAGAAAAGAAGCTTCAAAGTCGGCACAAAGCACCGAAAATAAAATTAAAATTTCGATCTTGGGAGGGAGGAGCTAAGCCGACCAATGGGAATGCAGCTAGGATCATGAAAAAGTAGTTGAAAATAAAGCAGAAAACAGCTTTTTTAAAATCTATTAAAAATATGCTATCAAGAATAAAAATAGTAGAGGAACATTTAAATGAAAAGAGACCAGTCGGAATAATTTTCCGAGGAAAAATAAAGAGTAAAAAGCAAAAAATTGAAAAAATCTGGGGATCGAACCCGGTGCAGAGCATTGGAAGTGAATGACTGTGACCACTAGACCACGGGGGACTCGTGGAGAATAAGGTGAAATAATCATTTAAGATGGAGAAAGCGGGATTTGAGAGGAGAAAAATTATTACATGAAGAGGGGGTCTGAGAGAATATTTCTAGGTCTGTTGAAATTTGGATCACGGATATATTTTAAAATATCCAAGATCGTGAGATTACTAGAATTATCAATATTTTGAAAGAAGTTTGTCGCAAACTTCTTAATGAACTGTCTAATTGACAGCATTTTACTTGCGGTCCTGAGGTCAATTTCAAAGTATTTAAAAATCGTTGAAAAACAGCGTCAATAACAGTACCACTGTTAGCAGTCGAAACATTTTAATTTGTGTTCATTTCGAGCTTGAGTTCAGCATTCATAAAAGCAATGAGTAGATCAGCTTTTGGCAAACTGAAGTTAAAGCTAAAATCACCACTCAAAATCAGGGGAGGTGAATGATAATTTTTTTTAAAGAGCAGAACCACCTTCGTTATATGGTAAAAGTACAAAATGCAGGAAATCTTTAATTTTTATTTTAACCGTTTCATTCGAAGAAATGTATACGACCACCGAAATCACTGTTTGTCCATTTTCAAGTAAGCATTCTGCCGCACTTATGTCCCCCAATATCATGACTAACGGATTTAGAGTCAAGCGCTCGAGGGCTTGATGGCTACTAGAGTTGGACCCCCAAGCGATTGTAGCGAAATAACACAGCCACGCACTCTCATTGGTCAAATCAAGTAGCGCGCTTACATCACATCCTGTACACACATCTGTCCCTTTTCACGAAATCACTCCCACAAATATCCAGCAACTGAGAGGAAAGATGTTACACGTCAAAAATGAAGAACCTACATTCGTAGTAGAAGTTAAACACTTAGCAAGCATCTTTATTATTTGAGTAGAACCGGTAGAAAGAGATTTTGTTAAAATTGACTCCCCCCCAAAGGGGATAACGCGGTCATTATAGATAAAAATTCCCATTTTTGAAATATTACACCTTTATATTTGAAATTTGGCAGGCATGTTCCTTTTGTCAAGGAGGAGATATCTTCTAAGGACGAGTTTTGACAAAATAGATACCATATGGATTTATAGGGGCATTAAAGATGAAAAGAATACCATCAGACCTACTGATTTGTAAATTGGTAAGCATGTTTCTTTTTTGTGTATGAATGCTGGAGGCGACTCCAGGGGGGTAAGTCCTTTCCCTTTTACATCTGACGAGGTTTATATGGATTTATTTCTGAAGAATCGAAAACTTAATACTAGAACTTAGATATCAACAACTTAAAAACAATAAATAGTCTTACAGCATCATAAAACACCCAAAGAAGCGGGTGGATAACGATTAGTATAAACATATGAAAAACAAATAAAAATAATACTTAACAGCTGTACATGCAATGATAAAACTATAATTACCATTAAAATTTAAACAAACTTTATCAAGAGCCTCGCCAGTTTTTTATTATTATTATTTATATATATATATGCTGAATTATTAACATCAATATCGTTGCAACGCAGCATGCCAGATTAAAAATAGTCACGTGACAAGTATATTGAAAGTTTGAGTGACACTTGGATGCCCCTTCCTCCTCAACCAGTTGACTCTTCCACCAAAATATTCTATTTTAAACAGTCAGTTAAACTGACAACTCTGTCAAGTTGACACGAATCGAACATATCAGATAAGATAATTCTGCATTTAATTATTAGGGCAAAAGTTTTCTTAAATTCTTATTGGCTAAACACTATGTTCGAATTACATGCGTTTTAAACGTTGCAGTTGCAGTTAATCTCTTTCGTTTTATAAAAATGCCTTATCAAAGAAACATACCTATTAGCTCATCACAGTCACGCATCTCCCACAGCAACAGGTTTGAGTGTAGTTTGAAATTTTAATTGATTGCTAGACGCCGCCAAAAAGTAGGATGGCTTGATTGGAAACTAACTTGAAAATTGACAATTCGTTGAAACTTGAAGCATTCGAACTAAAGGTTAAATGTGTTCTCAAAAAATTCCGCGATGCTCGGTTTCGTTCTACTTATGCCTATTGCAATGCTATTTTGCTAATATGCAAGCTATTGCGAATTTCAGAATTAAGAAAGAAAAAAAAAAAAACGGTGGCAATGAGAGAGAGACATTTTGATTTTACCCCTGCTAAATATTCTTAAAAAAGAATCGTAAAAGCAATAAGAAATGTGTCTTAAAAATCCTATAGATGCAAAAATAGGTGGAAGATTTTACTTTAAAAAATTTTTTATGTTATTATTATGCACAACTTGGGAATATATCTAGAGCAAATCCAAAAACACACATGTACGATTACAGTATAACAAATTTATATTAAATCTTACCGAAAAATGAAATAGTGATTTATTTTAATTACATAATCTTGATTGAAATATTTTATTTAGCTTTTTAAAGGAACTACAATAAAAATAAAGTGAATTTCAACTCTACACGAATTTCTTAAGTATGATGATGAATTTACATTCATATTGGGTTCATACATTTCACAACACTGATAAAACACGCATCGTTCTATTTATATTTCCGCGTACAGAATTTGAAACCTGGTACTTTTTATTAAAAATTAAGTTCAGATGTGTAAAATGTAGCGGCGTTTTTGTGAATGGTATTTGATTTTAAATTTATACAAAAGCTTTTCCTTTGATTTAAAGGTACATACGTATTATCTTAACAATCACCAACGTTCAAGATCGTCAAACTGGCAACCCCAATTTTGCATGTGTCGTATGCACTGAATTGACAATCAGGTATTTCGTTCCCTTTTATGTCGCCAAAAGGTTGCGATAATACATAAGTACCGATTTAAACTACTCTATGATGAATCAAGGACTCAGAAGTTTGTTTTATACTTTAATAGAGATTTCGATGAAATTTTGGTTTACTTTAACACATATTGTGTATGAGTAAAATAATAATGTATACAAATTACCTCAAAACTTTTAAATCATTGAGTCGCAAATAAATTATCCTCCTTCCCGTATTGCCTTATTACTAGAATATATATATATATATATATATATATATATATTAATCATATAAAACATTTTTAAGTATGAATATTAGTGTAAAATTGGAATTAAGAAAATTACAATTTTTAATTATGTGTTGAAATGCTTAAATAAAAAAAATTCGAAGATGTTCGGTAACCGTTTAATAACAACTAGCAAATGCATTTTTTTTTACTATGATTTTCATTGACGTTACCAAAATAAATTTCATTCGTTTCATCACATTTTATCTTCTTATTGTAAACATTTCAAAAGTTTTAAGCGAGAGCAGCATTTTGGAATTGTTCAATTCAAGAGTTTGCTTACTATTTAAAATTCTACTCGCTTTTAGAAATGTTTTATATTTAAATCCTAATTATTTTATTTTTTAAAAATAAAATTTGCTGCTTTATGTGTATAAAGAACTAACTAATAATAAAACACCCTACATTGTGATGTTTATAGGAAATAAAGAAAAAAATCAATGAAACTTCAAAATTAATCGAATTTACAGATTTATAAAAACTATACATTCATTTTCACGTTCCAAAATTATTTGTTTGAAAAAAAAAGAGATAGACGAAAATGGCGAAATGCAATTTATTTGTTTTATAATTATACTATTCATTATCTTCAGTTATATTTCATTCTTTTCATATTCGTCATTTACATCCTTTTTTCGTAAAAGAACTATACATAATATTTAAATGTTTATTTTTTAATATTTTTATTACTGAAAATAAATTGCGTATGTGAGGCCTTTAAACTTCCTATTCCTGTTTTAAATTTTTTTCATAATGAAATACCTTATTTTATTCATATTCTATACTACAGCTAAACTACAATGTAGACCTAAACAATAAAATTTTGCATTCAATTTTCATGAATGTTACAATAAAAAATAAACTTCCATTAAGTATTAATGAACATAATCTGTAGACTATCTTTGAATGGTCTGATACTTTGTTTCTTTGCATTTAATGTCTGTATTACCTTTCAGTTCAAAAAAAGAATTAAGACTATTATTTCCAATACCAATTGTCTGAACAGAATCCATTCTATTATCCAGGTAGTCTTTCAACGATGATCATAACGGGACCGAATGACCGGTCTTTATGATCTATTCATAACTTCGACACGCGATACAGTGATTTTCCGTGAGCATTAAATCTTAGTTTCTCTTTGTCCGGGTCAACTATAAAATATATAAACAGAAAACTAAGCCTAACTGACATGGCAAATCTTCCTAATTAAGGAATATTTACGGCGAAGAGGGGATTTGCTTCCCTCCCCCTCTCCCGAATTCATTTTTAGTTAAACAGGAATTATTTTTAAAACTTTTTTTTGCAAAAAAGAAATGAAATTGCTTTTGTTTGATGCTGCATGTACGTGCCCTTCGTTAGACTAGCATTTTTAAGCTGCATCAAAAAGTGCACTGTTGCTTTACAAGGTATGGTGGTCTCATTTAAAAGGAAATATGGTGCTTTTTTAAACTTTATATCTAAATCAATTTTAGCCACCAAGCGGGCTACTGTTTTGCCCTTATAAATAAGGTAATCAATTTTTAATGGGGTAAATTCATGCGATTTTATAGTCAAGTAACGGCCATCACGTGTTTCCAACCAATTAGTTCATAAGTTTGTGTGACGTCATGATCACATGATAAATATACTCACGTGTTTCCAGCCAATCAGTTTATGCGCTTTGTTGTGTCTCCAACTTTTACTTCTCACGGAATTTCACTTCTCACACAACTTTGTTACTATTCATGCTGCTTTCATTAATTATGCGTTTAATTTTAGAAGTACATATGTTATATTATTGAAAAATTTATTTTGAATGTGTTACTAGATTGAAAATGGGGGTAAAGATTGCTTCCGTTCGCTTTTTCACCTTAACTCAAAACTCGGGAAATTTCTCATTCACTTTCGAGGCCAAAGAAGTTTCACTTCAATAATTTTTAAATAACATAACTTCTTGTGTGGTAGCTAACACTGTTTTTAGCAAAATTTTACTTCGAATAAGTTCAATTTTCCAAATCAGAGAACTGGATGTCAACTAACAGCCTATCTCCTGATCTGATCGTGATTTTTTTTTATTAAATTTCGATTGTTTTCAACAGCATGAATATTTTTTACTTCAATTATTGTGTGTGTGAACAAAATTCTGATTTTGAAAAATATTGTTTATTTTCATATTGTGTACTGCAGTTTTATTATTTTTTTATTTGGACAAAAATGGCTTCTTAATCATCCTTTCGAGTTTAAAACTTTATTCTAGATAAAGTAAATCAGTTGAACTCTTGTCTCCTCCACACAAATATTTTTTAAAAAATGAATAATTAAAAACGTTTTAGTCATTTCTGTTAATGATATTTTTCCACTTAGATATGTCTCAAGTTTCGAACTGATGACAAGAAAGTAAGAACAGATATCCAAGTCCTCATGCATTGTTTCGATGATTAAAAAAATGATGATTTTATGAAGGGTTTTAAAAACTGGATACCTCCTAAAAGTTGTCAAAAACATATAAGTTTGTTGTATATAATAAAGGATATTTGACAAGATTTTATTGGAATAAAAAAATAGAAGTTTCTGACAATGATTTGCAAATGCACCATTACATATTACTTGGGTAAATAATTGCTTAGTTCATAATTATTTTGAATGATAAATAAATGATCGTGAAATCATTAATTCCTAATTTTAATTTCCTGTAAATGATTGAATGAATCACAAGAGAAAACCAACTGGATTAATGAATAAACTCATCTTATATATAAATCCTTCGTTATGTTTGAGGAACCCTATTACATGTAGTTTGAAGTGGTGTTACACAAGACCGAAAAGGAAAATGAAATAAAAATTTGCTGTCAACTTTTTAAAGTATTTTATTAACTAAATTTAATATGATATATAAATATTCAAATATTATTGATTAAAAATTCCTTTCGATTATTATTAGTTAAATAGTTGAAAATGACTACAACCTAAGGATGATAAATGCTTTATTTAACAAGATGAAGGATGAAATATCTAAATTATACTAAACAGCAAAGAACGTCTTTCTCCTACGTCTAAAGCTTAACGTCCCTAACGTCCGTCTGCATATTTTCCCGTGTGTCCTTTAGTCGGACATTCCTGACGGGGTGTGACGTCAGTGTGGACTCTTCCACCCTAAGTACAGGGGGAGGGGTTGTCCATTACACATATCCAACCCTACATCGGCCATCATGACCAGGAAGGCGACCTCGCCTGATTATATACAATGATAAAATGCACAGATACATAGTAATGAAATATTAAAAATGTACACAGTTACACAGTAGAAGAAAGAATTATACACAACACAAAATATCTTCAAAGAAAAAAAGTACAAAAATACTGAAAAATGAACAAATTTAAAGTAATATCTCGTAAATAGAAAAAATTTCATACATTACCACTGGGGTAAAACAAATTATGTTAACGATACAAATAAGATTAAGGCTAAAATAAGAATCTGGAATAAGGAACAGGAACATATTGAAGCAGGATGCTCCTACTTCTAAACACTTAAATTTGCACTAAAATGAAATAAGAAAATGTTACAGTCATTCAATAAAAATGGAATCAAAACTAAATAAATAGATAAAAAGTCTGTTGTTAATGTAAAAGTTTGTTGTTGTTAATAACGAAAGTCTTTCACAGGAAGAAAAATTGGGAACAGTTTTTAATGGAGAAATCAAGTAGAGTTAGTTTGGCTTGCCAAGGTTTCATGAATTCTGCACAAGTAGACGCTTTTGACGGTCCGTCGACAGATTCACACTTTTATACGTCATAAGTGTCATTGTGCTTGACTTTTGTAACTTTGTATGGTCCGAGGTATTTTTTCTTAAGTTTCGAGCCTGGACCAAACTGAGTGCGTTTAATTGCTACTAGGTCATGTAGTTGATATTTATGAGCTTGTCTGCGTCGGAGATTGTACGTACGGCGATTCTCATCTTGAACTTTGTAGATTTGCTTTTTGGCATCTTGACGGAGAGCATCACGTTGTTCTTGGAATTGAGCTGTAATCTCATCGTTAAGAAGTTCGACAATCTCAATGTCCTGGCAAGACTTCATCTTGGTGCCGAAAAGGAGCTCAAATGGAGTCATCTTGATGCTTCTTTGAAAAGTTGAGTTCAGGATTTCTTGCAGGTGGTACGTGAGAGTACCATTTCTCAGGATCGTCGACAGAAAGTTTTGACAGCACAGCAATGATGGTGGAATTTTGTTTTTCAATTTGGCCATTAGATCTTGGGAGACCGGTTGTAATGGAGATATGAAGAATGTTTTGCTTTTTACAGTAATCTTCAAATTTGGAGGAAGTAAATGCGGATCCTTTATCAGTGATAATCCTAGCGGGGTTTCCGAAGACATGTCTTTGGTTTTCTAATCGATTTATGACTTCTGCAGCGTCCGTAGATCTACTGGGATACAGCCATGTAAATTTACTGAATGCGTCAATCACTGCAAAAACATGCTTATATTTCTTACAAGTTGTCGCTAGGGGACCCAAATGATCTAGATGAAATGTATGGAGTGGTAAATCGTTTTTTTCTATCGGGTTAAGCGTGCCATCTTGTTTACCACGTTTCCGGTTTGTGAGAATGCATGTAACACATTTTTGAATGCATTTTTCAACTTTGTCTTTAAGTCGTGGGATGTAAAAGTCTTTGCTAACTAAATCTTGTGTGCGTAGAACAGCAAAATGGCCACGTTCATGCGCAGTTTTAATGATGTTAGCCTGCATTTCGTCAGGTACCACTAGTAAATCGGTGCCATCGACTGTTTTGTAAAGAAGTTTGTTTTTTACGATATAGTTATCATGCGGCGTTGTTTCTAGAAACGTCTTTATCACTGTTATTTGGTCATCAGCCTGTTGTGCTTTGAGAAATTGAAGATGGACACTATTTTGCATTAGCATACAATGTGGAGGTCGACTGAGAGCATCCACATGAGCCATCTTTGAGCCTGTACGGTGTTCTATTGTATAGTTAAATTCTTGGAGATAAAGTGCCTATCTGGCTATCCTGGGGTTAAGCTCTTTTTTACTTAGTGTTTTGACGAGGGCGTCAGAGTCAGTAATAATTTTGAATGATGTCCCTAGTACATAGATGCGAAACTTTTTAAGTGCTTCGACCACTGCAAGGACTTCTAGTTCAAAAGTAGTGTACTTTCTTTCATGGTCTGATGTGTTTTTTGACATGTAGAATACAGGGTGAAACTGGTTGTCATGTATGGATTTTTGGGGTAGGGCTGCACCCAAACCATCGATTGACGCGTCAGTGTGAATCGCAGTGGGAGAATTTTGGTTAAAAATACTTAAAACGGGTTGTTGGGAATGTAAGTATTTTAATTTTTGAAATGATGCCTGTTGTTCAGTATAAAATTGGAAAAGGGAGTCTTTACGAAGGAGGTCACTCAAAGGTTTTGCTATGGTCGAATATGAGGGTAAAAACTTTCTAAAATAGCCAGTAAAACCAAGAAATCGGCGAACGTCTTTAGTATTTTTAAGATCAGGATAATCAATAACAGCTTTAGTTTTTGAAGGGGAAAGAAACAATCTACCGTTTTCTATAATATGGCCAAGAAACTCAATTGTATTATGTAAAAATTGACATTTTTTAAAAATTATTTCAAGTCCGTAATTACAAGCTACCTTTAGAACAATTTTTAGATATGTAAGGGCTTGGGACTCATTAGCAGCGGGAATAACGACATCATCCATATATGGGAGAACAATACTTTTCGAAATCAGATGTCGGAAAATGGCATTTATGTACCGCATAAAGGTGGAAGGACAAGTACCAAAAGGCATTCATCTAAAGTGATACTGACCATTGTTAGTAACAAATCTAGTAAATTTACGGCTCCTTTCATTTACCGCGACATGGAAAAATCCATTTTTTAGATCTAGAGTAGTAAATATTTTAGCATTTTGGAGACAATCTGAAATATCGTCAATTAAAGGAAGAGGATAGTTATCTTTAATAAGTTTGCGATTTAAGCGTCTATAATCAATGCAAACTCTTGATTTCCCGTCTTTTTCTTTACTACCACAACTTGACTAGCGTAAGGGGATGAATACGGCTCAATAATTCCATTTTTAACCCATTCATCAACTTGAGCGTCCACTATATCTCGTTCAGCAAATGGCAAACGTCGGGGCTTATGAAATATCGGTTCGTCGTCGGTGAGAGCGATATCAAGCTCAATGTTTACAGTTTTTGTTTTTTTAGGCGTGTATGTCGATAGCAGTTGTTCGACTTCAGCTCAATTATATTGAGAAACATTTGGACCGATATCAAGTGTGGGTGAACCGTCAGAAATCGTCATAATAAAATTTTCATTTGCATTATCAGAAGGCCTTAAAATTTCAACAAATTTTACGCCTGTAGGCGATATATTTAGATGTGCTTGTTTAATTACGTCACTACCGATTATAAGGTCATAATTTGTACAAGAATTTGGTACAACAGAAATAGTAACAGGAAAAATTTGATCATCGATAGTAATTTCAGAATCAAAAGTTCCTATCACATTAATTCGCGAAAAACCAAAACCTGTTAATTATGTATAGGTTTGTTTCAGTGGCGGTGCATCTATATTTATGTAAGTAGAATTTCTTAATAGTGTTAAATTGCTGCCTGTGTCTACTAACCCGTTAGTTTACGGCCAAAAATTGTTACGTCTTTACACATATTAATAGGAGAAGGCCATTCATGCACAGCATTTACACCAGAAGGTGGTGTAGAAGTGTTATTTAAATTAGCTCGTCGGCATTCAAATGATTTGTGACCATAAAGATTACATGAGAGGCATCTGCGGCCACGTGAATGATTAGGACAAGATTTTGATAGATGACCTATGTATCATTACAATTAAAACAACGTTGGGGATTTTTAGCTGCGTCAGAAATGTTAAATCATGTGGGTTTTCTTTGGAAGCTTTGTTGTTTAAAATCATGTCCTCGGCTTTCATATGAATGACGAAAATGCGGTGAATTAGAGTTATGTATTCCCATGTTTTTAATGACAGTTTCATAGGTACGTAATTTCTGCTTAAATTCGGAAAATGAGGTTGCACCATAGAGGATTATTTTATCTGAACGAGGCCCATCAATTCCATTAATTACGTACTGGATAATTGATGCTTCGTCAATTTTTGAATCACATCTATTTGATAATTCACGCATGGAATTAAAATATTGTATTAAAGTCTCGGTTTTATACATTTTTCTGTTTTCTAATTCGCGGTGAATTTCTATGGAGGTAACTGAATCCGAAAATGCTTCAATTAAAGCTTTTTTGAATGACTCGTATGTATTTAAATTTCTTTGTGAAAAAAGAAATGATTTAGCAGTTCTACATACTAGATGTTTCGCGAAAATTAATTTTTGAGAAGAACTGATAGCTGGGAATAAATCAAAAATTTCTTCAACATCGCGAAAGAAACTATTTACAGAATAAAAATCTTCCCCGGTAAATTTTCTATTAGTCGCCGAAATATCCCGCAATAAAGTCCAAAACTGGGTATTCATCTCTGTAAGGGAAGCATCGTTTGAATAGGGAGGAAAAGTATTTTGTGTACAAAGAGATGAAACGTTTTGATGTGCCGGCATGAAAGAATAACCGTGAACGCTAGGTAGGGGAAAATTACTGACCGGATGTTGAAAAGGGGAGTGCTGGTCTATCCCTTCCGATGAAATATTCCTGTCTAACGTGATTCGTTTTTGAAACTACGTTTTCGCCTTCAGAAAAGGATGTCTCCGAATTATTTAATGTTAGTTGGAATTCATCTAAGTTCGTCAAAGCTTTAAATATACTATTGCATAAATTTTGCTCATTTGTTTCTACGTCTAAATGCAATAAATTAGCGACTGAGATGAAATCAGGCAATGAAAATTCGGTTAAAATTTTTTTCATTGTGTTCTTCAACTCTAAATTCTTTAGAGAATGTAGAAAAATTTTTTATTTTATTTCGCGAAGAAAGGTCAAATTCGGTGAATCCTAATATAGAATTTAATGTTTTTACAGCACGAGTTGTACCACATTTCAACGAATTAGCAATTATAGGAATATCGCCTAATTTAATATTTTTACAGGACATCTTAATATACAAAATTAATCACTTTGAAAATTTATAGACGGTGCAAGGTTGTAATCAAAATTTCCCTATCACACTCTGAGTTAAAACTAACAAATACAGTAATTTTAAAGCAAAAATAAACAAAAAAAATACGTTTAATTAAATTTTGCCTACCTGGGGTTGGGGAGCAGTCCGTGCAATAAATCCAGAACCAGTTGAGGCACTATAGGAATTCAAGAAAAATAAAGTCCAACAGCAACAAGTCGTTTTTACGCTTTTTGCAATGTAGCGTCCATTGAAGAAAAATATTAACGCGTCTTAAAAATTTTCTCTCGTCTAGAGGAGATTTTCCTTAATATGCAAGAGAAAGGTCGAGCCCCCAAAATATGGGAAAATGACTACAACCTAAGGATGATAAATGCTTTATTTAACAAGATGAAGGATGAAATATCTAAATTATACTAAACAGCGAAGGAGAACGTCTTTCTCCTACGTCTAAAGCTTAGAGTCCCTAACGTCCGTCTGCATATTTTCCCGTGTGTCCTTTAGTCGGACATTCCTGATGGGGTGTGACGTCAGTGTGGACTCTTCCACCCTAATTACAGGGGAGGGGTTGTCCATTGCACATATCCAACCCTACATTATATATATATATTATTATTATTATTATTATTAAAATATACTGAAATTCTCTTGTTTATGATTTAAACACTAGAATTCAGATTACACCCTCTTCGTTGATTCACTTAAATTAAAAAAGAATTAGGAAAATTTAACTATCTTGTGAGAGGCTAGCACCTTTCTCTTGGGCACCTAGATGTGTGGGAGGTAGGGAAGAAACACTCGACTTGATCCAATTAATCTATTTATTTATCACACAATGAAAAGGCACAATTTCAACTAATAATAGTTAGAGAATGTCTGAATGCTAACCGCGAAAGTGGAACAACAACGGTAATACGCGAACGATTAGGAGACTATCAAACTTGATCCTTGATCCTATCATTCAGTTTAATCTAAAATCAATTTAATCTCAGTGAACAATCGTCACTTTAAAACTTCTTCCTAAGGATTTCTTCATCACAATAGTTCAAATATGATACCTCCAGTAGCAATCTCACCTGATTCGAGTATATCTCCTCTCCTACTCTCTATTCAAGCAAGAAAAACTTCGACTATATAGAGAGTTAATGTAAATATCACGATTCTCTTCTTCCGAAGGGTTGGTTGTGAATAACGCGAATGGGTAGCCCAAAGATTTCCCAAGAGAATTAATTGAAGGAACGCGTATAGATCCGTCACAATCTATAAATAATATCGTATATTCCTGTTTCCACATTATACCATTCTAACTTTAAAAGTAATTACGCTCCCATAATGAGGGGAAAGGGACTTCTAAATATTTATATGAAGTTTTCAAATTAAACTTTGTACCTGAAAATTATTTTTATTCCATAACACTTTACAATTTAAAGTCTATCTTTATAACATAGTTTATTTATCTTTTAATAATAATATTTTTTTTATTTCTCTCATATCGTTTGTTTTCAGTTAATATATTAATAGTTTATAGGCTCTTTTCTCAACTTGTTTCGTTCTGCCTGTATCTTAAAATCGTATCTTAATTCATTTTGCTGTTTCGCGATTTATTTGATTATTTTAAAAAAAAATCACTCACAAATTCTCAGGGATAAACAAAAATGTTTTTCCAGCCCCCAAAGCATCACAATATCTGCCACTACAGATTTATACGAAGTAGTTACCACACAGAAATAATTTTAAAGTGTCATCTTTTCTGAAAATTTCAACTTAAAAAATAAGCACCGTAAAATCCGGTGTATAACGTGTATTTTTAATACAAAAAATAAGATCGTAATTTGCGTTGTACGTCAAGTATAAAAACGAGAGCTTTAAAAAAAAAAGATGAGCATAGAAAAAAAGTAACTTCCCCATGTATGGAAATATTGTCCCTTTAAAAGAAATGACATTCCTTATGAACTTAAAGAGTTACAGCTCAAGAAGTACACTATCTTTCCCTAAATATTGGAATAAAACCTTGAATAAATGACTTCAAAACTTAATAGCATTGCACACGTACATTTCAGGTTTCTTCGCAAAAAAGGGGGTGTGCGTTATGCGGCGAATATACCTAAAAACCAGAAAAATGCAGTTTGAAAGTATAGGGACGCGTTATACGGAGTGCGTTATACGAAGTGCGGCGTTATGCGCCGAATTTTACGGTACATTAAAAAAATTTCGTTGTGTACTAATTCGCTGGGCATTTTACAATACTACAAGTTGTTTACACAATCAACATGATGTAGGTGGTCACATCAGAACATTACCACAAATAATAAAAAACACATCAATCAACGCTTGATTTCCTATAATTATGCATATTATTCAAATAAGTACCCAAATTTTCCTTTCTAGGGCAAGGAGGGGGACTCCCAATTAACATATCTACATCATATCCCATTTCTAAATTTTTCACTTAGCAGATGACCCATAAAAATCATATAGCAGCAATAAAAAATATATACACAACAACAAGAAAAGAATAAAAAATTAAACCTATGTGTGCTTTAAGGCATTAGACTTTAAATGAGATGAACTCTATAATGAGTATATGACGGGGTTGCCTGAACAATCCGTCTAAGTGCGAATAGCACATCTTAACCTTGTGCCGTGCGTGATATGCATGGGAATATCTTTCGATACAGCAAAATCCTTTTAGTATTCCTCGCAACATCCGAACTGCTCTTCAATAGCCGTGCTCTGAATAAGGATGGGACGAGGTACATCTTTATCTTTTAATAGTTTATATTATTGAGAAGTTGAATCAAAAGCCGAATGATAAGATTCCATTAAGATTACTTCGGTTTCGATAGCCGATAGCTTTGATGATCAGTTGTCTTGTACTGTAATGTACAGGAAGTGGTGGTTGTACAGACTTCGGAGGATGCAGAGGTGAAAGAACGAAAATAAATGCGTGTTGTCATTCTTAATGTATTGCGACGATTGTCGCATGTGTGTAAATGGCGCGTTCGGTTTTTAATGTCACTTTCAGAAACAAAACTAATGTACCTCTTTATAATTTATTTCACTTTTTTTCCCTTCTTGAGAACTGAAAAAATTGATTTTCCGAAATTTTTTTAGCGAGCTGTGATTTTGTTTGCTGTAATGAACATCTAATTATGATTTCCGTAATGTGCTAAAGACAGTAGCGTACACAGACCTCTCATAGGGGGAGGGGATGCGTTCTAAAAAACACGGAGATGAAAGCACCAAGGGATAAACTCTATGGTAAAAATAAAAAAATCTGTTGGTCCATGGGGATGAACCCCCAAATCCTACCCTTGCGTACGCAACTGGCTAAAGAGGATGAATCTCGTAAATCAATAAACACACTTTGGAAAAGCATATACATTAGTTAAAGAAACCTCTGCATCTAGTATTATACAACAGAGAAAATGATGGTAAATATTATCACTTATCTTGTTATCGATAATCAAAGTGATATTCGTATTCTTGTAATTATTTTAGGTTATTTATCTGTACCAAAAATGCATGCAGTTGCGAGGTAAAGATAAAAATAGTGTAAAAAGGTTTATCCATATCCAATATTTACAAAATTTAAAAAAAAAATTAAAATGATAATTAATAAGAAGTGAATAATTAAATTATTTTACCAGCATCAAAACCTTTAAAGAGTTTTTCCATTTGAAAAGGATAGAAACTCAATTTCACACTTCCAACGAATTTTTCGATTCTAAGCCGCATCCGATTTTCGGTATCATTAACATTGGGGGAAATTGCGGCTTAGATTCGAATAAATACAGTATTTCCTTACTGCAATGACCCTTATTTGAGGTGAAATCTTTTTCGTAGGAATTTCGATTTCAAATGCGCATTTCAAAAACGGTAACAAATTAGAGTACTTTCATTAGAAGTTTTATTATATTCGTTGTTTACTCGTGCTGAAACATTAATAATGTAGTATATGAAAGTACTCAGCAGTTTTTGGTCAATGAAATCAAAATTTCATTTAATGCTTACTAAAAAATTATATAATTTTAAAAAATTAGTTCCTATAATTTTTAAAAATTAGTTCCTATAATTTTTAAAAATTAGTTCCTATAATTTTTAAAAATTAATAATTTTTAAAAACTAATTATTTTATTTTTGCTTTGAAATTTTTCGCATAAAATGTCTACTTTTTAAACTTTGACAAATTTGCACATGAATAAATCAAGCTTTTATCGATTAGCCTTCGAAATTTTTAAAAATAAAATCAAAATTATTGTTCTACAAAGGTTTGTTTTTTTCCTTGAAAATATATTTTCTCTATTGCAAAGCGTTAACTAACTCTTGTATAGGGTGTTTTTTTAGAGGTATAGAACTTTAAATTGCAATAAAACAACGATGTATTATTCGATTGACATTAATTTTTTTTATTCGAAAGATAATCTTGTGGCATTACATTTTAAATATGATTTCTGGCATAGGACTGCCACGGCTGGCTCGGATGTAGTCCAATCTGGACGTCCAATTTTCGATGACTTTTTCCAACATTTGTGGCCGTATATCGGCAATAACACGGCGAATGTTGTCTTCCAAATGGTCAAGCGTTTGTGGCTTATCCGCATAGACCAATGACTTTACATAGCCCCACAAAAAATAGTCTAGCGGTGTTAAATCACAAGATCTTGGAGGCCAATTCACAGGTCCAAAACGTGAAATTAGGCGGTCACCAAACGTGTCTTTCAATAAATCGATTGTGGCACGAGCTGTGTGACATGTTGCGCCGTCTTGTTGGAACCACAGCTCCTGAACATCATTATTGTTCAATTCAGGAATGAAAGAGTTAGTAATCATGGCTCTATACCGATCACCATTGACTGTAACGTTGTGGCCTTCATCGTTTTTGAAGAAGGATTCCACCAGCCCATAAAGCCCATCAAACAGTCAGTTTTTCTGGATGTAACGGTGTTTCGACATACACTTGTGGATTAGCTTCACTCCAAATGCGGCAGTTTTGTTTGTTGACGTAGCCATTCAATACTCTATACCTCTAAAAAAACACCCTATACAAACTAATTTCTAAATAAATATGCTCTATAAATAATTTTCAATGCTGTCCGTTATTAAAGTGGATATTATTTTTTTGAAAACCGTTCAATGTTGTGCTTTGCTGAAAGCTTCTAATGTTTCATTTTTTGATTTTAAAATTGAAATTTCATTGAAGTAAATTTCTCTGAAAAATTGAGAATTTTCAATGTGTTGAATAATGTATTTTGTCCTAATTTATATTTTAAAATGAATATTTGTGTGAATACGACTTTAAATTGGTGAAATATTGAACTTACAATAATGTTTAAAAGTTTTCCTCCAAAGATCAAACATGTTTTAAAAAAGATGCAGAAAACGTTATTATTATTGTGAAACTAAGAAAATGCATATTTTCTTTGAGAAGACTAAATAAAGGAATATTTTTGTCTTAAATTAACACTAAAAATTAATTTTTTAGAAATCTAAACTAACAAAAAGATTCAGATGTTATTGTAAAATCCTGTATATAACGCGCACCTATCCTTTCAAGCTGCAATTTGTAATGTATAACGCGCATCTCATTTTTTACGAAGAATCCTGAAATGTAATTGCTCTTATGTTTTAAAGTCATTTATTCGAGGTAATATTCCAAGCTTTAGAAAAAAGTAGTATACTCTTCTGAACTACAACCCTTTTTCATAAGGAATGTCATTTCTTTAAAATAAACTGTATTTCGATCTAAGTAGAAATCTAATTTTTTCTAAGCTCATTTTATTAAAACATTAAAACTTTCATTTTTATACCCGGTGTATAACCAGCACCTCCTAGATACAGAAAGTGTATATCTAGGAGGTGTTGCTATAACGCAGACCCTTAAATTTCGATTTTATTTTTTGTGCTAAAAGAACGCGTTAAACACCGGAGTTTACGGGATATAAAGCCTTATGTTTGATATCTCAATGCTTATATATCTTGTAGCGATGTTACACTTAAGAACTATTTTAATGTTTTTAATTATTATTTTGATTTTTTTTTCTAAATACCAAAAACGATCAAAGTACATCAATATTATTCAATACAATGTATTTGTTTCAAGAAAACCGTCAACATTTCACCCCAACCCATAATTCAGAACAAACTCATTCATCCTGTTTGTTTTCCTTATTAATACACGAACACTTTTTTAGAAGCAATAACACAACTCTCAACGTTCCATCATCATCGATACCACAATCTAGATACAATGATGATCCTAAAACCTATTATTACCAAAAACATCAACAGAATGCAAATTTTATGAAACATCTCTATATATTTGGTAATCTCTCTTGATGTAACAATTTGCTGGAAATTCTCACGTCTTTCTGCAACCTTTCGGTTTCACAAAAGAAACTCGACAATTACCAACTGGTTTCGATCGATTACCGAACGGTGGCAGGCGTTTTTAATCCATTACACCACGAGGGCAAGGTTGCATGTTTTAAAGAACAATCACTCGCCATTATCTCCATTAAAATGTCGGCACTTTCGAATTCTGCGGATTCCCGCCTTTTCATACCCTACCAATTAACCTCGTGGAAGCACCTTGTATAATCCCTCACGCAAGACACTTTCATCACGTGACGAAGGCTTGCGAAGTCAGTGAACTGTAAATCCAATCTCTTGGCACGATTCGTTTAACAAATGGGATTATTTTGTGTCCAGTATAAAAGATTTTAGATAATAAGACGATTGTATTTTTTTAAACCTCAGCCGTCATCCAATTGTCAATAAGAAGCAAAAGTGAAAAATTAATTTTTCTTCACAAAAGATAATTTCTTCTAAGACATGTCCTTCCGCAAGTCAGTTCAGAATCGGTTTTTTGTAAAACACTTTCACGTGTATTTAGAAGATTAAAATGAGATGTAAATGATTGTGAAATCTGTCACATATATCTAAGTGTTAATTTTGTTCGAAGAAAAGCGACATTTTATCGACACCAATGGAATGACCGGTTAAAAGCTTGAAAAGACTATTTAAAATTAATTTAATTGCAACTCAAATAGCTCACGTTCTTCAAAAGTTGGAATTTGAAATTAAAAAAATGAAATACTCTATTTATTGCAATGCATTATATTTACTAATACTTCATACTGATTTTAAGTTTTTATCCCATCCAATTATTATCACTGTTTGAATTGTATAATGTTGTTTATTCCCAAGAAATCATGGGAGATAAACTTTCAATTATTTTGTGACAGCTCAGTTTGTAACAATTCGTTGTTTCTAAATATTAAAAATATAGCACATATGTAAAGAAGTAGCCTCACCCGCCCGCTTCTCTTCTTGATGATGTATAACTATGTGCTGTTTATATAAGTTATTGATAACTGAGTACAGCAATAAGCTTTCAATTATATTGAAAAACATTCTTTTTGTTATCGCTCTTGATTTAAAAATGACAGGATATGAATTTCTAAACGGAAATATAATTATTTCTTACGCTTACGTAACCCCTCCCCAGATGTGATTTCCGCAATACCCATTTTTAGAGGGTCTGTACTCAACATCAGAAACATATTTATCAAATTTCAAGTTTGCAGGTTAAATAGTTCAAAAATGGGAATTTTTATCTACAATGATCATTTAAACCCCACAACCCACTTGAAAGTTGATTTTCAAATTTCAATGTGTAGATCTAATAGTTCTGAAAAAGGGATTTTCTTTTATCGGTGACACCCCCTTACCCCCTTGGTGGTCGATATCCGTAAAACCCATTATTAGCTAATATCTATTGAACAAAAGAAACATGCTTACCTAATTTCAAATTTGTAGGTCTAACGGTTCAAAAACGAAAATTTTTATCCCCCACCCTTGGGATTGGATTTCCTTAAAACCTTATTTTAGTGGATATCTACTCGTCAAAAGAAACATGCTTATTTAATTTTTAAGCCTGTAGGTCTAATTTTTACAGAGATATCGTGATGAATGAGTGATTAAGTTCACCCAAAATAATCTTTTTCGTTTAATACAATAAATATGCAGGAATACCCGTCAAATTTTTCATACAAAGCTTAAATAAATTTTAATATTTGACCTCCATACCTTTTGAATTGATGTTTATAATAATATTAATAATAATGCTTCACAATTTCTTCACAAAACAATGATCATACTTGATGAATTAAAAGTATATTTAATAATATATTCAAACAGAAGGCATGGCATGTAGAATTCCTTGATGGAAAAAACTATCCAAATTGTAACAAAGCATCTTTTACAAACCATCAAATCCTATATCTTGTAATATAATATTTCAATTGTAAATTGTTTTGAATCATTTTGGTTATCATCAACTAATCAAGAAACGTACGACAGTATGAAAAGTTAATTTTTTGCCTTCTTTTTGACACGTGTCATAGAAATGATACGCGGGGAGAAAAAAGACTTAAAAAATAACAAGTAAATAAAATAGTTTGAATGTGTCGAAGTTGAATTATGTAGGTAAAAACAGCTGAAACATATCTTATGTTTCTTTTATGTTAGTAATGTAACCGTCAGCTTGTCACACAGAGATACTGTGTGTTCTCTCTCTCTCTCAAATTTTTTTTTATTTATGTTCAAAGAATTTTTAAATGTTTAAAACTTAAGTGAGTGTTAAGTTATGGCTATTTTTCAGTCTAACGACCCATTATTATAAATTATCTGATCTGGGGGGAAAAAACATATATTAACTCCTTGACTGACACCGTGGCGTGTATATTCCCCAAGACCAAGATAACATCGGTAATTTAAAATGCGGAAAACTGAGCAAACTATTATAACTCCTGTTTTATTTTTTTAATTATTATTTTTTATATTTTTTATTTTTGTTACTTAGACTAAATTAAAAGCATTTAAGAAACATTCCTTCGCAATTTCTGCATCAGTAAACAGTTTCATATGATTACCAATAATATAACAAACTTCATAGCATGTCTTTGTTACCAATGTGATATTACCACTGATAAAACACACACACTTTGTTGCTGCTGCAAAGATTATCTATTTATCACCTCTTGAAAGAGATCTTCGAGGAAAAGTGTCATTGAATGATTCCTGTTTATTGGTATTTTTTAAATACAGCACTTTCGTGACAAATCAAACAATTAGCGATTCATGTTTATTCTTCGCGACAAAGTAGTCAACCTCCCAATCGTCTTAAACCGATATATTTTCTTCAAATATTTTCCCCTTGCAAAATATGAAAGATAGTTAAAAATTGGTTCCACCCATAAAATTGTCGCTATTCGACTGTTGTCACTCACCGTAACCGTTACAAATAGATAAAGAATATCAATCCATACCCGTACGACAGCGACAGCAAAAAGCAAAATTGATATATTTGATTCCTTAACCGAGAATTTCCCTCCAAATTTTGAATACAATGTTCTCAAATAAGTGAATTTCTCAGAGCCCCTCAAAAAGGCTCGGTGGTTGAGTATCGCTGCCCTAGAGGTTGAGTAAGAATCGCGAATGTACAGAACCCGTTAACAAAGATTTTAAAATTGTAATCAGTATTCTCTTTAAAACATTCTGTGAATTAAAATTACAACAGATAAATAAGAATTATGCACAAACGTATCGCTGATCATGATTTCTACCAATGATATTCGTCATACTAGCGGCATAACAAAATTCTTATTTCTGGTAATGGCACAACAAAATTACGACAGTAAGTCCACGTGCTGGAAAGTGGAAACCAGTCGTCAAGGAAAAAATTAAGAAGCTATTTCTTGTGGACATGCCATATTGTAAGTTTTATGAGGCGCTGACTTACCTCATAAAATGAGGAATATATATGGATGACCTGAAGCCAACCTTGATGATGGGTTACTGGGAGGTGGAATTTTTCGCTAAGCTTATGTAAAGGTTATTTAATGTACTACATCAGCTTGGAGGAGAAGAAAAAAACTAAGTGAATGCTGTGGGCGTGGCATTGGAGATTTAATTACTCCCAGCATGCATCGGTGATGGATAGCATGAGGAACGAGAACTACTACACGAAACGATTTTGTTGGTTTTGAACCAGAAATTCGTCGTGAAATGTCGAACAGGTGTGCTTCTTATGCCTCCCATTTTGTGATCGACTTCGTTGTTTTTTAGTAAGGAAAAGGATTGTGGTGCTAATGCTTTTTGTTTTGGGCTAAATCATTAAAACATTTCTGCCTAAAGTTTCACTCAAAATTCAACGAATGCATTTTATGTAATTCAGTATGGTAGGATTTTTTTTTTTGTAATGGAAGATATTTTGTACAAAAATATCTCTCTTTTTTAAATCTAGTGGAATTAATATTTTGAAATTAGTAAATGGGGAATTATAACCCATATTAATTGCCTGATTTGTAACTGTTCACACATTGTTAGATATATATTTTAATCATCCCTCATATGAAAGGAAGCAAGATAGGCAGTGCTATATTTTCTTTTTCTTAATAATTTACCACAAAGAAAAAAACAGACAAAAGAGTGCATACATTATAATTAGAAACTGTTCATTCATCACTACATTTTATTTCCTTTCTTTTTTTACAGAATTTGACTTAGAAGCTTTCGTTTCATCATAAAAAATGAATTTAGCTAAAACAATGAAGCTCTGAAGAAATCTATTTTCAATTTATAATAAATTCTAAGGAGATAAATATTTATACTGAATATTGAGTTTAAAATTCATGATATTCTCATACGCGTTCTAAAGTTATTTTTATATTTATTTCTTTAAAAAATTAACCTCTATGTTGTATGTACTTAAAATATATTTTTATTTTCCTTTCAATTGCCGTTTTTACTTTGACGAGGGACAGTGGTCTCAATTCATGTGACATCATTAGTCACATGATAAATGTAATCTCTTGTTTTCCAGCCAATCAGTTCATCAGCCTCACTGTTGTCAACTTTTGCTTATTAGAGAAATTTTCTTTTAAAAAGTACCTAATTATGAACAAAAATAACGCACAGAGGTGAACGAAATACACTGGGATTAAAAGTAAACATACGAATTTATTATTATTATTATTGAAAAACCTTTTAAAGATTCTGAATACTTCAACATCTTTACGAATTATCAAATTTGAAATTACATCTGGATTTTGCAAATAGAGCAACAAGTGCAAATCTAATGTCAGCTTTGGATTCCACAGAAAATACGTGATTACTTTATCACGCGACTGTCTTGGGTTTTGCTGATTTCTTACAATTTTGATTTTCCTGCACATTCCTGCTAATGCATTACTGAGGATACATTACTTCGCCTTCTACTGCCTTTCTTATTGTCCTACTTTATAAGTTAAATTTAGTATTATATATATTCAAATTTGAGCGGGATTGTTACTTCCGATCACTAGAAATCTATTGAAACTTCAAAGAACACATAAAAACAAAATGCAATTTTTTTTTATTTATTTGACCATTGAAAGGCGACTTTATGCTTTAAAGTTCAATTACTAAAGTGGGCTGTTTATGAGTGACTAACAGCTGACGCTCTCATGCTAATGACTTTCACATTAGGGCGAGGAATCAATACATCATAGTCTGTTCTCCGCTATATGTAAAGCTCAATTCACCTCACGATGACAGTTCCATCGCTTTTCACAATCGGCATCAGAAACCATTAAGAATTGATTTGATATATGGTTGCACTTCCAAACTTCACTAACTACTGGTTAAAACCATAATAGATTTTGATAAGGATCTTCTGGTTTATAATAAGATCAATTGTCACATGTTTTTACTCCAACTTGCGTTAACAATCCAGGATCCACAGAATCCCGAGGGCGGATTTACAAATCGCGCTCTCGCATTGTATACGACTTTTAATGTCATCATTAGACAAGGTTAATTGCCTTCCGTCGCCTCCCGCTGAGCGAGGGCTCGTGTAAGATCGTTTTTCAGTGCACCCGCCAATTAGGGCTGCCAGGAAAAGGTCAGTTTGAGTTTTTTTTTTTACTTCTTTTATGGCAATACACGGATTGGGTGTATGCGATGGTACGTGGCAAGCGTGTGTTATCAGATGTCTCAAAAAGCATCATGAATGTGCGCTTTTTTCGAGTGTTACCCCCCTGTCATCTACTTAAAAGAGCATAAAAATAGGTCGTTTTTCTTTCACACACATTAGATGTTGCAGAAATGTGCCGTAAATATAACTTATAGGGAGTGCTTTCTTATGAATTTTTCGCGAAAAAAGATCATGTCATATCCTGTTGGTGGCAATTAATTTTCACCAGAGTCGTCGCGTTAAAGAAATGTAAATAAATTTGCTTGACCCGATGTTGACATAGATGGCCCTGTGTATTATCTGTCCGCAAATGGAGTTTTAAATGTCGGTGGTGATGGAAATGGAATGAAATATCAGTGGCGCAAATGACAACACTTCGTCGAAATTAGGCAATGAGCCTAGATCTGAATGCATTTGCACTCCTATTTGATTACACGCTGATAGAAGTGTTAATTGAAACCTGAAATGTGGCTACAAGAAGTAGTGTGGGAAAAAAAACCCGTGAGTTACAAAAAATGCCAAGAAAAGCTATTCTGGTGTTTTATTTTATTTATTTATTTATTTATTATTATTATTTATTTATTTTTTTGCTTTAAAAAAATTTAGATCTTTTTCTTGCATTTCTTATTACTAGAAATTTAATACATTTTGAAAGATGGATTACTTAAATGTGATCTGAAAATTTACTGGGTACTTTTCCGTTAGCCGGGCGCAAATGTCGCCAATTGTGAACCAAACGCGAGCGAAGTCGCCAAGCGAAGTGAATGACAAAACAGTCAACGGAATAAAAGTCGAAAACGTCGTCCACAAACAAACATTAATTTTTAAGCAAAACAAATATTAGCGAATTGTAAACAAAACAGTGTTTTACCCAAAAAGAATGCTTATAATCACTGGCGTAGGCACTCTGAGGGGGCCCCAACACGTGTAGTTACATATGTTGGGGCCCTTTGGCTTGGGTGCCCCGTATTATTGATACGGAGGTAGCTATGCTCCTGCTTATAATTATTGGTTTTTCTAGAATACAGTGATGTCCTTGAGAATTTGCTTAAATGGATCGTTTACTCCTCGGCTCCACATAAATTCAGCGAAAAATTTTCATCATTTTTAAAACAAAGATTAAAGTGGAGGAGAGAAGGGAAAACGTGCTTTGTTTTGAATGAATTGAGAAAATAGATCACATGGTCCCAAACGAACATTCCCTTTATGGTTGTAAGAAATTTGGCGGAATTCTGCATTGTCGATTTTTCGCTTGCGCCCAGCTAACGGGAAAAAAAGTACTGTTTACTGTATATTTAAGACCTCTACTTTTCATGTTTCGAGTACGTTTGTGAACATACAAATTGAGTTCTATTTTTACAGATAAATTAAACAAAACCGAGTATTACATTCTAGGACAGGAGTGGGCAAATAGCAGCCCTCAAAGAATTTCATCCGAAATCATATCGTTCTTTGAAGTATGGCACAGTAATGCGACAAAACTCTAAATAAGGTACGTTGTGGATCCTGGATTTAACAGTTTTTAAACTTTCACGATATGAAAATTATTGTTATTGAAAAACATGAAGATGCACGCACGCACAGTGATCTATCCATCTATAAATGACCTCCCTTCACTCCAGCACCGTTCAACCCATCACTATGAAAATTGTTATGTATATGTATTTTTTGTGTAGAAGGTTTTGGGGCTATCCTCTTTTCTCAGCTCCCCACCAGGTGGCGCTACAGCATATCAACTGCACCGTTCGATCAATCGCCAAGTTGCGAACAGGGTCGCCAAAAATGATGCCAACTTGGCTCAATCGGCAACATTTTGCTATGTTTCCATTGAACCGCCATTATAATGTAAGGAACGGCGTTGCTTGTGAATATTACAATTTTAACCTAAAATAAATGCAACAGAAAGTAATATTAACGTATTACGCATCCAGATATAAATTATTTACACTAATTTAAGCATTCATTACACAAAATTTTTAACAATGTATTACTTCTGAGCAGAGATCAGTTTAGGTTGTTTTCAAAAATCAACCCTCAAGGGAGGAACGGGGGCGTGTAATAAATAAAAAAATCCTTTTTATCCTATTAGATCTAAAGACGAACATTTAACAAATATGGTATTTTGTTCAGCTGAGATTTGCAAAAACCTTTTCTTTTTTGTTTAATTTGCCACGTAAAATTAGCTCATTAAATACTTCTTTATTTTTTAATCTGCATTGTTTGATTTTTAAATTCACCCGTGCGACCAGATAGCGTATACCAGCTAGTATGTCATATAAATTTGATTTTACTAATTTTGTTATTAAAGAAGAAATATACTTATAAATTTAAAGAAGAAATTATTCTGTTCATTGCAACATTTCCAATCAGCATCAGATTTTTAATAGCGCACGATCATTATTTGGAGAAGTTCCAATTCGTAAAGTAATCAGTTCTTTAATAAGGGTTTACAAAGTATATTTTAATGTATAAATTGGATTGATTATTTGTTGCATCTTTTTTTTTATTTCATACATTCAATCAAAAAAGCGAAGATACATTGCTTGTAATTTAAGCATAGCATTGTGGTATCTATCCGGAAAATCAGTGTCGAAAATTCATCAATTTTTTTTAATGAGAAGATAGTCAAGAGTATTTTTTTTAATCTGTGTAAATGTGGGGAAACAAAAACTATCACCCGATAATAGGAAATACAAAAATTCCGATTTCCGACAAAGAATAGAAAATCGCACTGATGTTTGTTGATACAAACAAATTTTTTTTAGTTCCAGTAACCATGAAACATGTTTTCTTTGTCAAAAGGAGCTTCAAAAAAATTCGTAGTGTGTTGTCTATAACAATAGAAGTTGTTCAGTTAAAACATTCTAGTATGTGCTGTGGCGATGAAACTTACTTCCTGCTTAGAGTTATGACAAGAAAGTTGTTAACAAAATGTCACTAATAAAAAAATGACTTGAATTTCTTTTTAGTAAGGATTGAAATATGTAGTTACTATCTTATTTTCAAAATGTTTTTTTTTTAAAAAAAAGAAAAACAACGAAAAAATATTAAAATTTCTCAGTTAAAGACAAGCTATTAAAAGAACATTGCTGGAAAAAATAAGCTTTGAAAACCGAATATTGAGAGAGAGATTGCAATTTGCACGTGTGGTTACAAAATGTTCGAAACTTTTTATTTCATGAATTTTATTTCAAACTTTTCTTGTTTAAAATTACATTTTGGGTTTTTTTTCTTTCAAACTAGCACTTATTATTGTCATTGTTACAAAATATTGATTAATCAACTTAGTATCTACCAAATTATTCTAAAAAGAGAAATTTTGAATTTTTACTATTATTTGTAATAATTATAATCATAATTTTAAAAAGGAATTTTAAAAGATGAAATAAAATGAAAATAAACCCGCGAGTGGCACTTTTTCAAGGTTTAACCACTTTAAAACAATTCATAAAAAATAAATTTCATTTGGAATTTCAAATCATGCCTCGCTGGAACTAAAATTTTTTCCACGCTAAAAACAAATCTTGGTACCAAATATACATTCATATTTTAAATCACAGAACTAATACCTTTTTTTTTTAAAGATTACTGAATTTCTAAAATACACTCTAACTGTACATTACTATATTCGTATTAAATCTTTTCAAACTAAACTATAAAGAGTGACATATTATAGTTTTGTAGTAGATTCATTTAATAGAATTTCAGTTGAAAATATTTCCTCGATAAACTTGCTTTCAGCTATAAAAAGAGCCGAGTCAAGTCTTGATTTCTAAAATTATTCATCTATTTTTGAAACAAGCAATCATCTTATGACATATTTTACAATGAAGAATTCAAAAAAATATTTATAATTTTATTGATCTTAATTTTCTTGAAATAAATAAATGTGGCAAATAAATACTTTTAAAAGAAGATTCAAACTCATAACATTATACTTATTGAATCCAAGCTTTTAGGAACAACTATTTACAATGTTAATAATAACTGATTGATATTATTTTTTTTAAGTCACTATCAATAAATAACAATAAACGTCCTCTTCTTAATCTTGTTCTCCGTTATGAAACGGAACGGTCAATGAACATCTCTTCTAAACCAAACAATTGAATTGCTTAGTTCACTTTTCAAGCCTGATTGAACAAAAGGCATCACTCAATGGGAAAAAGTAACCTCGAACCCTGTGTCCGCATCCAAGCATGTACGCAGAAGATCTACTTGCACAGAAGTTCGTTTAACCAAGGATTTACCCCATGCTGTTGGGGGTAACTTTTTTCAACATTCTCAAATGACTGGATAATATAATCTTGATTAAATAGAATGAGCTTTGGGGGCCCCGTAATGTTTCCTATAAATCAAAGATGTAGCCCATAACAATTTTTTTTTTAATTTTCTTTCCTGGAAGAAGGTCACATGCCATCACCTGCGATATTCCATCTTTTAACCTGAAGACGGGTTTTCCC
The DNA here is from genome assembly GCA_019973935.1 of Trichonephila clavipes. Taxonomy (NCBI): domain Eukaryota; kingdom Metazoa; phylum Arthropoda; class Arachnida; order Araneae; family Nephilidae; genus Trichonephila; species Trichonephila clavipes. The sequence goes on from BMAU01011417.1 coordinate 410,405, forward strand.
CAATAAATCCATCCTTCCATCCATCACAGTGAAAAAGTTTGTGGCTTTTCCTTTTTTCCCACTCTTTTGCCAAAACGGTGTTGCGGATCGTATAACATTTTTCACCTTAAGTGTGTAGCGAAATGTCTCTCCTAATTGAAATGTTTGGCTATGAAATTCAAAAAGGATGACGCACGAGTCGTTTAAATCGGAGTCGGCGTAAATAAACAGCGGAGGATAGTCACTGAAGATGGTAGCCAAGAAGGATGGCGAGGTGTCACATGCTGACAGTTTAAAGAGCTCCGTAATAAATTTGTCTCGACGAAATAAACAGTTGGGTTGCATGAATTTAAAAAAATGGCACTTTATTCTGTTGGTTTTTGCGGGGAAAATGAAGCATAGAGTTTTTAGATTTATCTTTATTTATTGTTCCAGTACGCGTGACCTCATGTTGTATTTCTAGTTGTTTGTAAGTGGTCACTTGCCAGATGTTTACCAAACATCCAGATTTTAGGCCAGATGGTAAATTCAAAGTATTACACTCCTGAGACTAGTGTGTGATATTTCATTCTATTCTTTCCGTAGTTTAAGATACGCTCGCAAATTTAGACCATCATTCTCTCGCGCGCGTTTTCGGTCCCCCCTCCTCCCGCAATTTATAATTTACTTAGATAAATATACTCCCTAGAATACACTTAGTATGAAATTTAAAATTAAGTAATGTTATGCCTCGTTGATTTAATACAATAATTTTATATCTGTCCTCTATTTACGTTTCTTGATTTACTGCAGAATTTCAGAAGCTGTACTACGAATTTTGGAAACAAGTTTCGTGGGTTTTATTATATGAAATATGTCATTAAAAGAGCCGTAAAATTATTTATTTTTACTGTGTACATATTTGTATTATAAAAAATTTGTACTACAATTTGGGTATCAATATTTCACTGGAAAAAAATTATTTGAAATGTTCTTAAAAGTTTCAATGTGACATATTTAATTGGATCATCTAACACCATTTTCTCCATTCTTCATGAACAATGCACATTTTTAAGATAAATTTATCGATCAATAATTTTCATTAATGAACCAATTGACATTCAATTTAGGAAACTTTAAAAAGTTGCAAAAGGAACTTCAGAAGTTTTTTATATTTTTAAATTGAATGGGAAAATAAAACTCTTGTGCTCTTATTTCAAAAAAATCCCTTTTTTAAAATTGAAAGTGAAAAAAAAAGTTACTTTTTTTTAAAGAAATATATAACCGTATTTACTCGAATCTAAGCTGCACTATTTTTCCAGCATTAATGTTACTGAAAATCAGGTGCGGCTTAGAATCGATTGATTGATTGATTGAATATTAACGTCGCACTGTTCAGCTACACGAGGGCTTTTGGCGACGGACCACGTCATTTTGAACCATGGTCAAGTGACGTGGACGAAACCTGAGCTAGCTCCCTCTCCTAACTACTACACCACACCAACGGGAGGACGTTTCAGCTCTCGACAGATTTAACGTGCATCGCTGCCCTACACGGCGGGTCTTTAGTGGTACTGGGCTCGAACTCGCGACAAGGCAAGCCACGGTCCGATACCTATACCACTCGGCCACCGCGGCCACGGCTTAAAATCGAAGGAAAATAATTTATTGGATGGAAGAAATTGAGTTTCCAACTTTTTCTAAAGCGAAAATGTAATCGTCCATTCTAGCCACTCACATCGATGACTTATAAAATTCCGCAGTTAATCTCCGGTCTATCCTAAGCATCGTCTGCTCGTAATTAGGAAAATTTTTTTGTGTACGCCAGGGGTTGCGAATCTTTATGGATCAAAGTGCCATTTTTTCTAAAAAAAAAAAAAAAAAATGTTTAATGGGGGTATAGACGTGCCGTCAAATAATTTTGACTTGTGAATTTGGGGAAATTATTAAAAAAAAAAAAAAATTCAATACTAACCACTCAAAACTCGTTATTTCCTATTAAAAAATACATTTTACACGGTATAGCAGTAAATGTTTTGGATTTACGTGTAATTCAAATGAAAGAAACATTAGTGTGACTTCTGTTGTTGCCGATAAGATGACAACTAACTTAAATTAGGATTGTAAGATGTTTCTTTTAGCAGAACGCATGCGGAATCGAGAGTCATCTGCCAAATGGTTTTTAATGTTATTCATCTCCGAAAATAATACTTCTCGGGCATAGGTAGATGAAAATAGGGTGAAAAAAGCATGAGCCAGCTTTTCAAGCAGTTAAATGTATTTGGAATCGAATTCCATGTTTCCAAATTTCATTACTGACATTTTTACTTACATTGCTTGTTAATTTTCTGTTTCAATCTTTTCCAACATTTTTCTTGTTTTAATAAATTTTTGAATCCATATTGAACTAGACTGGAAATCAAGTACAGTTGCATTTCAAATTTCTCAATTTCTTCCAATCGAATTCGAACAAGTTCAGTTTATCAAATGAAGTCACATCAGGGTACACAATAATTATGGAAATAAGTTCTTGAATAACTTTTTCTTCATCTGATTTTTTCAAGTTCTGGAAGTACTAGTAGTTTCTTGTAATAATATCTTTTCTGAAAATATGCAATTTAGCGTCAAAAGCATTGAGATCCCTCTTGCAGATAATATTTTTTATTTTTTTCTTGAGGCTTTACATTCAATTCTTTGAAATGTTGACATATGTCTGTAAAAAACGCGACTGATCAATCGCGTTTATTCGTAATACTTCATAGTGAACTTTATTATTTTGAGCTAAAATGCTAACCGTTTTGTTCGAAGACGTGCCCGAGTAATTGTGTCATGTGCCATCAATGGCAAGCGTGCCATTGGTTCGCCATCCCTGGTGTATGCTCTCGTTTTATCAGAGATATCTATAATAGCATCAAAACGAATTCACTATGACGCAAGTATGAAGTAGGAGGCAATTTTATATGCAGATAAAAACGAAGACGGAGTAGTGACCACTGAAAATTTGACAAGGAGGAAACAAATATACGTCGATGGCGTAAACAAAATGATATACATTTTTAATTGTAAATGTTCAAGAGTTTTTAATAATTCTTTTACATTCCTTAAAAAAATGTTGCGTAAGAAATACATAGCTGTTATTGTTGTTACTAACACCACCTGTCTGGCGATGTCAGATTGAGGCCCACGAAATTTTTCGCTGCAAAGAGCTAGATGTACACCTCTCGTAACCCGTAGCTTTGAACACCATACAGGTACAAAATTAAGGTGGCTCGGTTCCAACTCAATTTTGAGGGAAAACACCCTAGGAGTGGTCAGGGGCTTCCCATCCGTCTTCCCCTTCCACCCACCTCACGAGAGGACATGCGTCTCGCCTGCTATTTTCAGTACCCCCATGCCCCGAAGGCACTATACATTTGTAAACATTCAAGTGTTCTTCGGATTCAAGCCCAACCCCTACAGCCGGCACAGCTGTCAGCGTCGTTGACCACTATACCGTATGGGCGTCAGAAATATATTGGATGGCATGGAATACGAAACCGTGTGGCAAAATGGCTGAGTAGCACCCATTCCGAAGTCAGCTGCAACATTGGGAGTAACGAATAGTGTTCGAAACATGATATTTATAGTAAGAGTAATGATAAGTTCATGTATGTATTGAAAAGTTTTAATAATGAAATAAATTATTTACTAACTTCTTATTATTTCTCATTTAAATTTGAAAAAAAAAATTCTTAAGTATCGGATATTCATGAGCCTTTGACGCTTTTTTTAATTTTTTTCTCCAAAACGTGTAGAGAATTGAGCGTGCGACTTGGATTCGAGTCAATACGGTACATTTCATTTGCAAGTAACACACATTTGAGAAATGCTTAGCTGAAACCTTGTTTTGAAAGAAAATGCCCTAGACGCGGACCTAATCTACCGTCACACACATTCTCAATAATATACGAGATTATTCTTTCAAAAGGATTATCTATATATCAGAACTAAAACCTTATATCATTGTAAATTTGTCTTGATAAACATGAGAGTTTATCTACTTATCCTATATTCTAATGAGCTATGGAACTAAATTACGCACTTCTCCCAGTTATTACTAATCAACAATTTAAGAGCTCAACTGCTTAAGATAAAGGGTGCTTCTTTTCCCTAGAAGAGTCGGCACCAGAACAAAATAAGGAAAATACGATATAATAAATAAATCCATGAGATGCATGGGATCATTATTGTTGTGCTATCAGAATTTATTCGACCAAGCATCAGTGTTAGACATAGTATAGATATGTTTAACTCTTTCGTGTATATGTTATAATTATTTCTTATGCGATGGACGTCGTTTCCCACTTGCTGTTTGAAGATGTAAAATCTTTACACAGTTTTCTTTTATCAATTTTTCGTTTTTTGAAGGAAGGCCAATTTGATTTCTTGCATTTAATAAAGGAACAGAAACATCAGGATCTAGATTACAGTTAAATGGTAAAATGTACGTGTTCTTTCAAAAACAACAAACTTTTCTTATAAACACTGGCGGGAAACCACCCCCCGTCCGCTCGACGCGCATCAACCGCCATTGCATAAATTATACAACTGTCCAAACTGTGATTTACATGTATTCTGTTGGGTTGTTCGGAAAGTAATTTCGTTTTTTCCCCACACAGGATTTAATTGTATTTTTTTGCACCTCACTTCACATTTAAGCCGTATAATTTTTATATGCTTTGAGAGCTCATATAGCAAGGCTTGTGCGTGAAAGATTCCAATTAATTCTACGCAATAGTTTTGGGTTGGTGCCCTTTTAAATATGGAGGGCGATAAGCAGCATTGTCGACATATCTTACTGTTTTACTACAGAAAGGGTAAAAATGCTGTTCAAGCCAGAAAGAAATGGACCGATGTGTATGGAGAAGGTGTGACAGTACGCCAGTGCCAGAATTGGTTCGCTAAATTTCGATCCGGCAATTTTGATGTCGAAGATGCACCACGTTTGGGAAAGCCGGTTGAAGCTGATAAAGACGCGTTGATGCGAACCGGCGAATAACAACACGTGAGATCGGATTGAGGTTAAATTTATCAAATTCAACAGTTTATGACCACTTGAAAGGCCTGGGATTATCCTCGAAGCTCGATATATGGGTTCCCCATGTTCTCAGTTAGAATCGCTTCTCAAACGTCACGAAAATGATCCATTGTTGAAGCGCATCATCACTGGGGGCAAAAAATGGGTTGTATACAACAACGTCAAACGCAAGAGGTCATGGAGCAAAAAAGATGAACCGGCTCAAACCATTTCCAAAGCCGATATTCACACAAAAAAAAGGTGATGCTGTCTGTTTGGTGGGATTTTAAAGGAATCATTTTTTTTTTTTTTTTTTTTAGCTTTTACCGGATAACACAACGATTAATTCGGAAGTCTACTGTCATCAGCTGGACAAACTGAATGATGCACTTCAACAGAAAATATCAGAACTAATCAACAGGAAAGGTGTAGTGTTTCACCAATACAACGCGAGACCTCACACAAGTTTGGTCACTCGCCAAAAGCTTTTACAGCTTAAATGGGATACAATACTACACCCACCATATTCTCCAGACCTGGAACCATCGGATTATTATTTGTTCCGATCAGTCCAAAATTTTTTAGACGGTAAAACCTTCACCTTAAATGAGGAGGTCAAAAACCACCTCGATCAGTTTTTTGCCAGCAAAGACCAAAAATTTTATGAGCGTGGAATTATGCTACTACCAGAAAGATGGCCAAAAGATGTTGGACCAGAACGGCCAATATATAATTTAATTAAGTATTTGTTGATTGTACGAAAACTGTCTTTCATTTCCACAAAAAAAAAAAAAACGAAATTACTTTCCGAACAACCCAATACTTTTTCAATATATTGTAAGCAGGAAAGAAATAAATTTCACGTCTTCATTTCCGTATTTTATAGTTTGTTCTTCAATTGAATGCCTCTTCAAAAACAATGTTCTTCATCCTTTTTTCCTTTAAATTGCTCTGAATTTTTATTCCGTCTTTCTTGTTAACGGAGCCACCTGCAATGGGGTCAATTCATAAAGTCACATGTATAAAAACAAACACGTGTTTTCCATTGAATTCAAAACAAACTTTAAACTAATTGTACTTGTTGTTCTATTTGTAAAACTCAGATAAAATTTCAACTTTCATATTTGGGTAAAGATGTTTAAATGTTAGGAAAAAAATGTCTTCAAAAAGATTTTTTTAAATTAAAAAAATCGTATTTTATGTTTATACTTTTAAATAAAATGCTTTCTGTATACATATGTACTTTTTAAGAGAAAGTTTCTGCAAAGATCAAAACTTGGCAACACCGGAGCGCGTAAACTGATTAGCTGGAAACACTAGATAGTTTTTATCGTGTGACCATGACGTCGCATAAATTTTTGAATTGATTGGTTAGAATCACGTGGCTTTCACTATCATGTGACTATGACGTCACAGGAATTGAGCCCATTGTCCACGAGTAAATATCATTTCCTTCGATGTTAAGCATAAGCCGACCTTTCCAAAACTCTGCCCCTGTAATTTAGTAAGAGTGATGGCCATTTTTAGAGGGAACGTTTCAGTATTACTGGTCAGGGACGTCTGAAAGCAGGCCCCAGAGCCTCCGCCGCAATGGGGGCCACATCTAGTTCTCAACTCAGCCTTGATAAGATCATGATTCGAATAATTTCAACGGTCAAACGTTTTTTCCGGTTGTATACTGGAAAAACTGGAAATTTCAAACGATATGTCAACTAGGTATATGTGAGGACCGTCGTCTATGAATAGGTCGAGCCGTTTTGCGCGATTGTAAATCATCCACATTTATTTGCTTTCAGGTTACCGTTTGTACAATTAATGCAATGTGCTATCTACATTTCATTACGTGTACAATTCCATGTCTATCACATTTATTTGTTATCAAATAATTATGTTATTCCATGTCTATCACATTTATTTGTTATCAATGTACCGCTTGTACAAGTAATGCAGGTACGTTTCCGCAATGTACTATCTATTTTTAAGGGTTGTATGTGGGGCCTACATTTGCATAGGAGACTGGGGATTGCTTTTATGTAGGGGCCCAGGGCCTGCAATTGTGTAGGGGCTCGGGGCTTACATTTGTATAGGAATACAGGGCCTGAATTTGCGTAAGAGCGCAGGGTCTGCATTTGTGTATGAGCCCAGGACCTCAAAAGTCTTAAGACGTCCCTGATCCTAGTCCCCCTCGATTGACTAATGTAATTCTTGGTAAGCATACAATTTCTCCTATCTTATTTCCTGATAAAATTTCACACTGCTCTGAATATTTTTCACTGCTAATCTTGTGTCATTACACAGTCTGTGAGTAATATCCTGATGATGAATCCGAATTTCCAATTCAGTTGAGCGGATGGCATTCCCGATGGAGTGAGTGATGAGATAGATATTAAAGTATAACAATGTTCAGGTGTGAATCTATGACGTAATGTGTTCATCTTTGAGCTTGAAGTAGATTGAACTAAAAATTTCCCCTTATTACCAATTTATAACCAGAATAGGGAACAGGATAGGCTGCCTTTTTATTATTATTCTCGTGTGTGAGATCAACTAAATAAATTTATTACGTCATAACGAAAAACTTTTTTTTTTTATAAAAAGAAAATGAATTTTTATTCTAACCGATCTCAAAAATATTGTGCGAAAAAAATATTATTTTGTTTCTAATAAAATATCTCAGATATTATTCAAATTACCAGTCATGAATGTCTGTTTTGAATTCACGTTCGGGATTTGATTTACCAAAAAAAAAAAAAAAAAAAAAAAAAGAGGAAGAAAGAAGAAAGAAAGATATTTTGAAATTAAAATCATTTTTATCAATTCACGAGTATACTATTTAAATATATGCAGTTTCATTAATAATTAAGTAATGTAATTAAAAACTACATTTTAAATAATGTTAAAATATTTTGTAAAAGTATTTTAGGAATTTCTTCCAAATCTGTTTCTTGTAAATTCGATTCAGAATTTTCTATTACAGAATATTTTAAGGTATGAAAAGATTCAAAGCTTATATATATACATTTTACTATATAAACCAGCGGCTCTTAAATTTTCGAATACCGTGGCCCGCTTTTATGTATAAACCTGACATCCCCCCCAAGATTTTGAACACCCCACCCTTACTCCCAACACATGGCTGAGTGATTTAAAGGTTCTTTATAATTCTGCTTCTGCTACATATACATACTTTTTTAACATTCCTTTTTCCCCCTTAAAAAAACAATAAACATTGAATTGAAAAAATTACGTTGTAGTAATGACTATGTGTGTATTTGCAAACAATAAAAAAAAACTGGACTAATATTCTGGATTGAAATACGTTTTGGTAGAGTTTTTTAATCGGGATCAATTTAGTGATCTAGTCTAGGATGGCACATCTTTCAATTTTTTCACGAGGCCTTTCAGTCTGTAAAAGAGAGAAATCTTGAAATAAAACGAGTAATATAAAAAAAAAAGTCAATTCCCCCTACTTTAAATGGATGAATAGAAAGTATCTTATTAACGATTAAAAATTTGAAGATTATATATATATATATATATATATATATATATATATATATATATATATATATATATAGGGAGAGAGTAAATTATTGTAGGAAATGAAAAAAAGAGCATGATTTGGTTGCATTGTTGTAACAATGCACACTCGGTTTGCCTAGTTTGGCTGAAAAACAGGTTTTCGAAGCCAACTTTTGTCTTTATTTTAACAGTTACATTGTTTCAACAATAGTGACGAATCCAAGATGGCGTCAGAAACCGGTAAAAATAAAACCAACATGGTTGTATCTGTAATTCTTTGAATAATTAGCTTCAATCAATTAATTTTAATTAATTATAATTAAATTATCGTATTTTTACCCAAAACAATTATGTATAGAAAATTTCAGTTCAAACGAGCACTTTAAAATGTGAGAAGAAAACCTTTTCAAGTTTTGACACAAGTTGCCAAAAAGGATGCCAACGTTGCTGTATTTGTAATTCTTTGAATAATTAGTTTTAATCAACTAATTTTTATGAATTAAAATTAAATTATGGTATTGTCATCCAAAATAATCATGTATATAAAGTTTCAGCTCAATTGAGCGCTTTAAAATGTATTTTATTAACGATTGAAAATTCCACCAAGATAAATATATAAATAGAGTGTGAGCTAATAGTAGGAATTGAATAAGAGACCTTCGCAAAGTTCCTGGAAATGCGCTGCGGACCCCCAGGGGTCTACGGAGCACAGTTTAAGAACCACAAGTTCAGACGTTACAGATTTTTTTTTCTCGTAATGAACTGCTTTCCACAACATACCAAAAAGGATACAAACGAGAGCAGACATTGGAAAATAAATAAATAACAGCGAACCTTTCGCAAAGTTCAAAACTTGGGAAAGTTTTCTTCTAATGTAACTCATCTAGACACGAGTTAAAAGGCTGTTCGACTATGATAGATTAATGAAAAATTCACATTCTTCTTGCAAAAAACATGTGTAACAGGAAAAATATCTCGCCGAATTATTAATAATCTTTGAGTCAGACTCTTCGTTTCTGACATCTGGTGAAAGTTTCTTAATTGTGCTTGATCGAGAATGACATTTTTTTTTTTTTTTTTTTTGCAGCAAACAACATCGTTTCCCAGAGTAGAAGTCTATTTTCCCCAGATAACGTGCTGTTTTTGCTATTAAAGGTTTAATGGATAACTCACTAAAAAAATGTTTGTTTAGAAAAGGGGAGAAAATTTATAATCATGTTTAAAAAAATTTCTCCGCCCTCATGAAGAATCGTCTCTTTTCATAAGAATAAAAAGTTATAACTGTCATTGTAAAGGCATTAAATATCTGAAAGCTTTAAACAATTAATTTCTATAGAAAAATATTTGTATGAAAAACTTATTTATAGATATATAACAATTATAAAGAGTGTTTTTTTCCAGGTAATAGAAGTTTAAGTTGGCATTACTTTCCAAGATGGCGACCGATTTAACAGCTGTCAAGTGATTTATTCTCAGTTTGGTTTGGCAATTCATCATGAATAGACTCGCGCCTGAACAACGCTTTCAAATTGTGCAATTTTATTTCGAAAATAATGGTTCTGTGCGGAATACGTATTCCCTATTTTCATAAGCGAATTTTGTTTAGCGATGAAGCGCACTTCTGGTTGAATGGCTACGTCAACAAACAAAACTGCCGCATTTGGAGTGAAGCTAATCCACAAGTGTATGTCGAAACACCGTTACATCCAGAAAAACTGACTGTTTGGTGCGCTTTATGGGCTGGTGGAATCATTTGTCCGTACTTCTTCAAAAACGATGAAGGCCAGATTGGACTACATCCGAGCCAGCCGTGGCAGTCATATGCCAGAAATCATATTTAAAATGTAATGCCACAAGATTATCTTTCGAATAAAAAAAATTCATGTCAATCGAATAATACATCGTTGTTTTATTGCAATTTAAAGTTCTATACCTCTAAAAAAACACCCTTTATATATGCAACTTTCGTAGAATTCCATTCCACAGGGGTTACGAATTAATCTTGTTGCTCTTTTTTTTTTACAGAATAAAATATGGAAAGTTAAAAGAAAAATTTAAAACTAAAAATTAGTCTTCTAAAGATATTTTTTTTCAATTCCTACTATTACTTCACTCTCTCTCTCTCTCTCTCTCTCTTGTTCAAATGTTCAAGCGTTAATAAATTACTTTGTATTCATCCATTCAAGTTCAAATAAATATTTTAAACTTGTAGTGGATGACACTTGATGTTAATACAGTTTTTTCAATTCTTAATTCATTAATTAAATTTTATTTTTTATTTTTAAATTTATTCTGCGTTATTTCTGTTGTAGATACAACTAGCTGCAACAGATGGTGCCAGTACGTTTATCTAACGAAGTAGGGATTGACGTTCAAAACAAATTTTTATATTACTTGTTTTAACTATCAACACAAGGCAAAATCTCTTTCTCTCTCAGATTATTTCCGTTAAAAGTCATTTTCTTCCCTTTTGCAAAATTATTATTAATAATAATTTAATATCCATTGCATTAATAATTAGTTCGCTAAAATTCAAATTTATGCAACATATTCCTATTTTCGAGGAAAAATCCTTGAAAGTTTCGGCACACTGAATGAATTAAAACTGCTATAATAAAGGAAATATTAATAAACATCAATATACAGTGTATTAAAAGATTGATATATGAAATATTTAAATCATGTTTAGTTTCATTTTATTTGAGAATTTCCGTTCTTTTTGAAAACAATTCATCTTCACCAGTGGCATACAGACCACTTTCATGAGAGGGGTTTACATGTTAAATGAATTATAGTTTTAAAAAAACACGCTTTAATGGTTAATCGAACTAAAATGTAAAAAATAATTATAATAAATGAATAAAATGATTAGGTAGAAAATTAATGTCATTGTGGTAAAAGCATGGGGTGCTTGCTTTATTTCAATTGTTATAATTTCTTACTATTCCGAAATGCTGAGTTAACGTTCAAATGTAGTACAAAAGACTCCACTCTTTTACTACAATGACATTAATTTTCTCGTAAAATAATTTTATTGTTATATAAAGAATTATTTTTTTACTTTTTAGTTCGATTAACCCTAAAAGCATGTTTTATTTTTAAACTATAATTTATTTTTCATTTTTTAGTTCGATCCTCAATAAAAACATGTTTTTTTAAAACTCTCATTTATTCATGGATGAATTCATCTTGAATACGTACTTTTACGGAATCCATCGACATCCTTTGAGGACGTCGATGGTTTGCAAAATGTAAGATCAGCTAACTGAAGGAAATCTGGAAGAGCGAAGTTTGAAATATTTCATGCGGAAAAAGAGACAATGACATTTTTCACTAAAAAGAGCTCTCTTGCATCAGCATTAGATATAAAAGTACACGTTTTGAATCGAAGAGTTTGTGAGAAATTATTCTTTTTTAATTCGGTACCTCTGAATCAATTTTTAGCTGTTTGGGTAAAATGAAGCAATGAATGATGTTTCATTCCACAGATTCGAAAAGAGAATTTATAAAAACGAACTTTTATGTCTTGAGTTTAGCAATTACAACATAATTCTTTTTTCACAGCTCGAGTCTTTTTTTTTTTTTTTTATTTTTATTTTCAGAAAATTTGGGTTATTGTTTATATTACGGTAAGAAATTGCTGACGCACATTCCAATTGTTCACATAAATTGATTGATTGATTGATTTAATATTAACGTCGCACTGTTCAGCTACACGAGGGCTTTTGGCGACGGACCACGTAATTTTGAACCATGGTCAAGTGACGTGGACGACACCTGAGCTGGCATAACTACCACACCACACCAACGGGAGGACGTTTCAGCTCTCGACAGATTTAACGTGCATCGCTGCCCTACACGGCGGGTCTTTAGTGGTACTGGGATCGAACTCGTGACCAGGCAAGCCACGATCCGATACCTATACCACTCGGCTACCGCGGCCACTTGTTCACATAAAGAACACTTTCTTGTTGTTGTTTCTTGCATCTGTATTAACCCTGAACATTTTTGCTTCAAGGTCTTACCTTGATCTTTTAGTCGCCAAATAATGGAAATGGTATATTGAATTAGTCGCCAAATCTGGAAAACGTTATCCTGATGGTCCTGATCAGGACAAGGGGGACAAAATTATGAAACTATTTCATTGTCATCGGTCCTTGACAAGTGTGCAATATTTCGAATTAATCTGACCTTTTAAAATGGGTAAAAATCGGTTTCTTAGATTGCGTTGCCCACAGGTGAAGCTAAAAAAAAGCTTGTTGAAAAGCACGTATACGAGAGAGAGGGAGAAAGCGTCAAGGCATATAATCTTTATACTAAAATTAAAAATCCCTTAAAAGCGAGGATTTTGAAACCTTACCCTTGTGTGCGCCACTGCGAACCAACAACATTTCCTATTTAGAGACTATGGAGATTACGTGAAAGAAAAATTATAATTTCAGATAAAAAATTTATCTCGGTGAACTCAATCTTGAAATAACGATAATTTCTGAAAATATAACTCTTACTATTAAAAGCTACCCTACTAATATTTGATGGTTCGAGAAAAGCTGCATTTAAATCTTGAAAATATTTCCTTAAATTCTTTTTTAAAAAAATTATGTTAGTTTTTTAAAAACCAAAGTGAAGAAAACAGCAAAGGTGTTCAGCCAATGTATTTCTATAGGCAAATAAGAAAAGTTTAGGAAACAGAAATAATAAATTTTAATATCTGCTTTTAATCATAAAACTGCAGAATTTAGTTAACTTTGATGTATCGTGCAGACATCATGTTATAAGCAGATTTCTTACATCAGCTAACTCAATAGCGATCAAATGTGTTATTTTATTATCATCGTAGAATTTGCAAGATCTATCAAGAAAAATTAATTCGCCGAGACTGCAATAATTACCGGAAAATCACTAGTCATCCAAATCTTCTTTAGACTTAATGAGATCTCAAAAAATTTAAAGAAAATAGGTTTACTCTTATTGTAAATTTATTATCACAATGTTTTACTGGGGATATTTTTTCTTCCATAAATAAGTAATCTAAAAAGTTCTTATCAGTATTTTGCTATCGTTATTATTTAAGAATGATTGTCATTTTACATTAGTATTATCAAATGATTCCACGGACTCCTCTATATTTTCAGGTCATTGAATACAATATGAGGGTGGAATGCAAATGCCACGGAGTGTCGGGATCATGCGAGACAAAGACATGCTGGCGAGCTCTTCCCAAGTTCCGTGTGGTGGGAAGTATTCTCAGAGAAAAATTCGACAGCGCCACCGAGGTGCAGCCCCGTACTTCGGGCAAAAGGAGCCAGTTGGTGCCACTCAATGCTTACTTCAAATACCACTCGGACACGGACTTGATTTACCTCGACTCCTCCCCTGACTTCTGCGAGCAGGATTCGCACAAGGACACCCCGGGCACCCATGGTCGACAGTGCAACAAGACGTCGAAGGCCATCGACGGCTGTGATCTGCTGTGCTGTGGCAGAGGATACAACACGAGGACTGAAAAAGTGAAGGAAAGGTGCGAGTGCAAATTTTATTGGTGTTGCTTTGTCAAGTGCAAGGAGTGTGAGGTGGAGGTGGAATTAAATTATTGTTTATAGAGAGAGACTTCTGTTATTGGGTAGCAATCCAGCCTGGAGTGTTTGCCATTTTACTCAAATCTCGATTCGAGAAGGTCAATTCAACCTCTTGAGGAAGACGAATTGCTTGGAAAGGAGCTAATAAAGGAGCTGTAAAAAGCAAGCAAAAATGTACAGCCTCATGCAAAGTGACGAGCAAGTATTCTCAAGTATGAAAAAAAAACTCAGTGAAACGTATTACAAATCATTACTTTTAACCTGAAGCAATAAGACCTGTTGAAAGAAGCTATCACATCATTGATATGTCTGTAACATTTGAAAGGAAATAATTTTGTTACATGAACAATGTCATGTTAAGAAAATTTCAAGTTTCGATGTTTTATCATCCTCTCTATCAACTTCGGTTAGCTAAACATAATATTAGCGGTGCTAGTAGATGTTAGTAGAGTGTGGAGTTTAATGCATTTATCAACTTATTTACGCACAGTTTCAGAATCAAAAATTATTATTTTTCTTTTCAGAATTTTTGCAGGTGCTTTGGAGGAGCAATGTTATCATTAGCAAACAATAGGTTTTACTAAGATCGAAATTTTATGATCAACGTATAAATGTAATTCTGCTTCTTCCTTTTTTAGTTTTTAGATGTTTAATAAATAACATGTATTTGATATTCCTTTAAAGGTATAGCTCCTAATTCATAAAAATCGAAGTATGTTGGTGAATCCGTATTATCTTACAAGCCCAATTTCAATGAAATAAAATGCTCATAAAAATCTTTTTGGATAGAATTAATTAGTTACTGTAAAGATTTTAAATCAAACTGTTTAATAATGTGTAAATATAAACGTTTTTCTTTACAAGTCTGAATTTCAATCTCACTTATAACATATTGTAAGATATGCCTATTAGAAAATAAATTTATATAAATAATTATTTGCTAAATATTTCAAGTATTTTGTATACATCTGAAATGTTAGATTGTTAGGAGAAAAAATCAGGAAGTACGGTATCCAATCTATTTTGCATTATTATAGTGATAAATAAGTGATATATAGAAAAAAATATATCTGAATAAACACGTCTAAAATTTTTTCTATAAAAACTAACAATTAAAATAAAATGGATATAAATGTTTATAACGAAATAGCATGTAATCCAAACCCCCCACCCACCACCACCACTGATTGTAATGTTTTAGTTAGAATATTATTTTCTCTCTTTTCCAGAATTAAAAAAAAATTCCTTAAATGACCCAATATGTTTCATAATTAAAATTCAAATTTTTTTTATATTCTTTACTAATTCAGAGCCTTATAAAAGAATTCAATAAAATATCCAAATCTACTATTTTTTAAAGGAATCTTCACACACACACAGTTTAAAGTAATCACTATTTTGTATTTTAAAGTTATACAATGATTACAATGAATTGAATAAAAATAAAAATGGTTAACTAACGTGAATAAGTACTCCTATCAATTGAATCATGAGTTCTTTCGCTTTATTTTTTGTCATTTCAAATTCTTCATTTAAAATTAGTTTTTGCGAATTCACAAGTCTGTTTCTTAAATTTATTAATTTTTTAATCAACATCTTTGACATAAATAAGCGCTACACTTTTTTTACATATGATACAATAAGCAGATAAAATTATTTTATGGTTTTCATTTTTGCATACATACATAGTATAAATTAATTCATGTCTCATTTTTAAGTTAAAATTTTGTGGTTTTGTTATTGTTCTAGTTTCTCTCATATACGATATATACGACCACATCCATATACATTTTTATTATAAGTATTTAATGAACATTATAATGCTCTTTTAATATTCTCTTGATGAATTATTTCTTGAAAAATTGAAACCAAAACTAAGAAAGTAAAATTATTTTTTTATAAATCAATTAAGGTCATTCATATATTTTTTTAACTAAAATCGTTGCGTTCAAAATTCAAATTAAAACAATCATATTCCTCACCATTTGCTTTATATTATTAATTATTTTTTTTAATTTGTAAATTTTATGCTTTAGAAAAATTGCCGTAAATTCCCGTGTATAACGCACACCCTCTTTTTTCGAAGAAACTTGACATGTACGTTTATGTTTAATGTACAAAACTTAAGCGTTTTGAAGTCCTTTATTCAAGAAATTTTTCAAGGCTTTTGAAAAAATAGTGTACTCTTCTAAAACAATAAATCTTGAAGTTCATAAGGTATATCAATTGTTTTAAATAAACAGTATTTCAATACAGTAATAACAGTATTTAGAAATCCAATTTATTGTTGCTCATTTCTTTATTATTTTTGAAGCTATCCTTTTCATACCCGGTGTATAACGCGCCCCCGTCTAAATTTCGATCTTATTTTTTGTTTTTAAAGTGCGCGTTATACACTGGAGTTTACTGCAATACTTCACGAACGCCTGTTATAATTCAATAATGTTTTGTTATTAATACAATTTCATACTGAACTTTGTTTTTCTAAAAATATCTACATGTAAATACGCTGAACACCTTAGTACATACAGTCCGTGTTTTCATTTAAGATCACCCGATACGGCGAGGGGCATCTAAAAATTTCTCATTCAAGATTTTTAACATTAAATTACCATTATTTTTCTTTGACAATCATGCGAACAGACAAAGTATTAAAAGACAAAGCATTAAAATCCTATTTATTTTTTTAAGATTCAAATTATTATTCTCTCAACAAGATACCGAAAATAGTTGATTGTTTCTCAATATGTGAAAAGGCATTCAATGTTTTTAAAAATTAATTCTTCCTTACTTTTTTTTTAATTCAGAATCTTATTAACGAGATTCAAAAACATGTACTCCTTCTAAATAGAGGTGTTTGATAAGAGATTGTTTCCATGTGCCGTTACTTTTCATCGGAAATCCTTCATTTTATTACCAGAGCACCGAAAAATTAATAATTTGAGTTTTCATTTCTTTTTACAAAGACTACTTGAAAATTATTAACTTCTTCAGGGATTTCAAAACTATTACCGCGCGCGCGTTCAAGATTTTTTTAAATAATTTCTTTTCACCATAAAACCAAAGGAAAAATGTATTAAATTCAGTAAAATAAAAATAAGGAAAAGAAAAAAACAGCATTAACTTTCGAATTATTTTCTCTTTTTTTTTTAAAAAAAATTCCTTCAAATCCCACCGAAATAAATTATCCTTCTCCTGATGATCATCCATCGCATGAAACTTTGGTAACTTCCACTCGGAGGAAAACAACAAGGAAAAAAAAGTTGCATTGTTTCTGTTGAAAGTTCCTTGGTGAAGGGACCCCCTTCCCCCTTCTTTTGCTCTATCTGTCTCATCTTCTGGGTGTTATAGAAGACGTCTCCGGCATCATCAGTTTCAGTAGGTTCGTAACAACAACAACGGCCGTTGCTAAGAGCGGACGTATGTCTCTTGCGTGATTTATAACCGCAAAGAGGGGTTTTTGGGTCTGAATCACCAATCTTCGCCAATTCATCAATCAAGCAGTTGTGTCACCGGCACAATTCGTAAGACACAGAAGGACCTCGTGTGAGAGAGAAGAAAATGAAACAGAAAGAAAAAAAAAATCTCTCTTTAAGCATCTATCAATCGATTCTTGGAACAAATGATAAATTTTCTCAAGAACTTTTGTTTTGAAAAGTTTTTGACAATATTAAACGACATTGGACTTAGCGACGTTCCCTGCGCCGGTGGTGCGGTTATCTTTTTGGTCGTTTTCTGATAACGTGTACGAAATGATTGTGTCTTTTTCAAAAAACAATCACTCTCCCTTCAGAGTGACTTTTTGGGAAAAATTCTAATCACTCCCAACAGAAAATAAATGATGTTGGAATCTTGGAATTTTCTGGTTTTCTGTGTTTTTCCCCCTAAGAATTTTGAGAAACATTAATTACTACCTTTTATCCTTTGGTTGACGGTTTTAATTAAAATAAGAGAAATGTTAAAATGAAAGACTCATTGTGAGGACATAACAAAAAAAATTTAGAGATGATTAATCTTTTCAACTAGAAACGATTTAGAATTGATGGTTTGAATGGTGGAAAAAAAACTTTCTCAAAGTTATACTTACTGATATATATATAGTATTAACTTTCAATAGATGTAAGCATATGCCGAATAACAGCAAGTAACCGCTTCCAGTTTATATTCAATTAAATAAGGAAATAAAGTTTTTAATTTACTTGGTTTACTGCATAACGGTATTAAAATTTAATTGCTTAGCTTCAAATATAAGAAGCCAAGGGATTTTTAATATCTGAGATTAATAATTGAAAAAAAGGAATAAAAATGAATAAAATAAACTAAAAAGCAAGATACAAATTAATATTTCGGTTGACATAATATAATAAAACTTTTTTTTTTTTTTAAAAAAAAATTACATTAAACTGTGCACAGTTCGATGTATTGCATGACTTTTGTGATTTATTGGTTATAAATCATCAAAAATTAAAGTGACTAAATAACCAACCAAACAACAAAATTAAGTATTTATTACTGGTTTACACTTTTATAAATATATTTAAATTAATTTAGTATGAATGGACTGAACGAATCAAACAATTGCATTGAGAATTTTAAAATTAAATTCAAAGCATTGATTTCTTTTTCACGTTTAGTAATTCGTTTTTTTTCTTTTCGCATCTAAAACAAATGTCAAATTTAATTATAAAATTTTAAAAACTTTGATATTCATGGCTAGAATAGGTATAATAATACTTTTCTAAAAAAATGTTAGTTTCCTCAAAATGTGTGCTGATGAAATTCATTAACCTTGTTTAAATAATTTTGATTATCTTCAGTATGAACAGTTTATAATTGTAATGTATAAGTTTATAATGTAATGATTAGAAATAAAAAAATCCTCTGTAAAAAGTTCCATTGATGTGTTATAGTTTAATAAAAAAAAAAGTTCCTTGTTCATTTCCTTTTATTTAACATCATACTGAAATATTTCTATTGTGATCCATATTTTTTTTCTCTAAAAAAATGACTAATTGATTGCATTATTTCAAAGTTATATTATAACTTCCTTTTAACTACCTTTTCAAAATAATTTTCTATTTATTACGATTTGACGCTTTTTCAATAACTTTCAATGTTTAAAAAATAGATATGAATACAAGTGTGCGGATAAATAATGATTAAGAAAAGAAATCACCATAAAAATATATAGACAAATGTGTACAGTTATTGACAAACTTGATCCTTTTTCACATTTACTAATACTAGGGGTTTATCTGTGTAGAAATTTTGCATTACTTTTTATCTGATTTATTTATTTTGAGTGAATAATGGGATAAAAATTCAAAATAGCTCTTAAAGTTTTTGATGATTTATTTAAAAGATTTTAGTGATCATTTAGAACGAATATTCATCGTGATCTTCAGATCGCTATGATTTCTTTGAAAATGTTTAATCACTATTCATCTGTTCATATACTTTTCATTCTTTTTGGTTGCTTGTATAGAATATCCTATTGTGCTCTTAAACATCATTTTTATTTGACTTCAGAAATCGGACAAAACTATATGTTTACGTTTTAACTATTGTATATAGTGTATTTTCTTGCATAGTGATGTATTCATATATAGCGTTTCAATAAATATTTATTATGTAAATTGTGCACTTGCGTCCATTATTCTTCCTAAATTTAAATTTCTTCCAAGCGGAGATTTTTTTTTATTTAAGAATTCCCACTTTATGAGACCCCGATAGCAGGGACGGCTCTAGGGCCACACAAACCCTTCCCGGTGCGGCAAATTTTAAGAGCGGCATTTGGTTCGAATTTGAAATATATATTTGTTGTTACAGGAAGTTTGGTATATTTTCTGAAATATTATTGGGTATGAATTTAGTATTTTATATATATTTCATGTCTTTTATTTCCTTATTTTATTGTCAGTGTTCTTAAATAATGAAATTTGACATTTTTACTCATATTTCACTAGTACCTTTCTTCCCATCCTGAAGTGGGGTCACAATGGACATTCCTTTCACCCGCAAGATGTTTAGTGTAAGCTATCCAAAAAGGGACAGGGGTAGTAAGTTTTTGGTGGGAGGCACAAAAGATGTTTTGTTTTAGTTTTGGGTGTAGTTACCATAAGTTAAAATAAATGCTTGTGATCCCCCCAAAGAGATAATTCTTTTTCGAAAAAATAGGCCTACTAAAATGGGCAATTTCTTCTCTTACATTTTACTCGTTTGAAATAAAAGCAAATAATTATGTCCTTAATTTGGAATTATTTTGTCTTTTTTAAGAGTTTATATATATAGTGATGCTACCTTTTTGTTCGTCATTCAAGTTTTACACGTGTGTGAAACATTTTTCTTTTTCATTCTAATTTTTTGCTTTGGAGGGAGGGGCGGCATTTTCCATTTGCGTCCACAAAATTGCTCCCTTCCGGTAGCCGGGGTGTCATGATTTCGAGCCTTATACCACTAAACCCGCCGATGCATTTTATTCTATTGTGGCTCAAAGTCCTCCCATTGGCGTATGCGAAAGCTAGGAGAGAGGGTGCCAGCTCAGATGGCGTACTTATCACTTGATCATGGTTAAAAATTACGAGGCTCGTCTCAAATACCCCTTGCTTTGCTTCCTAATTCGACGTTAATAAACACTTATTTAAGCTCCCGTTTTTATTGTTTTAAAAAAATTAGTTGTTTTTTATGAGATAAATACTTTATAACTCAACTCAGTGGCGCAACAGCCCATGAGGGCCAAGGCCTACTGTGCCCATATCAATGTACGTGATCTTGGGCCCTGAGGTGCATGATCAGATGTTCAGATCAGGTGGTCAGTCTGATGGGAAAACCCCCAACGTTAAGTTCACAAGCCAGCTTGGTACTTACTCATGTGTCGACCCACTGAAGGGATGAATGGCCGAGTCAGCCTTGTCAAGTCCGGAGTTTGAACCTCAGGTCTGTGCTGTGGAAGCGCGATGCACTACCACTCAGCCAAAACACTTTAGAGTTGCTAAAAATGCAGCAAATAAGTAGCTTTTATCGAAGATGTAAATACAAAAAGTCAATATAAATCTATTTAAAATTATTCAATATTCCGACTGTAAAATCTTTATTATGCTCTTCTTACGAGAAGTATTATAAATGTGCTTATTAAAACAACTAAGCTATAAATTCCAACTTATTTTTCTCTGTGGCAATATAATTATCTTATTAATTACTTTATTCACGCCTTTCACACATAAGCGTCAACATCATCACCGTCACGCGGTTTCTTTTTTGAGTCAAACTTCATGACAGCATCAAAAATCACCCCCTCACACGACGACTAGTTTCGTCGGGAAGGAAAAAAACTTCAACTAACTTGTCAATCAAACAGTTCTTTCTTTTTTCCTTTAAAATTCATTGGTAGATACATTAACCCCGGAAATACACGCTTACTTTATTTAAGAGAAAGATACAAGTTAAAGAAACCCGCTAAACGAAACTCGTAAGCGATTCCTCCATGCCAAGTTTAGCCTGCATCGTTAAAAACTATCTTAGCAATTGCTCGGAAAGATAACCCAAGGATTTTTACGATGTTATCTCACTTTTTCGAAAGCTCCTCGTAAAGGAGCTCTTTCTTTTCGATTAGAAAAATAAGAGAGGAAGAGAAAAACAGTGGGGAACTGTGAGTCTCTTCAAGAAGTACTTATATGCCTCAGCTTTTATAGTGCTCGATTTTTATTAGTCTTCAACTGAAGTATATTTCTGAATGGGAGAAAGGTTTGAGAAAAGTAGTCGTTCTCCCTCCTGCAAACACTTTACAGTTTACAGAAGGATCGCTGGGGCACAAAAGACACGAAATAACGAATGTAAAATTTTAGTATGCGTTAAAAGCAAATACGCGGTTCGGTATACCGCAACAGATCATATTTTTAGTGCCCAGCCACAAAACCTCAAAATTAGAATAATATCATATGTGTGTATATAAGAAGGATATTTATTTTTGGTGGATGGAAAGTTTAAGGCTTACTTCGGATTAGATATATTTGTTGCTTGGGATGATTTTTAAGTCAGTAAGAATCAGTTATATACAAAGATTCAATCCTATATACATCTGTTCTCTGTTTCAGCAAATGAAAATTTTACTAATTTTAAAATCCCTTTACCATTTTGCTGAAGTAATTTTCTTTTTAAAAAAAAAAGAGAGAACGCTGAATTATAACTTTTTTTCTGATTTAAGAATTACCGAAAAAAGTAAGCAATGCAATTAAAATTACTGATTGATTGAAGAACGATTTGTGATAATTAACATCCTGTGTTAGGCCTTTTTCAAAGTATTCAGTCCTAATGTTTGGAAACTTGTTTTTAAAGGTAAATTGTAAGAATTCCTTTTCTGTTGAAATTTGTTTGAAGGAGTCTCTGTAAAGGAATTGTTTTGATATAATTTAAATTTCATTCATTGATGTAGTTGTAATACTATTTTTTATTAGTAGATCTGAAGTTAATTTATTCGCAAAATGGTAACCACGCATAGTAAATACAAGCGTAGGTGAATGTGATGAGTTGAAGTTTAGATTTCAGTAATATAAAAGTGAATTTTAGAAAAAATGGAAGTTATATTAGTAATAAATAATATCTTTAAAAAAATCAATGATTAACCGTTGTTTGAATGGCACTGAACTGTGAGAAATATCTACTACTGAATGGTTGCAAACAGCATCATATTTTAGAACGGAATCGCAATAAAGTATAAACTGAAAAAAACTAGATAATTCTTACTAAAATACTTAGAAAAAAATTATTTAAATAGTAAATCTTAGTGCAAAATTACTTCATTTAAATTATTTTATTATTTCCATTAACTTTTAACAAAAGTAACATGTAATTGTCTAATAACATAGTTAAGAAAAATTAATTATTGCAGTAACAAAATTTGATTAATTTATTTCATAGACGATAAAAACAAGTATCATAAGGTTTAGGGCCGAAAAAATTGTGGAAAGAATCGTCACAGAATCGAATATATCTGTATTTTTTTTAAAAAATTAATTTCGCAGAATTGTGCTGATTTTTTTACTGTGGAATACAAAATATTTTTTTTTATTTCTAATGGGCTGCGGATTGGTGTTTCACCATTGCAAACCTAGTACATTCCCCAGAAGCTGGTATCTCATCTTAGTGCGGCACTCTATAGGCGGATACCAATCGCCGCAAGTAATTTTGACGCTTAGTTTCCTCTCCAAAGGGTGGCACCTGAGCTCTGATGATATGAACCTATGCTAGGGTTTAATTTTGCCGAGAGCACCCAACCAAACAGGCACTCTAGGGATCTTTTATGTGCTGTATAATCATATGACATGTATTGTCGATTTTCTGCATCATAAAAATCCACCGACTTAGGCCGGGGTCGACCCCGCAACTTTGGGCGCAGAAGGCCAGCGATAAACACACCCACGCCATTCAGCCGGTCTTCGAATACAAAACATTAAATGATGAAAAATATATTGTACAATAATGAATTGTTTAAAATATTAAGAACGAGATAAAGGCTGTTGGCCACCTCCTAATTTTGAACCATGGCCAAATGACGAGGAGGACGTCGGAGTGGCATCATATAAGTAGATTACATCATGTACCATACTACCCCCATAGAAGTCAAATCAAAGATTATAAACTTAATAAACGCATTTCATCTAATTAAACACTTAAGATCAAAATTGTTATTCATATGACAGACGTAGTTGGAGTTTCAAATCTTCCCGTAACCCCTTTTTTTTTTTTTTTTTTTGTACTTTTTTTTTTTTTTACATTATTTGATTATTAAGTAGCGGAAGGGATTAGAAAGCTGTAACTCGTAAGACACATCAAGAATAAGTACCGTTTGGACTATACAAACCTAGAATAACCTAGGAAATGTCATTTTCGTTTATTCTATCTTATTTCTTTGTGTTTAATTTGAACTTTAACGTAATTATATTTTCATGAAATTAAAACCATCCATTTGGGAAGATGAGCCTTAAGTTCTCAAGCAAAATCATTTAATGCCAGTTCATTGGATTAATTAGTTTTTAATCTATTGCTGCGGAATCCTCGGGCAGTTTTCTAACTGACAGTTTTTAAAAAAATTGATGGATGTATAGTTCAAAACCCCAAAAAACGTTTTAGAACTAGGAGATCACGTTAGACTATTCTGTGTAGCCCAGCAGAGTGTACCTTTATTATTGAATGCGCAAAAAGCCAGATCTCCCAAAATCTCATATTGAAAATTTTACTGTTGAGTATATTTATTTGCTTCTTTCATTGAATAAATCTATGCAATTAGAAGTACTTCATCTGATAACATTAAAGGATATCAAAGATTTTACGTAATATTTTTAAGAAAAATTATTATACTTAATAATTAGATGACATTTTAATGACGAATAAAGCAAAATAAAACTTTTCAATGAAATTGTAAAATTTATTCCCATCAAATTTGAACATTATCAAGTGATCGCTTTTTAATGGCTCAAGAGAGAATTGTCTCCCACAGCTGATAAATTATCCTTCCCTCAAATATTAAGTAACAGTAAAAGGGGAGGGAAACGTTGTGATGCTCCTCCCCTCGGGAGAACATCTCTCGAAGTATCAGCGTGAGCTAGAGGTGTAGGATTAACGAAAGAACTAGAAGGAATCATTATCTTAATATGACTTTATTAAGATATTCAACTTAAACCTTTAACAAATTAAACTATAATAATTAATGTGAGAGAACTTAGATGGCAAAATACGCAACACACAATATATATATATTTAGCTAATAAGACTTAATCTAATTCAGACCACTTTCAATAACTGAACCACCTAATCATTGATTCTAATATTAAATAGTCAATCCTACCTTATTACAGCTTGGAGAACCACTCTGTATTGACTTATGTTCAGTCTTGACTTTACTTGTATGCACTGGTGTGCAACATGAATTAAATATATTCGATCAATCACTTATAACTCCTAATCACAGTCACGTAAAGCTCATTCAGACTTGAACCACGATTCCTCTATTGTACATCAACTACCATCAATAGTCATACATTACCCTACATTGCCATTCTGTTTACTCTAAGTTCCGATAGTTAAAATTTTGTTCATTTGCATCTTTCCTTCACACTTCACTTCTTGGATTTGGTTGGAAAAGAGTTGTCATTAATTCTGGCCCAAAGAACCCAAAGGACATATTAAAGAAAAGACGCGTGAGCCCGTCACAAACCCCTCCATGAAGCAAAACGTGATTTATTCGAGGGTCTTAATGGCTCTTAAGAAATTACGTGCCTAAATTTTTATTCTTCTAATTCTAACTTTTCACGCTTTAAATTTTAACTTCGAATATTCATTCTAACCATTAATTTCCAATTTTCCACTTAAATTTTAATTTTCACTATTCATTTTAAGTTTAATTTTTAATATTTCTCCTTAATTTGAATTTTCAACAGCCACATTAAATTTTACTCAATTAACTAGACCAACATTCACAGTTATGCATATTAATCACGGTAGATTCTCACATGAACAAAATAAATGGACATATCCCATCCGGGCGACGGGACCGGGGAAAACCATATATGACTTAAATGGTAAAAAAAACGAGGTCCACATGTCCCTTAACTAACTTAATTCTACTTAAATGCTATTTAAAGTATAACAATTATTCTGCCTTTTCATGGTCCACTTGTCTTTTGTACAAAGAAAGATTAATTCTTACAATTTTTCATTTTTTCACAATTTTCTTGTCTTTGCACTGATAAGGATTAGCTTTAAGTTTTTAGCTACTTCAAAAATTTCTACATAGATTTCAGGGTCTGTCACCCTGAAACAAAAATTTCTTAAGTCATTTGGCAAAAACAAAGTTTCACACATTATGATTACATTTCATCATTTTTATGCATTATATATCACTTTTAAATTACAATTCATTTCTATAAATGTATCTCATCTGGCTTTTTAAAAACTTCCCCTCAAATCGCGCAGTGCTGGTTAATGTTATGTTAGTATGCTGCCTACGCCGCGTTCCCCAAAACCAGATGTACATTAAATATGAAACAATGTAACAATATATATACATACACTATACAATTACAAACATTTTTCAATAAACCATTAAAACAAATAACCAAAGGAATTGTCGCATCTTAGTGAAGTCATACATAGAAGTAAACAAATGCATTTTTTTACAATTGTTTTCTCCATATTTATATAAAAAAAATTTACAAGACAAAAGCTTATTTTTCTCTTCTAGAAAAACGCACTAATTGTAGTGTCCACTTTACTCGGCTTCTTAAATTTTAAATATCCGACCGTGACTTGCTTCATTGCAATAATTCTTCCGACCACTTGTTCGAAAGAATATAAAAAGAAATGATACAACCTGGTTCTTATGACTTGTAGTTGGCGTTTCCTACCAGGACCTCTAAGGATAGTGACCTTCTCGTACACGCTCCTTTCCTTTCCTGGTCCTGCCGTTGTTGATCACCTCCTCGTCTGGCATTCCTGTTGCTTGATCTTGTTCGCTCTTCGATGTAGGGGTTGTCGTTCCTTCCTCTGCCTTTTCTGGATCGAACTGGTCCTCCCTGTTGTGTCTTCCTCTCTATGGCTGGTCGGGACTCCCTTTCTCTTCCATTAATATTATACTGGTTCGTTTTTACCGCTAATTTATCTTGTTTCGGGCGTTTCCTGCTACCTTTTTGTAAAAGATTAGAATTATTTGATGACAATGCTCTTTTAGGTACTTTATAATCTGAATTTTTCCGAAACTTCCTAATTTTCCTTTCTGGTCCACTCGACCCAGATTCACGTGATCGCTTCTATCCAATAATTTCATTTTTGCTTCATTTAATCCTTCTACTTTTCTCAGACCAAGAACTAGGTATTGATCTGATAAGTGGTCCGCGCTTATTGGTATTATTTGTGTGTCTCTCACCCTGATCATTTTAAAAAAACTTAATCCTTTTTCCTCTAACTCACGCTTTACATCTGACCCCCTTTTTTACTACACGCTCAAAACAATTAGGGGAGCAAGCAAAAAAGTGAAGAAAACCGTGTGAGACAGCCACGTATTGGCATACAATGCATAGTACACGCGTATCAATGCGCAATACAGAAAAAGGCGTAAAAAAAAATTTTAAATTAAGCTTTAATTCTTTGAAAATATGGAAAAACATGAAAAGATGATTTAGGGCAACAATTTGGTTACATGTAAACGATAAAAAAAGGTACTGTTTAGACATGATGCATGATTTTTAATAGGGCGTGTGGTCTCCTCGAACAGCTAAGACTGCTGCACACCTGTTTGCCATGGATGCGATGAGGTTATCGATCAGACTTTGGGCAATACTGTTCCACTCCTCAAGAAGTGCAATCTCCAAGTCTCGGACAGTAGCAGGCGGCCTTGGTCGCGCAGCAATGTTGTCGTCCGAACATGTCCCAAACATGCTCGATTGATTCAGGTCAGGAGAGCACGCTGGACATTCCATACGCTGTATTGTTTCAGCTTCAAGCATGTTCTCCACCAGACGAGCTCTATGCGGTCGGGCATTATCATCCTGGAAAACAAAGGAATCTCCAATGGCTCCAGCGTAAGGGATGACATGAGGTCAGGTATCTCGTTCGCATACCTTCGGCCCGTCAAAGTGCCATTCCGAATGATACTATGCAGGTCCGTACGTCCGCCTATGCTGATTCCACCCCATACCATCCAACCAGCTCTTCTGTATTGTGACCTTTCACGAACGAATGCGGGGTTATTTCAAGTGCCTCTGTCCCTCCATACAAGAACACGTTGGGTGTCACACTCTAGACTGAATTGGGACTCGTCTGTAAACAGCACTTGGCTCCAATCATGTTGCTCCCAATCTCAATGTTCAGCAGCCCATCTTCTTTCGGGCCGCACGGTGGCGTGGGGTCAACGGAATGCAGACCATTGGCCTACGTGCATAGAGCCCTCCCTCATGAAGCCGATTACTTACTGTTTGGCTGAACACCCTTCGTCCTTTGCCAAGAGCAACTGTCTTTGCAGCTGCGTAGCATTCTCTGTTCTGTTTCAACGGGCTGTTAACTGTATATACCGGTCATCAGTTGATGTAGTGGCGCGTTTACCCCTGGTCGACGTCTAACATTTCCTGTTTCTTGAATCGATTCCACAGCCTTGCAACAACACTTCTGGCGACTCCAACAGCGTCCGCGACACTACGTTGTGTTTGCCGGGATTACAGTCTGCCTATAACACGCCATGCCATGGATTCCAGTAAATCACGTTGTTGAGACATTCTCAAGTAACCTTGTCTCAAAAAAAAAAAAATACTACGCAATCGAATTTCACAGTTACGGCAATAAAACAGACGTTTCTGAAACATCCCGATTTCTGCCCATATCTCCTTTTTCTGGTTTTTGACGTCATGAACTTTGATTTGCATATAAAGTTTTCTTCTTCCGTTTCCTGGTAACATTATGGATGATTCATTTTATGTTACTTATTGGTATACATCTTTGCTTACTTTTGTTAAAATCATGTGCTCCCCTAATTGTTTTGAGCAGTGTATATTGCGACTCATTTGATCCCCGTTTTACTCTGTCAAAACCACTCGATTCATCGTGTAAACTATTGTTATCCGAACTAACAGTTCCTATCTCCGCCTCGTCACATTTCCTATGACGATATATTCTAACCTAATCGACATTAACCATTAACCTTTTTCCTGCCTTCCATACCACTATACGTTGTTATTCTTTACATCTAATACTCTACACGGACCTTCAAATTTTAACTTAAATTTAACTACCACTTTTTTTGTTGCCGAACTTAAAGGATGTGTTGCTATTATAACCCAATCATTCACCTTAATTTACACATCACACCAGCGTCTATTATAATATTTCTCCCATCTTTCATGCTTAGCTTTTGTGTTTCGTTTAGGCGCCTTTAAATAATCTCTCAATATCTCCTACTGCAAATTCAGTTCCGTCCGATACCATCACTAATTTCTGAAAAGGTGTAATCAACTTTCAACCTAAAAATAATTCTGCAGGGATTTTCCCCGTCGTTTCATTCACTGATGTACGAATATCATAAGCAAACTCACGTAAGAATTAGTCCCATGTGTCATGTTGCTCATTGACATAATTTGCAATCATTTGCACCAGATTGCGATTTACGCGTTCTGTTCAATTTGCTTGAGGTCTATAAACAACAGTCTTCACATGCCTTATGCCTAATATTTCACTTAAATTTCAAAAATATCGGAAATAAATTGGGGACCGTTATCACTAATTAATTTTATTGGTGCTCCAAAACGCGATATATAATTATCAAAAAATTATCTGCTATAACTCAAGCAGAGGCTTTTTTAAGGGGTATGATTTCAGCCTACTTGCTGAAATGATCCGTAATTACTAATACATATCCGTTACGTCTTACTCTCGACACGGGATACGGACCTAACAAATCTAACGTAACTATTTCATTTGGATAATTTGATACAATCGGAATTAATCGACCAGCTGGTAACGCGTTTTTATAATTATTAATTTGGCACATGGGGCATGTAGAGACATATTGATCAATAAATTTCTCATATACGGGAAGTAACAAACATTCCTTATTTTATGATAAGTTTTAAAACGTCCAAAATGACCTGCTGATGGCTTGTCGTGAAATTCTCTCATTATTTCATTCCTTAAAGATTTTGGGGGAATGTATACTCGCATTTCTCCTAATGACGTTGCATATTTCGCATAAAATAACAAGCCTTCAATTAACCGAAAATCGCGGGACCAATTCTCACATATTGCCGCATTAACTGAGCTATCTTCTGGGCAATAGCGCACGCAGGAATTTTTCAAGGGGGGGTACGGGATCGAAAGTTCACCATTCTTGTATCATGCTCCTTTTGATTTTATCGATTTTCGGGAACAAAACACAGTAAAAACTAATTTTTGAATAAATAATTAGCATTAATTAATAAAATTAATCATTAATAACAAGTAATTAATTACATTTTACGTACTATATACTTATAATTATAATCAATCGGACAAAATATCAAGGGCTTTGGGGGGATCCGGACCCACAGGACCCCCCTCCTCTTGTGTGCGCCACTGCTTCTGGGTTTTCCAGATATCTATAGATATTACCTAATTCTGGGTCCGTTCTTTGCTCTTCTATTAACTGATCTCGTGACGAAAGTACCAAATCCCTGATTATTGCACAATGAACTTTCTCTCCTATTATACTTTCAATTGGGTTTCTCGACAAAACGTCAGCCACCGCATTTTGAGTTCCGTGTGACGATGTTTCCATTCTATATTAAATTCTGCTAATTTTAATGCCCATCTGATCATTCTATTTGACAAATTTTTACCATGTGTTAAACGTGTTAACGCAGCGTGATCTGTAATAACCTTAATCGGCAAAGAACCTAAATACGTTCTGAATTTATTCAGATCCCAAACCACTGCTAAACATTCCCTCTCTGTTACTGTGTAATTCCTCTCCGCAGCAGTAAGCGTACGAGAAGCAAATACTACTGATCTCTGCTCTTGGTTTAGAACTGCTTCTACCCCTATTGAGCTTGCATCCATAAATAACTCAAAAAGTTTTTTGAAATCTGGCACTTTTAAAACTGGCGCTTTTGTTATGGCCACCTTGGCCACGTCGAATGCTTTCTGCGCCTCATTTGACCAAAGAAATTTTTTTAATTTCGTTTAAGATTATAAAGAGGTTCGCAAAGATCGGCATAATTTTTAATAAATTTTGCGTACCACTGGGACATTCCTAAAAATTTCGACACCTCTTTAGAATTACGCGGTGGTTTCATTTCAACTATAGCTTGAACTTTTGTTTCATCAGTTTTAATTCCTTCTTTATTAATAATTAAACTCAAATATTTTAACTCATCACAACCAAATTTGCATTTATCCTTGTTTAACGTTAACCCCTCCTCATGTAATAATAGAAAAACTTCTTTCAAAGGCTCAATATGTTGAGTGAATGATGAGATGATTTAATCACATCGTCCATATAAACATTCACTAACTTCCCTATCACGGGTTTGAGAATTATATCTATTGCCTTCTGAAAATTGGGAGCCGCTCCTGGCAAGCCAAATGGCGTTCAGCGGAAAGCGTAAGTGTCATTTTTCGTTACAAACGCAGTCTTAACTATATCACTAGGGTTCACAGCCATCTGAAAATATCCTGACCTAAGGTTGAGGGCTGACATTATCACTGTATGGGGTATGTTCATTATTAAATCGTCTATTAAGGGTAAAGGATACCGAGGATACTTTGTAATCGCATTAAGTTTCCAATAATCAACAGCAAATCTCTACGCTTCCGGATTATCCGGCGGTAACCCATTATTCTTTCTACATAACACAACTGGTGACGCGTACGGGGATTGAATGGGAATTATAGTTCATTCTTTCAACATTTTGTCTACATGATAATCAAGAATCTCTTCCTTCACCCTATCTTAACAGCACGGCCGGGAAACAACCGGTGGGTTGTCTCCCGTGTCAATCTCATGATATAAAACATGCGTAAGCCCTGGTTTATCTGAAAATAATCCTTGAAAACTATCAAACAAATCTTGTAATTCCCGTTTCTGTTTTTCCTCTAATTTTGTCTTAGAACGATCTATTTCTACTTTTTCTTCCTCAATCATTTTTACCACCTTATCAATCTGTGAATCAGGAATCGCCAACGATTTCCCATCAAAGTCTAAAATAATCTTTGATCCACTTATGAAATCTATCCCAAGAATACATGGGTATTCTAAATCTGCCAACATATGGAACAACCAAGGTTTTTCAAACTCCCTTATTCGAATATTAAATTCCACAACTCCAATATTCTGACATTTAACTCCCCGTGCCGTGATCACCTGAGTACGCTATTTCTTTACTGGTTTATAAAAAAAATATTTTCGGTATGTCTCCTCCGATATAAATGATTTCTCCGCTACAGTGTCCCATAATGCTTTCGTAAAACTCTCGTTTAATAAAATAGGAACGTATGGAAGTTCTACTGGAGACATGCATATTGCTGAAAGTTTAATCGGTGCCTCGTTTATCGATTGCGTCTGATCACGCCCCCCCCACGGCTTCAAAATACGAGGTACCTTACCAAAAAACAGTGTTACCCTCTCATCATAATTAATAAGAAAAAAAGAGAAGAATTAATTGAAAGTTCCATAAAATTTAAAGGATACTATCAAAATTATTAACAACAGCTCAGAGCCGTTCTAAAAGAAAACTTCTCACCATTAGCTGAGGACATACTACCAGTGAAAGAGCGAAAAATAATTCAATCGGCAAGTATGGAACATATTTAATGAGGCACCATCCCGGAGGGAGGTGGTAGAAATCTGTGCTCTTCTCTAAGTCCGGAACGAAATCAGAAAGTAGACACGGAATTCGGAAGATAAAAAAGATGAAATGGAAAATAAAAGCAATTAATGGCGTGGTGCTCGTGGTACATGATGTTTAAATAAAGGGAAAGGACAAACACTGCTGAATCGTGTAGTGATGACGGGAGTGTCGCTGAACAGCGAAACAAAAAAGAAGGCGTTGTCACAGAAAGTGTCCATAATGTGATGCCATCTGCTGGAAAATGAGTAAAATAAAGGATGATCCACAAAAGATGTGGAAAAGGAGAATAATTGACATGGAATTAAACTACCACGCAAGACCGATTCAATGCGTCTGATCAGTTTTAACATCACTCACTTTCAAAACATTCTATCGTCCCCTTTGCCTTTTATCGCCTCGACTAAAATTTTCACTCGAACCCCTATTTCTGTGGTCCCCTCTACTAAAATCGTCATTTTGATCTCGATATCTAAATTGATATCCTCTATCGTTAAATCTTCGATCATCGTTTTAAAACCTATTTCTGCTCTCGAACCACTGATTTCCTTGACGGCCATTCTCGTAGTTACCCCTATAATCATTTCTACCATTACTCGGTCTAAGCACCACTTCAGAATTTTTCCAATTTCCTCGATTATTACTAACATTAGACATCCTACGCGCATTCCAACATCGTCCTTCCACATTATCACTATTTCTCGAACCCTGTATTGCCTTGCATGGATATCTTTCCTCAAATTTAGCTAAGACCTCCAACAATCGAACCGTGTTTTTGGTTTCGCACTTCCACATAGTCCTGTACTTGTGGTTCAAGTCTAACAAAAATATGATCTACCAGGGCTTTCTCTGACATCCCCAGTTCTAATTTTTTTTTTTTTTTTTTTTTGTAATTTTAATAAATCGTAAACAAAATCCGTCGTTTCCTGGTTCTGTCTCTTAATGCAACGCCCGGTTAACTTAATGTTAAATTGATTAATTTATTTCGTTAGATTCATTTTATAATACCCAGGTTCTAATTTATCATTTGGCGTCACACTATAGTTTACGTTTAAACATTAGATCTTTTAAAGACAAATAAAACAGGACACTAAATTAAAAAAGCCGTTCTTTAAATTAACACTTAATTTATTTACAATAAGATTGAAATTATATTAAATACTAAGGATATACATGATTACTTAACTGAATTAGGATCTGAGAGAGAGAGGAATCTTGGTGTGCCATCTCGAGTCTCCAACCTCGGTGTTCGTAAAAGGATCGTCAGACCAAAATTGGTGATAAAATTTGTGTCAGAGAGTGACTAAATTCGTCGTGCAAGCGCTTATATTTCGCGGCGGTTTACTTCTATATTCTGGAGAGGATTCTTTTTCGAAACACAATCAGCTTTTCTGATTGGTCTGGAGTCAGCGGAGGGATATCTTCTCGCGGTCCATGACTCCCCCAAAACGCGGGAAATTCCCAAAAACATCCCATACCATGATGTATTTATGGGTACATTGCCTTCTTCCAGGCGTGGGAAATGCGTCACCCTTTTCGGTGGGGTGAGAGGCACTCCCAGAAATTCCTCTTCTTGTAAACAACAACAGGGCCGATATACAAATTACTGTTGTAATCCTTATGGAAAGGCGCCCCCATCACTCTGTTGCGACGCATAAAAATGTGTCTCTAAATCTTTCCTATTTTGGATGGCAGGGAATGCTATCGAAAATGCTGCTTTCAGCCGCGTGAAGTCCGTGGCGGTATTTTGCACTAACGTCGATCCGAATATTTGGTACCAATCCAGGGCTCTACCCAGGAGATGACCATTTAAATAAGCACACGATAAGTCACTGGGTATTTCAAGTAATTTAATTTGGTCATCTATACCCTCTTAAAATTCGGTGACGTTCTCCGACCCAGAAAAGTATACTTCTGGCCAAACATTAAATCCTCTCGTGTTTCTCATCTCGGGGTCATATAGATTAAACCGTGTTGGGCGCCATTGTGATGCTCCTCCCCCTCGGGAGAACATCTCTCGAAGTATCAGCGTGAGCTAGAGGTGTAGGATTAACGAAAGAACTAGAAGGAATCATTATCTTAATATGACTTTATTAAGATATTCAACTTAAACCTTTAACAAATTAAATTATAATAATTAATGTGAGAGAACCTACGATGGCAAAATACGCAACACACAATATATATATTTAGCTAATAAGACTTAATCTAATTCAGACCACTTTCAATAACTGAACCGCCTAATCATTGATTCTAATATTAAATAGTCAATCCTACCTTATTACAGCTTGGAGAATCACTCTGTATTGACTTATGTTCAGTCTTGACTTTACTTGTATGCACTGGTGTGCAACATGAATTAAATATATTCGATCACTTATAACTCCTAATCACACTCACGTAAAGCTCATTCAGACTTGAACCACGATTCCTCTATTGTACATCAACTGCCATAAACTAGCATCAATAGTCATACATTTCCCTACAATGCCATTCTGTTTACTCTAAGTTCCGTTAGTTAAAAGCTTGTTCATTTGCATCTTTCCTTCACACTTCACTTCTTGGATTTGGCTGAAAAAGAGTTGCCATTAATTCTGGCCCAAAGAACCCAATGGACATGTTAAAGAAAATACTCGTGAGCTTGTCACAACGTTCTTCCGCATAAAATTGCAATAAATATGCATTCTGTTTTTCATAAAAAATATATTGAAGTAGTTCTCCTAATTATAATGACGAAACTGATATGTTATTAAGCTTGAGACAAAGGCTAAATAACTATTAAATTTAGAACTTAACTCACAATTAAATTTATGTAGTAGTAATGGTGAAGAATGGAACATATTTGCTGAGAGGAAAACATTATTTTTGAATGCAGAAAGAATATCAAGTCAATGGTTATTGTTCCTGAGAGTTACATGCTATTTGAACAAAGTTCAGGACTCTCACAGTTTTAAAATTGTTGATCCAGTCGGTGAGATTTGTTACCAATCTTTAAACGGAATGACGTAAAGAATAAGCTTTAACATTTCATGATCCATTTGGGTTATATTGACTTAAAAAACAAAATTTTTGTATCCTTCCGGAATAATAAATTTCATTTACGATTTTCAGTTTTCTTTTTTAAAAAAAGTAATTCATGTCATTCTTATTTTATATTCATACTTTCGGGATTTTTTTTATTACTTTTATCACTACGTACAAGGACATTTTGAAAATACCATGCTTTTGTTACAAAAAAATGGTAAATATATAAATAAACTGCAAAAAAACAGAATAGATGAAACTTATTTACAAATATTTCTACCTATTTAAAAAATTATATTCCTTAATCTATCCCATTTTCCTTTTTTAAAAAAAGATTTTCTAATAATAAAACATCCTAAATCAAAAATTTTTATTATAGCTTTTCAATAATTATACTTAAAATTTATTTTTTCCGGTAAAAAAAATATTACTTCGATTGATTTATTTTCATTCGTTTTGTTATTGCAATTACTTTGTTAAATATTCTTAGATAAAATTTTTTGAAAAACTGGCAGAATTAATTATAATCTAAATTATATGTTTTTACTAAAAAATGCATTTACTCCTTTTATAAATTGAATATAATATATTGTGTATCCGGAAAAACATTCGTGTTTCTCTCTCTTATTACTCTTATATATTATACAAAAAAGTTTTAATACTTAATAGTATATCAAGAAAAATAAATTTCTTAATATCAAAAACAGGGTACGAATTTTCTATTTTAATTAACCTTTTAAGTAGAGCATTTATCTTCTGATTAGTATTGTATATTCATAAAAAATTATATGTACGTATAAACAATTTTTTCTACTTCTTTTAAAACATTCTTTTTGTTATTTTTATGAATTTTGTAAAATAATACTTCAAATTTTTTATTTTGCTGTCTCTATATCCAATGCATTTCTTTCAACTCATTTTTTGTTTGTTGAACGAAAGTTGTGAAACAATTACCCTATTCCCTGCGGCTTTTTGATAGTTTAGTTGTTAGTTGTAATTTTAGTAATTGATTGTTATATTACTGTAATGGGCTAAGTTCATGTGACATCACGGTTATATGACAGTTTCGTTCGTGTGTTTTCAGTCAGTCACTGTGAGTCATTGTTGCCAATTTTTGCATTTTATAGAAATTTCCTTTAAAAAAACCCGTATTTTTTTAACGAATTGACATATAAGTAAAAATGTATTTGATTTAAAATTCATTTTTTGGAGCAATTTTAACTATCACATTATAACCTGATTATTCAAATTTAAATTATGCATGCAATTTTCTATCTTTTTTCAATCGGTTTTGATTTTAGGGGAAACATGCAATTGCATGATAGTTATTGGGACGTTCATGAATGAGGTTGATTCATGTGACGTCATGATCACGTGACGAGCAGAGCACGTGAATATGTTTTGGTTTGTTTCCCGCTTATAACTCTAACCTAACACTTCTTTTGTGTACTATTTTGCTCTTGCTCTTTTACATTATAACTCGATTACAGTAAAAGATCAGATAATTGTATAGAAAAAAAATCTGTTTTTAATATCCAGGTAAAAAAATTCGAGTGTTTAGTTAACGTGATGAAGCGTAAGGATTTTAAACCATCTCCTCACTTATTATTGCTCTGACCACTTTGAATAATCTTGTTTTCAATACCAAGCATTTAGAAACCATCGCCAGTACCATTCTTATACTATTTTTGTGTTCACAAAAGAAACTTCTGCTAAAAGGAATTTCGATAGATATCTACAGGAATGTAAATATTTTTTGTTTATTTTAAATTAAATTATATAGAGAACATGCGTAAAAAGATAAAATATATTTAGTTAACTTAAATTTTAATTATTTCACTCATCTTTAGAGTAGTTAATAGATATTTCTGTATTAAATTATCTAAAATAAGAGCACACACAAGAATCTGATATGTAACCCTACATGTCATATTAAAACAAGTTTTTGTCTCTCTCTCTATATATAATGTAATATATATATATAGACAAATATATATATATATATATATATATATATATAGACAAATATATATATATATATATATATAGACAAATATATATATATATATATATATATATATATATATATATATAT
Organism: Trichonephila clavipes; assembly: GCA_019973935.1. Classification (NCBI taxonomy): domain Eukaryota; kingdom Metazoa; phylum Arthropoda; class Arachnida; order Araneae; family Nephilidae; genus Trichonephila; species Trichonephila clavipes. The sequence continues at coordinate 448,001 of BMAU01011417.1, forward strand.
ATATACTAGCTGGTATACCCGTTCTTCGCACGGGTAACTGAAAAGTTGAACAACACAGATTGAAGGATAAAGAAGTTTTTAATGAGTTAATTTTAAGTGAATTGCAAATTAAACAAAAAAAAAGCTTTTCACATATCTCAGCTGAAGAAAAAAAAGAAAGAAAAAAATACCTTTGTTAAATTTTAAGTATGTAGATCTAATAGCTGATAAAAAGGATTTTTTTTATATTTATAACTCCCCGTAACACTCTTGAGGGTTGATTTTTGAAAATACCTCCCTAAGCTGATCTCTGCTCAGCAAAAGTAACACATTGTTAAAAGTTTTGTGACGCTTAAAATATTGTAAATAATTTATAACTGAAAGTGTCATACATTAATATAACTTTCTGTTGAATTTATTTTATGTTAAAATTGTAATACTCGCAAGCAACGCCGTTTCCTAAATAAAAATGGCGATTCAATGGAAAAAATAGCGAAATGTAGACAATAGAGTCAAGTTGGCAAATGTGTAGCTACTTTCATAGCTCAAACTTTATTAGAGCTTTGTAAGACCCGCCGTGCACGTTAATGCTTTATCTACCGCATTATGATTTACTGCAATTTTTTTCATGCAATATTTTTTTAGGTCACTACATTGAAAATTAAGGGACGTACATAAACAAAATACTCCACTTAGGGAAATTTCATCGGTTAGAGCTAATAAATTAATTAAATATATTCCACTGTAAAATTAATTATATACACCATTCACTTAAAATAAATAGTCAAATCGTTTTCTAAGGTCTCCATAAACATACAAAAACATAAGACACTTAAATTTTGAGATTAACTATTTTTGGGGGACAAAAATGATAATCTTTGCAATCCGCTGAAAATATAATATCTGCTACAAAACTATTTGCCTTCCCCGCTAAAATACTCATCATAGAACCCGTGTTGTCATATATCTTGGACGAGTGGATTTCAAAGAATATTCCAGCTAAGTATTGGTAGAATATTCCTGCTAAATTGGTGTGGCGTGGTAGTTAGGAGAAGGGGGTGCCAGCTCAGGTGTCGTCCACGTCACTTGACCATGGTTCAAAATTATGTGGTCCGTCGCCAAAAGCCCTCATGTAGCTGAACAGTGCGACGTTAATATTCGCTCACTGAAAAAAATACAGTACAGTAGTTATAATTATTTTTATACTTAAAAATGCAATATCTGCCTATTCAATTAAAATTATAGCATTATAATTAATTACTAACCACACAAACAAATTTTGAAAATTTGCCCAAATGATGTAGTGTGAAAGAGAAAGTTTATTCAGACAGACAACAAATGTGTCTTATATGCATATAGATTTGTTTGAATTCTTGTGTATTATTACTTTTGTAAGCTTCATGACATACTTTATGGTGTACCAGTATTTTAAAGCTGACTGAGCCACAGCAACATTTAGCTTGGTATAGCTAGTTATAACATAAAATTAAATCTTAAAAAGATATCAAAAATAAAAGACGACTCAATATTTTGAATAAATCAGTATAAACATTTTCGTACAAACATAATATATATATATATATATATATATATATATATATATATATATATATATATATTGTAAAATATTTATTTTGCTATTTTCATTTCAGACAGACATCAAACAAAATTTTAAAAATTGTCAAAAACAGATGAAAAAACATATTTAAGAAAAATACCACTGATTAATTTTGTCAAAGACATCGCAATGTGCAAAAAATATTTGCAGTACATAATAACCAAAAAAATGTAAGTACTAAAAATAAAAAAAATTATATATTGAATTAATTAAGGATTACTGGAGGGAAAGATAAAACAGGGTAAGATAATACTCATAATATTAATTTCATATTGGTTGGCTACTCATTTTTGGCATGATTTTGAAATCACGCCAAATTGGTATGTTGCGGCCAGTCTAATGTTATAATAATGTATAGAATTAGAGGTACTTATGTATTATCGCAAACTATTGGTGACATTATACAAAATGAAGCACATGATTGCTAATTCAGCACACACAAAGTTGGGATTTCCAAAGTGGCGAGTTGTCTTGAACGTTAGCGATTGTGCAATAATACGCAAGTACTACAAAAATTATCCAAAGTATATATATCCCGCGCATAAAAATAAATTGAAAAATGAAGTACAATACTAACATTAACCGACATAAAAAGAACTTAACTAACTTTATCAATGCAAAAGCATAATCTGAAAAAATAAGGTATTTACATATAACCCCAACCTTTTGGTGACATTATATGAAACAAAGCACATGACTCACAATTCAGCATACATATGACATGCGAAATCAGGGTTGCCAACTTGGCAAGTTATTTTGAATGTTGGCGATTGTTAGGATAGTACATAAGTGCCAAAAATAATTTATCTTACCAGTACCTGCTTCCTCAACATACTCATTTTTGGCATGATTCTGAAATCACGCCAAATTGGTATGTTGCGGCCAGTCTAATGTTATAGTAATGTACAGAATTACAGGTAATTATGTATTATCGCAAACTATTGATGACATTACACAAAATGAAGCACATGATTGCTAATTCAACTCACACAAAGTTGGAATTGCCAAAGTGGCGAGTTGTCTTGAACGTTGGCGATTGTGCAAATTATCCAAAGTATATATATCCCGAGCATAAAAATAAATTGAAAAATGAAATACAATACTAACATTAACCGACATAAAAAGAATTGAACTAACTTTATCAATGCAAAAGCATAATTTGAAAAAATAAGGTACTTACATATAACCGCAACCTCGTGGCGATATATGAAACGAAGCACGACTCAAAATCCAACATATATATATATATATATATATGACATGTAAAATCGGGGTTGCCAACTTGGCAAGTTATTTTGAATGTTGGCGATTGTCAGGATAGTACATAAGTTCCAAAAATAATTTATCTTACGACCACCTGCTTCCTCAACAGGTATTTAAGCCATTTGTCTGTTTTGCTCATTCTCTGATGCCTATTCCAGTTTGATATGTAATTACTACCAACACTGCTTTTGCTTGGGCAGTATGATTACCCAAGTATGATTTTCTGCATGGCAATTTTATGCACTGAAGCCAATAGTATATTCTTAAAGGTTAAAATAAAGACACATAAAATTGCAAAATATTATTAAATTCATACTATCTAAAACAGATAACGAAAACGGAAATACTATACTTATGTTAATCACAGTAATAAGAACTGAAATACCATTAACAATAAGAACCCTTAAACCCCATAAAGACACATGAAATTGCAAAGAACCATATTATTGGATCAAGTGTAGTATAGGGGGCTACTTGGCGCAGTCCTTTATTTTGGTTACTAAAAGTGGTCTCCAAGGTACTTTTTTCAGTATTATTTATTTTAGAATGAATTCGATACCTCACCATGACATTTAGATAAAAATCGAAAAGTCCGAAGAAAAATCGCTAAATCCAAAGTGCCCCCCCCTATACTACATTTGAACCGAACTGAAATATAACCCTTATCAATGAGAAGTTTTAGTTTGTCAAAATTATAATCTTCGCATTCTAAAGAAATAAATAAATAAGTTGTAATTTGCAAGCAAAATCACACACATAAATATCCCGCGATAATACCTAAATGTTGCCAAAACAACAAAACAAAATTTTAGTTGTTGAAAGAATAATCCTTAAAAAAATTATTTATTCCAAAATAATCCTAATTAAATATCAAAGAATAGAAAAATCGAATAAATATTCCAACCGATAAACATAGCTACAGTAAAAATATGTAATAATCTTGAAAAACTGCATGTAAAGTATAAATTGTCCACTTAGTGAGAAACGTGGCTACATATGACGTCATAACACTGGAAAGTCACTTAAAAATTAAATTTTAAAAAATTTGGAAGGAATTATGAACGCCATACCTATATATTTAAGAACCTTTCTCGTGTAATTTTGTGTATGTGTACCAAGTTTCACGTTATTTGGGTGTCTGGATCTCGAGTTATGAGGGAGCAGACAAACAGACAATAAATGCGTCTTATATATATATATAGATATATAGACAAATATGTGTATATATAATGTATTATATATATATATAGCGACAAATATGTATTACTATATAATTTTATTCTTTTGGGAAACAAATTTCAAAAAGCATTCACTACAGAAATGAAAAAATATCTTAATTTACTACAGGTTCATTATTGTTTATACTTGAAGATAAATTAAAAACCATTTTCGAATATTATAAATGCAAATTACCATTTACCTTTTGTAAAGTTATAAGTAAAAAAAATTATGAAACATTTTTAAAGCCTTTATTCGCAGCACCATTTTAGTAAAAAGATATTTATCGAGAATTTCATTCTGAATATGGTAAAAAATTAAGGCATTAAAATTTTTTAATTAAATTGTGTATATTATGGAAGATAAATTTGTATGTATATATATTGAATATAAAATTCCTCTTCTCTCCTGCATGTACAAAATAATGTCATTTTTGAATTCATAATTCTTTTACACAAAAAAATAAAAATTATAAAATATTTGTGTGGTGTAACTATTTATTATGTAGTATAAGGATTTCTTAACACAACATCTGTTTTTCAGAATTTGACTGGTATAAATTTGTCACACAGATGTACAATTTTTTTTACTATGGATAACATTTATTGGTATTTGCACAAGGGTTTTCAAAATGTAAAATTCATTAATTTTGATGATAAGTTTCACATACAGACTATACACATATTATTGAAGTATAACACAGTTTATTGAAGAAATCTATGCAACCCCAGCTGAAATGTATTAAGCATAAGAATACTTTGGATTTTAATTTTTACATAAGTATTAAAGTCTAAATGGTTCATCTGTATTGATACTATCCTGCTTATAAATTTAAGTCCTGAATAAATTTCTTGTATTGAGTTATTTACAAATATTGACCCAAGAAGTGTACTTAGATCAGTTGTGTGATATTTATCAGTAATTAAGATCATGAAACCAAATATGATTTTACATATAGACATTCGATTCTGTAGGATATTTACTTTCTAAAAGCAATAGAGAAATATTCGAAATTTTAATATAACCTTTTTCAATTCTCTATTTACCCTTAAAGGAATAACTTGACAAATTGCTGTTCACAATAATCTACATTAATGCAAATTTCAGTAAAAAAAAAGGTAATTTCAGAAAAAATTCAAAATTATTTTTAATGGGTTAATTGTCCAAAATCACTGATATTTTTGTGACGTGTATTGAGAGGGCAAATTTGGAACACTTGTATATTATAATATAGACTCTCTAATTTCTTAAAATCATAAAACCGCTAAATGCTACGATATACCACCAATAGTGGAAACTGTTCATGATCATGTTTGAACACAGTAATATAGTGATATATTTTTTTTTAAAATTCGGATGTCTTTTTGATTGGCGAAATTACTTGGCAGTTTAATATGTATGTTCCAAATTTTGGAACGGCATGAGTACTGATTTAGCATTTCTTAGACAAACTTTGAAGTATAATTAATTTTATATTTGAAGTTAATATATTTTCAAACATGAAACTTCAGAGCAAGAATTCTGAATCTATTTTCTTAATGTTTCATTTTCAATTTTTTTTAGTATAAATATAATTATAAAGAATACTTTAGATGCATAATCAGTGATAACAAAATAACATGTCAATACATTAATCCAAATAAGTTTAAGTTTGGATGAACTGAAGTATATTTAACACTATACATACAATAACTGGTAGAAATAGGTATGCATTAAGTGTTGGTATGTTCAGTGTAAAAAAATCAAATATTCCCATTAAAACAGAAGATAATGCTTCGTATATTTTAAAGGAACAGATTGTAGGAAATTTGTAATTATATATATATATAGTGTGAAATTCAAAAAAAAAAAAACTTTGTCAATTTTATTTTGATGTAGTATATGCAATGTAAAGATTTATTAATAAAAATAAAAATTAATGTAAGGAAAATTAGGGTGGTATAAAAATAAATATAATAAGCTTTTTAGTATTTAATATGTGATTTTATAGGTATGATAAAAAATGTTATACAAAGGTTTATTGTACTTGAAATTGTATTGGACATGAAAAAAATTGTATCGAGATATTTTACAAAAAATAGTTACATTGCCATTTTATATGCGTATTTGTTTTTTTTTATTCTAAACTTCTTTCTATAAGTTGCATGATTTAAGTATTCTAATTTGTTTTATGTAAATTCAGAAAGTTGATTGTATAGATTTAAGATTCGAAATTTTAAAATTCTTAGGATATTTCATTTAATCTGGTTAGTTAGATCCTCTATTTGTTCTCTATTTGTCCTTATAGTATAGTGTTACATTCATAGTCTGCTTTATTTACTTATAGTGTATTCATGTAATGTTAAAATTAAGTGTCAATAAAAAATGTATATTAAAATCAGTAGGATTATTGAATAAAACTGTTCGATAAGAATTTTCTGCTTCATTATATGAGAAATTTTCATGAAAACAATTTAATTTGTTGTACTTTAAAATAATTTTATTAAAAAAGCCTATTTCTTTAAGCATGTTTTTTAATTTATTTTTAAAAAGTCATGTTCATTTCTTTCTGAATGTTGGAGATAGGCATCTTTAAAAAAATTCAAACCTTTTGAAGGGTAATAATTACAAAGGAAATCAAACTATAAAACATACCAAATGTTTGTTTATAATGAAATTATTTCAGATATCCCAAACCTTTAAATGATGTTAAAAACAGTTTCATTTCCATCACAGAAGAATTTCTTATTATTTTAATCAAAAACTTTCATTTTTAACCAACTATTATTTTATACGCGCTGCTCTCAAAAAGTATAAATCTCTTGTGATGAAAATTTTTAATTAAACAAAAATATATCCATGTCATTGACAAATCTTATTATAAATTCATTTCCAAAATTATATTAACTGCATTTCCTGTTTCTGAATGTTCCATACTCTTCTGTGAGAAATTATAGAGGTAGCCCATCTAAAAACATTAAATATTTGTAGCTGGTATTTACTAAGGGAATCAGAGAATGAAAGGTATAAACATTAACATTTCAAAATGGGACCATTTCATATCTGCATGTTTCTTATAAATTACACTATTTTATGAATTTATGTGGAGTGATACACTTTATGTACCAATAAGTAATTGTTCACATATGAGAAGTTTTTCCAAATTCAATGGTCTCAATTCTATACTGTAAATCATTTTCGTGCGTAAATAAACACAATAAACTACATGAAAACAAAGGACTTATTATTAGGATGCTAAAAATAATCTAGAACTATTAATAAATATATAAACAAACACTGCAAGAAGCTACCGGCTTCGCACACTAACACCCAATGACAAATATACTAAACTGAAACAAAAATTATGCTAAAAAATTACGAAAAATACTTCATACCTAACTATTATACAAGGATAATGCTAAAATATATAATAAAAATAAATAAAATTTCAGAAATAAGCTTCACACACAAGAAGTAAACATATCAAGCATACGAAATTTACACACTGATTCAAAACGTGGTGAAATGTTGGTCTTCGTCATATGATTTCGACTAGGCGTCTCAATGTCTGTGAATCAACTTCATTGAACCAATCATCTCGCTTAATACAAATTCCTTTCCTCAAAAAAATATTGCTGAATACTTTCGTATTTGAATGTCAACAATACAAACAAAAAAGGAGTATGATTTTATGAAAATCCCTAAATATAGATTATTAACATTACATGAAACCTGAAAGTAACACATTGTGTCGAATGTAAGTACATCTTTAGTAAAAAAAAAAGTTCAAAAATAACTTTTTTAACGAGAGATTTGATCAGATTAAATATTGTATAGACATTTTATATTTTCAGCATGTTTTTTGAAATGTTAAGCCTTTTCTTATCATCAAGTATTCGATTTTTTATGGGCCTCATTTCATTACATTATAGGAAATCCTAGGTATACGTTGTGATAGAATCATTTTACAAATAACAAAAATATTTCAAACGCATTTTTTTTTTTTTTTGCAATTTACGAATTATTATTATATTGAATTAGAATAACGAGATCTGTAAGAAATTAGATGTATCAGACATAGCGATGTTTTTGAAATGATACTTAAATAGACTAATGAATTTTTCTCTTAACAGTAATATTAATACAATCATCAAATGCATGTGAGACATTACACGCAAAATTTATACAAAAACATATTAAAAAAATGTGAATTGCCGATTTAATTATTTTTACATTCAAAACTGTATATTTTTTACAGAAAAAATCCACTTTAAATTGAAGTACAGAAAAATGAGGTTTTTAAAACCAATTCAATATCTTCTATATGTATTAATTTTCCTATTGTAAACATGTTAAAAAAGAAATTTTGCAAGCAGAACACAATAAATATATTTTATCTTATACAGTGTGCCACAAAAGTGTTCGCACACTTGCAATTTTCCATCAAATTTAACGTTTCCGACTAATAAAAATTAATATATTGGAACTTGTTTTTAATGGAATGACATAATTATTTTTTTAAAAATAGAATAACTATTAATTTTTTAAATTAATAATAAAAAAGCTACTAAAAAATTACGCCACAAAGTCTTCGTACACTTAAGTTAAATCTCAACATATCTTTAAATATTGTATTTATTTCTTAATTTAGTACTTAGTAGGATATAAGTATCCACAACAACTTTTAAACGTCTTGGTATAGATTTAATCAGTTTTTTTGTAAGTTCTGTATCGATTTTCCTTTATGTTTCTGTGATTATTGTTTTCACTTCACATTATGTGTTTATATGTCATGTTTTCTTTTTCTTTTAAATCAAATTCTCACCAAATATGTTCTACAGGGCTAAATAGAGTGATTTAGGAGGTGTTTTCAGAATTTGGGGACAGTTATATAGACACCAGCGGCATATATTGAGAGCAGTGCGCTTGGCGTCATTATCCTGCAAAAAAATTAAGTAGTTTCCAATATCTAAATTTTGGGCGGATAATTTAAAAACTATCTTTAAAATATTTAAATAGAGCTCATGATTCACAATACCATGAAAAATATCAAATTACCTAATCCTGAAGCCAATTTACATCTCTACACAAGAACACATCCACCTCCATGCTGAAGTATGGAGGTGGAGATCTTGTTCTACATAAATTCATGGGATTAAATTCCTCATTTTTTCATTAACAAACTATTAAATGCCCATCGGAACCAAAAATGGTGAATTTTCTATCATCTCAATCAATTTGCTGTCAATTGTGAATTTTCTAAAACTTAATCCCAAGAATCTAGTTAGATCAATGAACTATGGAGGTGGAAGTGTTCTTGCGTGGAGGTGTAAATCGGCATCAGAATTAGGTAATTTGTTGATGGTATTGTGAATCAAGAGCTCTATTTAAATATTTTAATGTGAATTTATAATTATCCGCCCAAAATTTGGATGTTGGAGACGATTTCATTTTTTAAAAAGATAATGACGCCAAGCGCATTGCTTTCAATGAACGCCGCTGGTGTCTCTATAACTGTCCCCAAATTCTGAAAATACCTCCTAAATCACTTTATTTAGCCCAGTAGAACATATTTGGTGAAAATTTGATTTAAAAAAAAGAAAACATGACATATAAACACATAAAGTGAAGTGAAAACAATAATCACAGAAACAAAGGAAAATCGATACAGAAATTACAAAAAAAACTGATTAAATCTATACCAAGACGTTTAAAAGTTGTTGCGGACACTTAAAGATATCCTACTAAGTACTAAATTAAGAAAGAAATACAATATTTAAAGCTATGTTGAGATTATTGTTAAGTGCACGAAGACTTTTGTGGCTTAATATTTAGTAGCTTTATTATTAGTTTTTTAAAAATAATAGATACAGATATCATAAAAAATTACAATATATTAATTTTTATTAGTTGGAAACATTAAATTTTATTGAAAATTGCAAGTGTATGAACACTTTTGTAGTCCACTGTACTTATGCAGAATACGTAATCTTATTCAATTCTGTATAAGCGTGCGTTCCCAGTTGAATTATTTCTTTAAGTTAGGATAAGTCATAATTTAATAGAGTAAAATAAAATATTTATAACAATAAAAAACATAGCAAATGTCACCAGTAAAACTAAATTTAAATTATAAAACTTGCATTATTATATTTAATAATTGATATTAATAAACTAAATGTTTTCGCTTAATTAACATTTTCATTTCTTTTAGCTTATTAAAAATGAAATTAGTCGATCACTCAAAAAGCACATCTAAACACAACTTTTATTTTATCCTCTAAGTCATGAGGCCTCAACCTTTTTTTCCGCCGGATCACAAACATATGACATCTATTTCACGCGGGCCGCAACATGGTGATTAATGGAGGGGAGGGGGGTGGTATAAAACAAAAAAATATTTAAAATGTGAAAAATTTACTAAAATATTATAACTTTCTCATTTTTGGATTTTATTTTTTATATGTCATACTCTCTATCAAACACTCCCAAAAAATAAAATCGGTTTTACGCATTTTTTATCGAGTTATAAAGTAGTTTCGATTTCCTTCCATCAATGATCCCGGGAGTTTTGCTTACATTCTACTGTCATGCAAAAAAGCTGCCATGAACTTTGATAATTTGATTTTTTTTTCTTTTGACAAAGTCCCATTTATTTTTATTTCAAACATAGATATATCAAGTGCAGGACGGTAGCGAAGAGTTTTGCTGAATTCTCTCCAAACTGAAATCATTATTATTTGTTTAAAATTAGTCAGACTTGTGTTTGTACATTTTTGTTTCAAATTTGTTTAAATAATTTCCTTGAATTTACTAAAACTCTTTTTATTCTTTTCAGAACGCAGGATCATTATAAATTTTAATGGTTGATAAAAGTAATAGGTGCAAATTCTATAACAGCAAAATATAGAAAAACTAATTGTCTACATACTAAAAGAAAAAAGATGCTATCTGAAAAAATAATTAAATTTTCTTGTGCAAAGGGCCATGAGACTGGGCCACTCAGAATAGCCCCACGGGCCACATGCGGCCCGCAGGTTGACTATCGCTGCTCTAAGTTAATCTTCACTAAATACGAGAGGGGGGTAATGAATGAAAAAAGAATGTGTTAAAAAATGAAAATAACTAAATTGTTTAGTTACTTAGCTTTTCTATCTAAAATTCCATGAAATAACATTTAAGGCGATTGAATTTCAAAACTTAGCCATATTACATTTTTATTTATTTACTAGCTGTACCCGGCGCGCGTTGCTACGCAAACAACTGAAATAAATTTAAGAAAAATAATTTTAAAGTCACATGCTCGAAGGAAGAGGAAAATCAGTACACAAATATTCAGTTCATTCAAAGCCGTTTCGAAAAAAATTGTGTGATTACAAAGTTCAGTTTCAATGAGATGTTTAGTGAAGTGCTGTGGGATACGCAATATTTCTTGTTTTTCCATCTGGTGCGTAGACGAATAAATCAGGTTTTCCGACACGTGAGCAAGCCCCATAGAGCTGTCCATGTGAGAAGCATGGATTCTCCAAATTTAATCCACACACTTGTAACGAGTGTCCTTGTGCTTTTTAATAGTCATTGCGAAAGCGAGTCGCACCGGGAACTGTAAACGTTTGAATTTGAATGGCATATCTGTCGGGATCATTGGGATACGTGGCAAACGGACGTCTTCACCTTCCAGTCAAAATTGTTGCCTCGATAACATTGTTCATCATTTTCTTGACTGAGAGTCTGGTTCCGTTGCAAAGTCGTGGTGGATTTATGTTTCGAAGAAGTATGATGGGTACGCCAATTTTCAATGTAAGAACGTGCGGTGGCATGCCTGGCAAATCAAGCGAATTCAAGAATTTAGTTGGATAGTTGACAACCTCATCTTGATTCTCCACAGTATCGATGGACTTATATGTTGTCGTTTCACTGGGTATTCCATGCTGAATGGTGAAGTTGATGGTATTGACATCGATGTTTTTGGCTGCTAATATAGCACTCGTACTGAGCCACTGATGGTTTTTGTAGTTTTGTGCAATGTTTGGGAAAACTTTTTGCACCAATTCGTCGATGCTTTCTGTGATCTTACAGAAGTTTGCTGGCAGGGTGATACATTGTGTAGGTTCATCAATTTCCATTCGCTCATTTCCAATATCCATGAATTGTTTTGCAAAATTTCCAGCCGATGCATCCCGTTGTAGTTGTACACGCATGTTAGTTTTCAAAATCAATTTCTGTAAATGACGCCATAGAACTGTTGATTTAAGACATGCATGAAGTTCATCAGCGGGTGTTGATCGTGGTATAATGGGCAGTGTTTGTCGAAAATCACCAGACAATAAAATGAGTGCGCCACCGAAGATCCGTCTGTTTCCTCTGAAATCTCGCAGTGTACGATCAAGCGCTTCCAATGCTTTCTTGTGAGACATTGTACATTCGTCCCATATGATAATTTGACACGTTTGGAGTACTTTTCCCATTCCAGAGTTTTTGCTGATGTTGCATGTTGGTGCCTCAGCGTTTTGCAAATTCAACGGCAGTTTCAATGCTGAATGCGTTGTTCGGCCACCATCCAAAAGAGTTGCCGCAATTCCAGATGATGCAATAGCCAGTGCAATATTATTTTGTGATCGTATGGTTGCCAAAATTAGTGAAAGAAGAAAAGTCTTGCCTGTACCACCGGGCGCATCTATGAAAAACAGTCCACCGCTTTGTTCTGTGATTGCACGCATAATTCTGTCATACGCCATGCGTTGTTCTAGAATCAACTGCGGAAGATTTGTCCTAACGAATGTCCCCAGTTCGTCAGAATCATAGTGTGTTTCTCGTTGCAAATCACGATCAAAAAGGTTGTTTGCAGGTCGGTTTGAAGCAGGCATTCCCAGTTGCACCAGTGCCTTGTTAGCGATTGTCAAAAATATGTCTTCAATCAAAATCAATGCTTCATTATACACTTTTGGTGTGAATTGAATGTCCGGATTTTGATTCGCAGCCCGCAAACGATGTAGAATATCTTCACTCATGTAGTCCTTGTATTTTTCCCAAATATCTTTTGGATTAGATGGGAAGCAGGTTGTTAATATTATGGCAAATAGCGTGCGTATTTGCTGTGGTCGAGCAGTATTCGGTGCATCAGCTAGTGCAGTGTCCCAATGTGCATCATTCTCAAGAATATTTAGTTCTTGGCAAGCTTGGCGATAAGTAGCGCACAGCTGACCGTTGACTGTTCTTAAATCTTGGAAGGATATTGGTCCACGTATATTGATCAACAGCAATCTTAGATAGAAGCATTCTGTATTCTTCGGATGAACAGTGTACAGACGACCCAATGCATCACTGGAATATAAATTGGTATGTCCTTCAACTGCTTTACCTTGTTTGCGACGTTGAAACTTTTTAGTCGATGCATTCCACGTGTAGAATTTCGGTACTTCAGAATAAAGCAAAGTTTTAGCAAAAGATCATCTTGGCACAATGAGCAAAACGCAGTTAAAGTTGTTGCCGGTGGAACCAATGCTCTTGCACGTACATTATCTGCTGTAAAGTACACGCGCTGTCCATTCTCGAGATGCACCGCCAAGTGTACTACTGTTGGATGTCGTTCATGGATTGGAAATGATAAGATGCGCCATACTGCTTCATTGCTGCTTATGTAGCGTCCAAGTTGGTATTGGTTGATTTCATCGAGCGGTGCAGCTACATTCCCTACTCCGAAGACTGCCATGTCGCTTCCTTTGTTGACATATTTGCAAATGTATTTGATCGACTTCACTGAATTGCAATACTCAACATTAATGTGTGCTTTGAAGGTCTTTGAAAGCAGTGGTGAATATGGCACGATCCAACGATTATCTACTTCAATATCAATGTTTCGTACTTTCAGAACGACGGATTTGCCACCAACCTCAACTGATTGTCGGCGATACAGTGGATATCCGTCATTGTCAGTGATAGTATCAGAAACCAATTTTCTTGGTTATCGTTTCGTGCATTTCCTATCAAACATGCATGGTGAATTATTGTTGAATGCGCCACAGGGGCAATGGATCATATTTTTGGTGACGGCGTCGAATAAGTTTGGATCAATGTGCTTATCTGGTATTTCTGCTGAGATGATTTGATCAATTTGATCTGGCGTAATTTTGTTGATTAACCAAACCAAAATATGTGCATGTGGCAATCCTCTTTTCTGCCCTTCAATGGAATACGTCCAGCAGCGTGTTTCTCCAAAAACATGATGCTTGATAATAAAATCCATCAAACATTTCAATTTTTGTTTAAATACGCGTGCGGTAATGTCATGGTGGTCCGAAGATGATTGTCCAACTAATAGAAGTTCTTTAATTTCATTCCATGTTGAATTGCATGTAAAGGTGACGAACAAATCTGGACGACCATATGCGCGAACGTATGTCATCGCATCTTGTGCGTATTCATGCATGTGCTGTGGACTCCCCGTGAATGTAGACGGTAATATGGCCATTCTTCCCAATTCGTTTGGATTGACGTTACCATCATTAATGATTGCGTCTCGTAAATGGATGTACTGTTCAGAACGCAACTCGGTTTGATTCAATCGAATATATAATAGCCGTTCGGTTTCAATCTTCGCGTACATGTCGACGATATATTGATGGAACAATTGTCTACATTTCAGAATGTGGTTCTCAGCGTTTTGACGAATCATCAGTCGAGACGAATAATAATTCATGGCACTGACTTTCTTGTTCGTTCCCTCACCTGTTTGTGGATTTATCATTTTGATGTTAAAATAATATCCATCATCTCCTCGCCAAAACAGAATCGGATACTGCTATCCGTCGTATGAGGGATGAGTTTCGGAGACTCGCTGAATGTCACCACTTCTGCGATGAAGAATTATGTCGCGTGATTCAAATTCTTCGCCAACTATAACGATCGCCACTTCATCGAAATTTATAAAACGTCGCAAAGTCGCAGATGGTATAAGATGCTAATAAGGAAAAAAACTGCACAGCAAATGCGTTCGGAATGTCAATCAGCAGTCAAATCCTTCACATACACATTCGATGATCTTCATAAATTCACTGTAGAAAATGAATATAATCAGCTTACGGAAACTACAAATATTCAATCCGATTGAAGTATTTATCTAAATTAATTCAGCTTACGATGAAATGCACAAAATTATTCGAAAAACTCTCCCAAATATAAAAATACGCACAATATTGTCTGTTTAATGTAAGCTAGGTATGAATTTCACAACCTACACAAATTCTTATGTCACTCTCGACTCGAAATGTCATCTATCGTTCGCTTCATTTGTTTCAATTCATATCAGCATGAACTGTAACGACAATATATGAAATTCATTAGAATGACATCTTCACATAATCAAATACATAGTTTACGATTCTAGAAAAGACATACAGGTAAACAATCATTTTTATAGAGATAGAGAAGAGAAGGGAATAAGAGATAGAGGAGAAAAAAAGAGAATAGAGAAAGAGAGAGAGAGAGAAGAGAAGAAGAGAAAGAGAAAGAGAAGAGAAAGAGAAGAGAAGAAGAGATAGAGAAGAAAAGAAAGTTTATAGTTTTATTTTACTTATCGCACCAAAAATATATTTTGAGAACTTTTATTTATACGAATTCATATAGATATCTATTAAAATCAGTATTGAGCTTGATACATGGAAGCGCCATCTGGTGGTAACTTCCATAATACGAATATCATATTCGTTTCCTCTGTGTAAAAATACATGGTCATAATGATTTTCATGACAATCGGTTGAACGGGGCAGAAGTTGCTACTCTGCAGCGTCACCTGGTGGCGAGTGGCATCAATGAGCATATTATACAAACCTTCTCCGTGGAAAAATTCATATATATACCAATTTTCATAAGAATCGGTACAGTAGTTTTTGAGTTCATCGATGACATACAGACAAACATTCATTTTTATGTATATAGATTCGAAATTAATAGCTGTGTTTTAATTTTTCTGCCGCATTCCTTCTTACATATTTCAAGGCCTAAGTTGACGGATGCGTCCAAGCAACGTCAAATATACGATCAAACTAAAAACCCCGAAAGGTAAGAGAGTCAAAAAATAGAATTTGCGAAAAGAACGCTAATTGTTAACCCTAGCATGATGTTATCTCTTTGACAGTTAAGATGGAACTGCGAAATTCTAAAAATTCTTCTACATTTAGCAGTCCAAACATTGAGAAATGCAATGTTAACTTTTTGTGTGTGAAGAAAAGAAAAAGGAAAGTAAAGAATTAAAAAATAATTAAAATTTGGCAGGATATAAATAAAACCATGGGACAAAATTTTAAAATATTTACGAGTTCTACGACTTGAAAATGAAATAAAATTTCGCTCTATATGATTAAATAACATACCGACATAATATTAATTCTAAATTTTTTACCTCAAATAAATTGTATAAGAAATAAAAAAAATTTAAACACATTAATATAAAAAAATCTTTCATAATTCATTTCTTATCCAGATAACAAATTTTAAAAAAAATAAATAAGAATAACACTTTTTTTAAATTGTAACCCTTTAATCACGAAAGAACTACGTGGAATATTTTGAATGCTAGAATTTTATCAATTATCAAAGAAAAATAAAAGTAAACTGATTCTGTAACTTCATTTTGATATTTGAAGAGTTAGAAATATATTTTTATATTACTAGACATTTTAACTGTCTACTTTCATATTTTCTATATTTAGGTTATTTTGTGAGTAACAACATTTATAAGAGCTATTAATTAATTAGTTAAAATAAAATCTTAAGTAAATAAAAGCAAATTAAATTGAATATAATCTAAAAAAGAAAATTTATTTAAATCTGATAAAAATATTTTTTAACGTAAAATATTACGTATTTTTCCAAAAAATAAATATTTTCATCTTTTAGCTTAGCTTGTGCTTGCGTTTAAGCTAATATAAGGCCGTATCACACGTACATTTTCTATGCAATTTTTGGCCGAATCTGAGGGGAAGGGTTGCCGTAAGCAAAACGACATGCTCTGACGACAGCCGCGCTCTATCTCCACATTGAAAAATTTCTCGCCGATTTTTCTGCTTCGCAAAACGAACATCAAAATTATTTCTTTCATTTCGCTTGCGCTTTTGTAAACAGAAATGGAGCACCATTCTATTTAAAATATTATACGCCATTAAAATATTATACGGCATATGTAAAGTGTTGACGAAACCGAAGCCGCCATCTTGTTTGTGATGTAGGGCGCCGAAGAACCCCATTGGTTGGAATTTCAAGCAATTTTTATTTGGAACAACTTTTTGAGCTCGCTAGCAAAAAATTGTTCTAAAGCCGTTACTATGGCAACTGAGTAAAAATGGGACGAAAAATTGCTTGAAACATGTGATACGGCCTTTATGAAAGAAATTCTAGAAAGTAAAACTAAAAATTTTTTAATTTCCTCTCAGTGAGAGTTATAAAAAGTTTAAATAATTAAATAAAATTTTTATTTTGTTAACTGTGTGCATTTTTAAAATATTTGTTTTTCAAAACGTAATCTTCTTTTAAAAATAAAAGAAGTGAACAAAGTAACGGCCAATAGAAAATTTTTAGAAGTATATTAATTTTAAAAAGATGCTCATTATTAAATGATACAATAATTTTAACATTATAATGAATACAGAAATATTACTGACACAGAAATATTACCGATATAACGTTATTATTCATTAGTGTATACTATAATCTTTTAGAATAAATTTATCTTCGTTATTCAATTACTAAAATTATTTTCACTTCTTTTAATAAGTTTACATATTTAAAAAAAATAAATGCTTGCAAAAATTATTTATATTCAAAGTAAAAGCCATTCAATATCATAACTGGTTAGTGTAATATTTTTTCATTGATTAGACATTTTTTACGATAATATAAAAACATGTATGAACGCAAATTTCTTCAGCACTGATTGAATCTTTCAGTGCTTTTCTCTCTCGCTTTGTTTAAAGCAAGAACAACAAGTAATAAGGTAATATATGCTCCAATGTTCAGATTCAGATGTTCTAGAATTTCAGAAACATTGAAAATAGCCAGATTTTCTATAAACTAATTACATACACACAGAAACGCGAAGGAAATTTCCAATTATATCATTCTTATTCAAAATAGCTATTCTATTTTTTTTTGCATAATAAACAAAATTTATGAAATATTTAAATGAATCCATACATTTAAGTTATGTTATTGAGCCTAATGAATGCTGATACATCGCAGCTGTTGCGAATACTCATTCAGTATTTCATGCATCGAACTAAATTTAACGAAATTCATTACAAACGGATATCAAATATGAGTATCAAATTTTAAATTTCAGCTCAATTCTTCAAATAATTAATGTTTGTTTCAACCTTTAAATAATCAGAACAAAGCGAAAAGCTGTCGGGTGTTTGACCTATGACAGAGTTAGCTCACGTATTTAACACCTGTTTAAATATACAACTTCAACCACAACTAATGTAAACCAGACGCCTCACATAGAATGATAAAATTAGAAACAGAAAAGTAATAAATGTTCCTAATTATTTAGTTAACTTACTATAGGATTCAGAAAAAAGGCGAAATTTAAGTTTTAGTACTAAACTTCCGATGAATGCACATTTCAATTCTTGAATAAATATAGCTATGTTCTATAGTTGTTAAATTAATGTAACATAATTTTTCTTTTTAAAATTAAATTGTATGATTTTTTCATGAGAAAAGCTTAAAAAATTAGTCTAAAAATTGCTTTAAAAAACTACCAAAATTACTCGAAAACGTATTAGCCTTAATTCAAGATATTTTCATTTAAATACTAGGCAATATATGATAAATATATATAAAATGCTTCTCTATACAGTATCTTCAAAGTAAAGCCCCATTTACACACTATTATTATTTTTGTAATTTTTTATATAATAAATTTATTATTTACTCACAAGGAGAGGGCACGACTAAGGAAATTCATTTGGGATCGAGACTTGGTGTAATACTAGAACTCCTTTAGGGTGTTCACCCCTCAATGTAATTCCGCCGAATGGCCAGTCAACTCGGAGAGATTTGCCTTCGAAATTCATGCTTATCTTTTATACAAATAAATTTTAATTTCATCCAACATTTCTGTAGCTTGGTTGGCTAATCGTCTGCTTACAAAGCGTGAGGTCAGGGCTCGATTCCACGCGATCAACTTTTTTCTTCAACTAATTTAATTATTTTTTTAATTAAATTTATTTATGAAAGATTTATTAAATCATGTTTCATGTAATTATTTTGTATTTTATAAAGTAAAAAAAATATTAAATAAATTTATAACTTAAATTATTTATTTGTAAAATTATTTAAAATTATTATTAATTAAAATATTTAAAATTATTATTAATTAAAATATTTAAAATAACTATTAATGAAAATTATTAATAATTAAAATTAGTAAATTATTTATTATTATTAATTCATTAATATTTATTATAATTAATTATTATTAAGCATTAGTATTAATTCGAAATATTATTAATTTACTATTAAAATTATTATTAGGCTGTTTTCGGTTAATGTTAAAGAAAAGGACCCGAATTTGGAACATTTTTTCAGATATAAAAGATATGAAAAATTAATATGATATTCTGGCTTCACTATCCTTTAGAGAGCAGCATTTTTTATCATACTACCCATTTTTAACGAGTTGATTCATTTTTTCTGGTATAAAATATGTTTCGCGTTTTTTATCCTATACTGTAATGTTAAATGGGCTTTGCCTTCACGTATTAAAACAAAAAAGAAAGTATTCACGGAATATTTTGAAATTTTAAAGCACTCTATTGTTAACAGAGGTACGAGTTACAATATTGCAAATTTCCATGGAAATTGAGTCATTTTTCTGTCTGAAAATGTATTTCGCGTTTAGTTCGAGCTCGCGTCCTTTTACCGAAGACAGCCTTAATTTATTATTAAAATTATAAATTTATTAAAAGTATGATTTATTATTGAAATCCTTATTAATTTATTATTAAAATTAGTTAAATAAATCTATTGAAATTATGGTTTATTATTAAAATTATGATTTATTATTGAAATTATTATTAAAATTACGATTTATTATTGAAATTATTATAAATTATGATTTATTATGAAATTATTATTAAAATTATTTAAATAAACTTTTAGAAATTAAATAAATTTATTTGAAAATAACCTATTAAATATTTTATAAAATTATTAAATAATTAAATTGATAATATATAAAAAAAAGACATATTTTATATTATCTTAGTTATAAAATAATTAATTTAATAATAATATAATATATTTTAGAAATTATTTTATGTAATATTTTATTTATAGTATCATAAGTAAAATATAGTATTTATATTTTTCACATAATAAAACTATTTGTAACTAATCTTTATATATAAAAATAGGCGTTAAATAGGTGTTGCTTTTTTGGGCTTCTGGACTGTAAGAACAGTTCTCAATCCCATATCTGGACAAGTCTTCGATGAGGGGCATGGCGAGATGGAGTTTTAGATTCTGTTAGGTGGCATGACGGCGATTGGATGATCGATGGGATCCGGGAGGCGTGGCTTCGGTGCTTCGTCTGGATGGTGAATTTGGAAAAGTTTTTAACTTGGCTGAGAGCTTAGTGACTGCTCTCTGATTGATTGCTGGGTACAGTGAATATATATAAAAATCTTCTGTGCGTGTGTTTTTCACTAATTTCAGACAAATTCTGGGGTAGAATAGCATTAGCTATCTCCCTTATTGGGAGAAGCTCTCCTCTCTCCCTGGAAAATAAAGTAATTCTTTGCAAGCAAATTCTGCGTCCAACAATAACGTATGGGTCCCCCGTATGGGGGGCCGCGGCCCCGACCCACACAAAACGCATTCAAATCATTCAAAATAAAATTCTTAGAATCATTACTAACGCACCTTGGTACGTTAGAAATAGTGTCATTCATCACAACTTACACATGGAGCCGATCGATAATTACATCTCTAGAACTTCTAGAAATGTTTTTACTTCCATCCAAAATCACGACAACCCAGTAATTAAAGCACAAACACTTTTCACGTATCCTCACTCTAAACTAAATTTTGCTTACAAAACTACTAAATGGTATCTGCCCTTGAAACCGCCGTAATCACAACAAAAACACTTAATTGCTACACTTCACAACATTCAAATGCATTTGCCTCTCATCAGAACTGGGATCAGTGTTAAAGCTGGCTCCAGCTTCGTTACACCTGCTGTGTCGTCTGTAAGTTTCCCTTGCAGACTCCTTTCTTTTTCATTCCAGCTGCACCAAAAAAAAATAGCAGCACTTTCCTTCCCACTGCGTTTTTGGGGCTCCTCGAACGCGTTTTGGGGCTGTTAAGCCCCCTTCCTGCACTCTTCCATTCTCGCCCTCGTGACGTACTCAAGTTTCATCCTCGTTCGGCCATTTTCTTCCTCCAGCCTCCCCCTGCGGGGGAGTGATTTCAGATACTGGTCTTTCTTTCATCCTCTTCTCCGCGATTTTCTGTATAAGCGATTTATTTCGCTGGCACTCGCCTCATCTAATTTTTGTTTTTCACTAAACTCCTCCTAAACGACAGCACCGATTTCGATGAAATTTTTTGTGGGGGCTCAAGTAAATTCGAGAATGGTTTAGATTCACAATTCGGTCCGATATCGCAATTAGTTCAAAATATATTAATTAAAAACATTCAAAAAATACAACTTAACATTCACCTGCATTGTTGTAATAACGCTATTGTTATAAACAAGTAATATATAAAAAAATTTTAAATCAATTCTTACTTAGATCAACCAAGAAAAAATTTATTTTAGCTACTTTTTATTAAATAGTTGCAATCAATATAAGTATGTATATACATATGACAGAATCACAACATTAAGTGGTAATTAATTTTTATTAATTATCATTGAGAAGTATCGTATTCTCATCCAAAACAATCGTGTATATAAAATTTCCTTTCAACTGAATGCTTTAACACGTGAGAGAAAAACCTTTTCAAATTTTGACAGAAGTCGCCAACGTGGCTGTATTTGTAATTTTTTAAATAATTAGATTTAATCGATTAACTTTTATTAATTATAATTAAATTATTGTATTGTCATCCAAAGTAATCATGTACATTACATTTCAGCTGAATTGAGCGCTTTAAAATGTATTTTATTAACGACTAAATTTCCACCAAGATAAATAAATAAATAAACAAACAAATAAAATATGTATAGAGATCGTGAGCTAATAATATTAATTGAAAAAGACGTAAGTTGGCGTCGAAAATAGATTTTCAGCCAAATTGGCCAAACCCGATCTTTATTACGAAAATGCAGACGCTTCAAGCTTTTTAGCGTTTTTAATTAATATATTTTCGAATAATCTTTATATATGTAATTCTTTTGTGCGTGTGTACGTAACTGAACTCCTCCTAAACGGCTGGACCGATTTTGATGAAAGTTTTTGTTTGTTCCAGTGAACTCGAGAATGGTTTAGATTTATAATTCCGTTTAGAAATGTTTATTTAATTAATTTTTTATTTATAAATTGTTGATCTTGGAATGTTTTACATTGGATCCGGCAGACTGCGCTATGATCGCAGTATCGAGAGAATATTGAAAAATCTTTTAGTATAATTCATGTTGGTCCCGACAGTTGGTGCTGTGATCATTTCAGGAAAGTATTTTGTCACTTCGTGTTATTATTTTGTTGAAATAAATCGTGTTTTAATTAAATTATTACATTCAGATGTAATTAGTGTTTGAAATTTTACTCAAAACGGTCCAGATTGTTAAAGCTTATTCATAAAAATTTGGAATTTTTGAATTTAAGATGTGTGTACAGGACAACGTCTGTCGGGTCCTCTAGTTTTTATGTAAAAAATCATTTAATATATTTATTTTATATATTTTTTATTATAAATATTATTTATTAATATAAAATATATTTATAAAATTTAATATAATTATTTATATAATTACAGTAATTTTTTTACTTTATAAAATGCAAAATAATTACGTAAAATATGATTTAATATTTAATAAACCTTTCATAAATAAACTTATTTAATTAAAAAAGATAATTGAATGAATTGAAGAAAAAAAGTTGTTCGCGTGGAATCGAACCCTGACCTCACGCATAGTAAGCAAACGATTTGCCAACCAAGCTACAGAATCGTTGGATGAAATCAAAATTTATTTGTATAAAAGCTAAGCATGAATTTCGAAGGCAAATTTCTCCGAGTTGACTGGCCATTCGGTGGAGTTACATTGAGGGGTGAACACCCTAAAGGAGTACTAATATTACACTAAGTCTGGATCCCAAATGAACTTCCTTAGCTGTGCCCTCTCCTAGTCAGTAGAATTCATTCATTAAAAGGAATACTTTTCATAAAAGCGATGAAGGTTTTTTTAAAAAAACAGAAGTAGGGAAAGCACAACGTTAGAACGTTTACAGTAAAATAAATCAAATTATTGTGTTTAAAAATGCGTTATTTCACCATCATGTGCGTAATAAATTAATGATTCGCAATTTGGTTCATGGTTAAAACATTCTAATATATATCCTGGATCATGTATAAAAGTTTAATGTACCACAATAAAATGTGGCAAAATAGTAATTTTAAAATCAAGACTCATTTAACTCATCACTTTAACAGGTGATGCCTATTTTTTTTAGTGTTTTTGCAAAACTTGAGACAATTACAATATGAAGGAGTTTATCAGAGATTGGTTGTTAAGCTTATTTTCTATTTCTTAAATTATATAGAATATGAAAATCTTATACATGTAGGTAATCGTCTATCAAGCTCCTTTGGAAAAAGATAATTTGTCCCTCAGCCAAGTGTAAAGGTTTTTTTTATCAATGTGTAGCTTTTGCATGCATTTTTTCTCCATTTCTTCAGATGTACTTTATTATTGCTTAAATTATAATAACAGAAAACATATGAGAAAATAGAGAGAGATATTATTACACGACAAAAAACAACTGAAATCAGTAACAATAATTGTACAGTTTGCAAATGTTTTATCATTGGCGCCAAATGATTTGACAGGTTTTTATCCCGCCTTTTTCTAAACGTTCACGTTTACGCAATTGCATTTGTGGTGACCCCCCTGGGTCTCACCTTGAACACCAAGATTAATTTGAGGCAAAGAACCACTAAGAGCCATTTTGAATAATAATAATATTTATTTATTATTATAATTTTCTCAAAAAAATCTCTGATAACATATAATAATATTATGTTACGTCGCTTAAAGGGATTCGCCTTTATATTAAATTAAATTACTAAGAATGCAATTAATTAATAACTAAGCTCAAGCTCAAATAAGATCTACCGAAATAGGAGATCCGAGAAATACACGTACTCGAATTCTTAACTTTCATTAACTTTAACTAAGTTGCTTAAACTGACGCTTATTTTAAGCGTACGTAAATTATATTAACCGCTGGCTTATATCAGCTTTCTGGTACGTCTAGCAGCACGACGTCTTGACGAATCTAATCTCCTTGAATACGTTTAAAGTTGCTGGCTCAATAGCCTTCCATCAACTCGCTATCTCGCAACGCTCGACTTAAATACCTTATCTAATTTAAATATCCCGTTCATCTTTTTGGAGTTGATTGGAAATAAACGCGAATTTATATTCCCCAAAAAGACGCCTAAGAAGATTAATGGAAAGGTTCCGTACAGATTCGTCACACATTCCGTATGCGTTCTATTTTGACATTTTGTATACAAAATGCAGATAGGTTATAATTAAATACGACAATCTCTAATTTTAAAATGGAGAAAAATATTTTCCTTAGTCGTAAAAGGGTTAAGGACATTTTACTGAAAGTACAAAAGCTGTTTTTTATGCATAATTGTCCACACACTTCGTAAAAATAGTAAGCCACTTTATATTCAACTTTATTTTTAATTCCTTTAGAATTTTTATATCTACATGCTACCATTTAAAAAGCAAAGTTGTTACAAATTCGTTATACCCTGACTAACGCGATTTTCAAATCTCGACTCCCTCTTTTTTCATCCCTGCATCAAGAAGTTGTCGATATTGCCAGGCAAATAAGTTTAAAAGTGGACAGTTCAAGAACTGCTGGATTCTCACAATCAAGATGCTGACTTGGAAATGCATGAGACATTGAAGAAGTTTGAGTCTCAGTCAGAACATTGGGAATTGACATAAAGCCTCAGTTTAACTGAAAAAGAAAATATTGACTCCAACAAAGAGCGTACTTTTTCAACAAAACAAGGAATACAAAAATTACTAGCATGCTGTGAGGAAATTTCATCCTCAGACTACTTTGTCATATTTTACAAAACCTTCTACAACAAAATTCCTTTGTTTTGTCATTTTTTATTTGTGTTATCTTAATTTTTATTAAGCCTATTTTTCTAAATTATTATTTTTTTTTCGTCTCCGGCCCCAACTGAAGATAATTTTTATGCGAAATTATATACCGACTTACACGAATTCGATTTACGCAGTTATCACTCAGTCCTACCTATCGCGTAAGTTGGAGATATTACTGTATGTACACGCATATGTTATTTATGGATTTTATTTGGAATCAATTTTTCAAACATATATTTTTGAAATCTGCGGACTGAAATTTCAAAAATTGAAAACATGAATATGAATGTATAACACTCATTAAAAGATCTTTAAACAGTCAGAAAAATGGAACGTAACTGTTGCAGAAAGATTTTACCTGCATAAAATTGTCATCAGAAGAAAGAATCTTCGACTAACCCAGTAAAGAATGCTAATTAAACCTAAACCGGAAGTACAGAATAGTATAACACATACTTGTTTTCTGAGGCAATGAATATTGTTCCAACAGTAAACCCATTAAAAGTAATAAATGATAGCAAAATCCGCATGGAACGGTTTCAATGAATATAAAAATATAACGAGGTGAACTCTGCAATAAATCAATTATATCCTGATGCAGTAGTGAACATAAATTATTAATCGAATCTATAGGAGTAGAAAAATCTTTGGTTTCGATAAACTTTTACAGTAGCACCTCTTATCGAATAAATCTCAATTAAAGCTTAATTGTAAATTAATTCAGCTTGTATTAATTAACTTACAGTAAATCAAGTTACATGTTTCCTCATAAGCACAATAATACAGTTTTGGTGATTAGTCTTTTCGAACCTACAGGAGTAACTAACTCCAGATAACAAATTATGTATTTAATATCATTATTGTATCGCGTATTAAATGATCAATAAATCTTCCATGCTCACTAGGGTTAAAAATATCTTTTTATTTATTACGTATACAATGTATGCATCTAGAAAAAAAGAATGAATAATTAATTAAAAAAATAAGCAATGTCTTATGATTCGTTTCAGCAAGGATCTGACACCCAGCCACACCATTTTCGGAACATTTTAGAAATTTGGATTGGAGTTACGTGGTTTTTGAGATAAATTTGTGAAACATAGCTAAACATTTTTGATTAAGTAATAAGAATTAATTAATGATAATTAACGAACATCATAAATATTTTTTAAAAATATCTATGCTTACAAAATATGTAATGAAATTTATTCGAAAACGATGGAAAAAAGTCGTAGAATAATTAGATGAATGTGAATTTTGTTTCATTTCAAAATTCTGTTTCAGGAGAGAATTTACAATCCTACATTATTTTATTGCTATATATATATATATATATATATATATACATTAGCAATTTTTCCCCTCAAAATTAAATTGAGAATATTATTAAATAACAAAATTCCAAGATCAATCGTCAATTAAACCTTTAAGCAAATGTGGCGCATTATTTTGAATATTAATACAGAAAAGTAAAAGTTTCTATTTTTTTACGAGTTCTGTCAATTAAACATATTTCAGGAATGTAATATTGTAAATGTAAGGAAATTTTTAAAAAAACTAGTTTCTTTTAAAATACTCTAATCTTTGGTTCTATAGGCTATGTATCAAAACTTAGAGGCCCAAAAATTTATTCGTTCCAAATTTCCATTCGTTTAATTCCATTAAATTTTTCAGGATAAAGGGAATTAAGTATTGTTGAATTCATATACATACGTTAAAGTTCATATTAAATCATCTTTAATTTTTAAAAAATATTAACACTTTTTTATATTTATTAGATTCATGAACTTCTAAAAAATAATTTTCTTTAAATGGAATTTTTTTTCGAAGAATAACACAAAGAATGTTTCAAATAATTTATGATCCAAATGTCATTCGAATCTGATAGTCCTAAAAATATAATCGGGAACGACCGTAAGAGGACCATATATTAGATTACATCCTAGCAAATAGGATTCATGATATTTTCTTCGTTTTTGAACTGTGTGTGCCTAGTGGCGGGAAATTCATGGTATTTTGGATTCAGAGGCTTGGAACTTCAATTAAGATTCGGGGAATTCAAACAAATATTTTTTGTATAAAAAATTATGTTACAATTCTCTGCTTTCCGTAAATGTATTTGATAATTTACATTTTTTCATAATATCATTCTTTCAATCATTTGTGTTTATATATACACTAACGGGAAAAAAAATCCCAACACCAAGAAAGTCTTATGTTATGTAAACGAAGTTTGGTAGGCGTGTTTATACATTTGAAAGATGACATCGCGTCAAATGTCACGCTTAAGTATGGCGCTAGCAGCGAAACTCAGAACTTGCACAAATCAGGGGTACTTTAAATGCCTGCGTTTGTGAGCGTTATTTGTCTGTGAAATTTGATGTTATACAAGAATGCTTTTAATTTCCAGTTTGACAGAATGAAGTGTCAAATCTCTGCGAAAGTTCTGAAGGATACCCGTTCCCTTTTTTGCCAAAAGTCTGCCCTCTCATTTCCCCAAAGACCACAGTGGGATGGTACCCATTGAAAGACGATCTTTCCTTTTATCTTTCCCAGGAGTTCTCTACAGTTCTGCACACGTAAACAATTATTCTCATTATAGTTGGATAAAGCCTGAAGGGCAGAAGTAGAATCTGAAAGAATTACAGCTCTTTCAATGGGGGAAGACGAACAGCAAGTTGCTGAAGGGCTATTCAACCTCACCATCAAAGTGAGTTGTCAAAGGACCGGCGTGTAAATCGAAGGAGAAGAGGTGACTAAAAACACCAATGCCAGCGCCTTGGGCAAAGTCCAAGAGTGAGCCATCTGTGTAAATGTGAAGCCACTCCTCCGGTGGGAAGCGGGTATTGATAGTTTCCAAAGCTATAGCGTGAAGAGCAGTTGGACTTAGATCACGTTTTCTCACATCAGAACAAGGTCCAATCTGATGTCGAGTATTGCGTAGTCGAGTGGGTTAGCAAAAGACAGTAATTCAAAGGGCACATCATTAATGACTTTATATTGAATGTTCTCACGAACACATTGAATAAAGCCCTTTTGAGTCTTAAGATTACGTCCTCCATCGGAATCATAGTCCCGCCAGAATGAATTATTTGGGAGTCTAATATAAGTCTATTGAAGAGAATAGCAGCATTCTTCTGAATTATATTAGTGAATGGCTGAAGGTCGCAAAGTAACTGCATGGCAAGTACTGGAGTAGTTTTAACTCCGCCAGTGATCATGCGAAGGGCTTGGTTATGGAAAGTGTCAAGAAGTTTTCTAACGTTCTCTGAGGCAGAGATCAGCACCTCATTGCAATAATTTAGAACTGGTTGAATATATGTCTTGTAAGTTGTATTTAAGGTATCCCTATTGCATCCCCATTTAACTCCGGTCAATCTTTTAAGAATGGAGAGTCGCTTTCTTGCCTTAGAAACAACAAGCTCAGCATGTTTAGTCCATTTCAATTTGTTATCAAGAGCGCAACCCAAATAAATTGAAACATCACTCTGTTGAACAGGCATACCGTTATAAACCAATTGGGAACTGAATGGTTGTCTATTTAAAGTGAAGAACTGACAAGTAGTCTTCTTTAGGTTTACAGTCATATTATTTTCAATACACCAAAGGTGTAATCTTTCAAGGGTCAGATTTAGGATGATATTTCGTTTGGACTGATCCCTCTTTGGTGTGCTGCACCAGATGGCAAGGTCATCCGCAAATAGAGCCGTATTGGTCAGTCCATCAGATGCCAAGAGATCAGGAAGATCATTAATAAAGATGTTGAATAAGATAGGACTAATCACAGTGCCTTGGGGCAGGCCAGTTTCACTTTGTTTAAAACTGGAAATAGCATTTCCAAAACGAACGGCCGAGAAACGCTGAGAAATGAAGTTCCTTATCCACATAAGCATACTATTGCACACACCCAGGGTCATACATTTTTGAATACATTTAAGCCGCCAAACTTTATCAAAGGCTGCTTCAAAATCCACAAATAGGGCAAGAGCAGAGTGTCTCTGATCAAGGGCGTCCTTGATGGACTGGTCAAGAAAAACAACTTGTTGGTTTGTGGACTGACATTTTCTAAAGCCAGCCTGAGAAGAGGTCAGGAGATTATTAGTTTCGAGGTACCAGTCGAGTCGAGAAGTGATCATTCTTTCCATGACCTTAGATAAGATACTTGTTAGTGAGATGGGGCAATAACTGTTTAAATCATCCAGAGGTTTGTTCTTTTTAGGAATAGGAACAATTATTGCCTTCTTCCAGATTGCAGGCACACCATACTTCCAGCTATGGTTATACAGTGTCAAAAGCACAGAAAGTGCATTACAGCGAAGGTGTTTCAAAAATTCAGGGTGAAAATTATATGGTCCGGGACTCTTAGCACACCTTATGTGCCCAACAGCCTCTCTTAGCTCTGAAATACTAAAATTTCGATGGAAAATCTCATGTCCATGAGATTGAGACCAAGCAATATTACGGATTTCTCGCCCAATAATTTTGTCTGGTCTTAAGGCTCTTTTTTAGGCGTTGTTTAGTTGAATAAAATGAATTAAAGGAGTTGGAAATATCCATGTCGTTAGTTAAAACACGATTACCGACTCTCAAAGGTTCCGTCGAAGAAGTATTCGCCCTATTCTGAATCTTGTTTACAAAATTAAAAACCTTTTTTCCATCCTTCCTGTAATCGATTTTTGTTATAAAATTATTGAAACAATTACGTTTCGCGGTAAGAATTTCCTTTCGAAGGAGGGCGACACAAATTAAGAAATTGTTTTCAATGAAATCAAACTGCCTTAGAAATCTTATAACCAAGAGAAATATAATGGAATACAGTAAGAGAAAAATTACTAATCACAAACATACTTGCATTTGGGAGATTACAAACATTCAGATTTTAAGATTGAAGGAAGTGGACATTAGAATTAAATATACAATATTAAATACACACTTATCACAGTAGAATATTTATATTGACCTGATCATGTAATCCAAGACTTAAACAGACAAGTCTTGAGCTAACAAGTTTCCAAATAGCTAAATGCAGCCCATTTACCCAAAGAATACCCCCTTTATGTTTCCTTCATACATCTCTCATCAAAACTGAATAAAAATCATGACAATCTTAAATTTTGAAATATATAGCAAACTCTTAAAGTTTTGATAATATTCTTGATTTCTGAATGTGAATCAATATTTATTATGTGTTTTGAAATCTGTGATGTAGCTTTAAGAAAAGGCATCAAGATGTAACACAACAAAAGTGAGGCATATGAGTAGTGAGAAGGCTAAAAAACATTTATATTTTGCCTAGTTACATATTCTCAATGCTGTTGGTACTTATGCCACCTGATCGACAGTTACATCAGAGTAAGGGCTAGATTTTTATACCTGTCGTTTACCTAAGCTTTGAGCACCATGACAGTACGATTTTGCTCAGTTCCACCCCAATTTTAAGGGAGAGCACCCTGGGCGTGGTCTCTTCCCCTTCCACCAACCTTACGAGAGGACTTGTGGCTCGACGACTATTTTAGAGTACCCCTGTTGCGAACGCACTATACATTTACAAACATCCATGCCTTCTGCGAGATTCCAACCCAGGCCCTACGACACTGTAGTCAGCGTCATTAACTACTACACCGGATAGGCGGCTCATATTTTCAATAGTTGTGAAAAATCATTTTTATCTTATAAGTTCACTCTAAATTATATTAAGTGACTTAAGAGAGACAATATAATACAAATCACCAAGAATATTTGAGACAGTAGCGCACACAGGAATTTTTCAAGGGGGAGGTCGAAAGTTCACCATTCTTGTATCATGCTCCTTTTGATTTGGGGGAACAAAATACAGTAAAAAACTAATTATTGAATAAATAATTAGCATTAATTAATAAAATTAATCATTAATAACAAATACTTAATTGAATTTTTCGTACTTAGAATTATAATCAATGGGGGAAAAAATCAAGGGCTTTGGGGAGGGGTCCGGACCCCCTTGCGTGTGCCACTGATTTGAGATATCTACCAATGTTTTCCAAATAATTCCAATCATGTGCATAAAAAGAATTATTAACAGCAAAATCCTTTTAAAAAAAAAGTTCAATAAAAGAAAGCATATTTTCAATGCACTCTAGAAGGTTAGCACAAAAAAGATATGCTTTACTTCAAATATGATAATAAGTATTCTAAGAACTTTAAAGAAAAGTTGATTAAAATTGATTTCCCAAAATTGACATCAGTTTCAAACATATAATATAATTTTCAAAATATGTATTTTTTAAAAAATTAATTCTATTCTGTGTGATAAATTTTGAAATATTCTTTAACTAGCATGCTTTTGATTGAGAAAGCAAATGTTTACCTGCAATTATTTAAATTTCTAAAGTTTTCTTCAGCTTAACTTTTTATGATTAATATTTTCCTAAAATAAAATTTCAGTGCATCTTCCTTCAAAATATTTTGAAAAGCATCAATATGTTAACACATTTGAAGAAAAATTATAATTTTCTAAAAACAGAAATAACTTCCAACTTATGACACGGCAAATACTCATACAGCCATAGTTACACTTGTCAAACAGATAAGTCAATATACATTTCTGTAGATAGTAATAAATCATTTTAATAAATGAGTGAATATCAGTATCACCTTGTTCAGCTACACGAGGGGTTTTGGTGACGGACCTCGCAATTTTGAACCATGGTCAAGTGACGAGGACGACACCTGAGCTCTGGCACCCCCCTCTTCTAACTACCACACCACACAACAGGAGGACGTTTGACCTCTCGACAGATTTAACGTACATCTCTTCCCTACAAGGCGGATCTTCAGACACACTAGACTCGAACTCATGACATGCCTGCCACGAGTCTGTTACCTTGGACACACATAATTTTAATGAAATAATCTAATTAGCATACACCATAAAGTACATGCTCATGCAATACTTGATATATATTTAGCGTTACTTAATATTTGAATAAAGGACTTGACCAGAAAGTATTATTTCATGGAATCTTTAATCTGGTATTTAAAACTGAAATAATAATGATAAATGTGAGGGGGAATAACAACTTGTACAGGGAATAAAAAATGTGCTGTAGTTTTAACTACTCATAAAAATAAAAGTAATGTTGAAAAATATATTTAACATTATCAACAGAATTTAGATTCACATAAAAGATTATGTTTTATAACCTAGAAGAAACAGCAGGTTTTGAAATGCTGTTCTATATAAAAATTTAAACTTTTTATTTTTTTAACATGAAAAAAATTAAACAAATATATTAATTTTATGTGGAATAACATTGTTTATTCTGTGATAACTTATAAGATATATATTCAAGAGCAAAATTTTAATAATTGCCACACATATATATAAGTTTCAAAGTTGAAAAGATTATAAGTTTTTCATAGTTTCTTAGCAACAGAAGATTTACAGATTTAAATGACTTTTATAAATAAGTATGCAATTTAATTAGTTTCATTGCTATTTATGACAAATAAAATGTTAATATTTTGCTAGAAATATATTTGAATAAAGTTTATACAAAATATATTCTACTCCAATATCAAGCATTTTAAAGGATAAAAATCAAGATAATAAACTTATTAAAAGTCAGTACTACTTTTATGAAGGGTTAAAAGCAAGCTTAGATAATTTTTAAAAAATATTTGAATAAAGATATCAAAATGGCTTGTGAGGGTGTAGAGTACAAATAACACACCACTATATATATATAGTTAATTCATATCAAATTTCAAAACATATATAATTGTACTTTTTATAGCATTTCCATTAATACACATACATTTTCAAACTTCTAAGCTCTTAACAAAGAGATTTGCCACTTATTTTTAAGTTAATATTTTACAAATATGGAAATGAAAGAAGGAAAAGTAACATAGAAAAAATAACATATATGGAAGATATTGATACACTAATGGAATTTATAAAAAAAAGCAAGCACAGGAAACAATTTTTCTAAAGAACAAATTTTGATTAAATGTGTACATATATTTAGAATAAATAGTTTTACAAGTAATCTGCCAGAATAATTTATTACAATAAAACCAGAAAAGAAAAACTAATATAGCAAAATATACATATAGATATTTTATCAAATGATGCAAGTTTCAAACTTTTTCTGTATGAAAATATTAAAATGTGAGATTCCAATATTTTATCATTATAATTTGGTTGAAATATTCCATCTATCATCAGAAAATACACCTTTATGTAGTCTAATGTTTTCTGTTGATGATGTTGTATCCACGACAGGACCCAATCAGATAGTACCATGAGCCCAGATGACTGTTCTGATAATCTGTTCAATGTTGTCCTCTAGGGGGAACCCGT
The DNA here is from genome assembly GCA_019973935.1 of Trichonephila clavipes. Classification (NCBI taxonomy): domain Eukaryota; kingdom Metazoa; phylum Arthropoda; class Arachnida; order Araneae; family Nephilidae; genus Trichonephila; species Trichonephila clavipes. Next base: position 481,763 of record BMAU01011417.1, read on the forward strand.
AACCCCCAAAGAGCACGTCCCCGGGCGGCGGATCGGGAAGCGCCTCCATCGGTCGTAGAGGGGAAATAAAATGCCCTCCGCGGACCAACAGGCAGAAGTCTACAGCCTCCTTGAGGCAATGGCATGCCTTTTCCATGATGGTTCTGAATGTTTTCTGTTGCTATAATAAATTGTATAAATCATGCGAAATTGGAGGATAAGACTTCAAATAAATAGGACAAAACACTGTGTTCCGGAATCCTTAAAATAAAATAAAAGGAAGGAAGCGGGGATGTACAAAAATGGATAGTAGGCAAAATTAATTTTAGAGCAAATATTGAATTTAAACAGTAACTATATTTTTAGAAATCAAATCCAGCAGAGAGAACTTCGTAAAATTACTGTTTTATTGCAATAGATCATAATTTCTACAATTGAGCAAACTGTCCCAAGTAATGATGTAGTGCAGAGGTGCCACTCAATGCATTGGCACACAATATGTAATTAAATATGAAATTTTCTCTGGATAGAGGAGCAGAGAAGAGATGCCAAGTGTCAGGAGGTACATATTACATTTTTCTTGTTCTTTTATACATGTTTAATATAATGTGTTATTCGAAATAAACCTGCATTTTTATGAATTTTAATTTTCTTTGTTGCCCACCTTAAGTTAAACTTTGTTTATTCGGACCAAGTTAGCCTTTGAGTTTGACATCCTTGATATAGTGTCTTATTTTCAGCCTATATGTAGACACAAAAGCCAGTAACATATCATGTACAAATTTATTTTTATATACATATGTGTAATGGAGAAATTCAATTTTAGTTTAGAATCCTTTCATTACTACTCAGTGAAATCACTTCAGAGTTCTCTTTTTATGTAATATTTTTCTTTCTTACAAGTTAAAATAATTTTTTGTTTCATATCAAATACAAAATTAATTGTATAACAACTCCTTTGTCTTTTTCATTAGGAATACAAGATATAATACATTTTAACTAATGATTTGTTACATCGGATATTTTCCGATTAATTTTAATAATCATCGCAAAATAGTAATGCCCTTTTTAAATGAATCTTAAATGAAGAGCTTAAAATTAATTTCAATATGTATAAACTTTTTATCCAAAGAAAAAAAATTTTTTTTTAAACTTACAAAATAATGACTTTAAATAATTCACATAATTTAACAAAAAGCAGTAAACCACATCAAGAATTCTTGTAATTGTTACATTGCCACTGCTTCAAAATTGGATGATTTATTAAATTAGGAAAAACATGTGCATGAAGACATCATGTATGTAATACACATACATGATGTCTTCATGCACAATGTTTTCAGAGTGGTGATTTTTATAACTAAAGAGTTGTAAAAGTTTTTATCACTCAATAATTGAATTATTTTCAAACTCTTAAGAAAATACAGAAATATATTAAAATTAATTTAAAAAGAATTATGCAAATGAATGTTTATGCTAATAAAGTGAGCATCACATGGCAATAAACATAATAAAAATATATTAAACTATATTTATAAGACTGAATTATTCCATAAAACATTAATCATTTTTTATCTACTTAATGTAAGCTATTGTATTTTGATTATAAATTATATTGTGTTAATAAACAAATTATAACAAGTTTCCAAAACTCATTTTATCATCCTACTATAAATATATTGAAGAAATTTAATTATAATTTCAGATGTATAATATGATAAAAAGATTTAAAAACACCATTTCAAACAGTTGTCATTTATACAGAATGGAAGAAAATTTAATGAATTTTCAATAAAATGGAAAAAATAAATGTGCATACATGAAAAGTAGTGATTTTGATCTTTAAACTGAAGTATCATTACAAAATGATTTAGGATATAAAAGGATTAATAGGAATATTGTTTATGAAATTCATATATTAAATGCATAAGTTGTCATTGGAAATCTTTAAAGGAAAAAAAGTCAAAAACATATTTTTGTGAATAAAATAATTTCAAAGGCAAAAGTAAAAAGTTAAAAAAATACATTTATTCACAATATGTACAATAATACAAATTCTTCTCAACCTCACATTTCTCCACACTGTGAAATAATAACAGGTATTTTAGGTTTATTATTTGGGCCAGTTGGGACATTTTCTATTTTACGCATGACCAATAAGCCATCCAAAATACGACCTATAAAATAATTCAATAAAAAATAAAACTAATAACTAATTAAAATCCATATGTACAAACATGCTTAAGGTACAAATATTAAAAATAAACACAAAGATATTAATTCATAAAACTTGTGAAATAGACCGAACATTTATTCTACTGAAAACAAAAAAGTATAATTATTTATTTATTTTGCATTAGACTAATTCTAAAAGCAATCATGAACCAAGTCATTTAAGTTAAAGGGAGTGGAAAAAAAGAAAAGAGGACAAGAGTATATTTTTAAATGATTCTTTAACTTAGTTTTAATGTGTTGTTTTTTCATGTTTTCTAAAATGCTTTCCATTAATCAGTACTTTGTTGCAAAAAGGTTAAAAAAACACATGTTAAGCAAATTTTTAATTTGATTTGATATCGTAAATATTTGTAATTTTTCAGAGAACTTACACGTTTTTAAAGTATGAAAAGTGCACAACATTCTCTCTTTACATATAGATGAGGTTTTGAATTGATTGATTGAATATTAACGTCGCACTGTTCAACTACATGAGGGCTTTTGGCGACGGACCACGTAATTTTGAACCATGGTCAAGTGACGTGGACGACACCTGAGCTGGCACCCCCCTCTCCTAACTACCACACCACACCAATGGGAGGACGTTTCAGCTCTCGACAGATTTAACGTGCATCGCTGCCCTAAACGGCGGGTCTTTAGTGGTACTGGGCTCGAACCCGTGACAAAGCAAGCCACGGTCCGATACCTATACCACTCGGCTACCGCGGCCACGATGAGGTTTTGAAAAAGACCATATCATTGACAATTTAAATACTTCTACAATATGCTTAATTTAAAAAAAAAAGGACAGACAACCAACAGGTTTTACAATTCCCCCAGTACAAGTATTTCTTTCTTATATCAGTCCTATAACAACTATCACTAAATGATTGAGTAAAACTAAAATTTTAAAAGTAATCTTATAAAAAGAACAAATTGAATATCTTTCAAAAAGTATTAGTCAAACTTAGATGACATCTCTAATTATCTTGCAATAATAACATATTTGGGAATGAATTCGATATACTGCATTAAACATCAACAATATAAATATTTTGAATACATGAAAAATACATATAATAATGTATAAGAAGAATTATAATAAATAATTAAAATGAGAATGATTAAATTATAAAAAAAAAGTGGAAGATTAACAACAGTTCTGACATACTTAAAAAAATTTATAATATCCATATAAAAACATTTAAAATATAGAATTGTCAATATAAATAGCAATACACATACAAATTTATGTTTCATAATTTATCTTACATGCATAAATAAAACAGAATTCAGCACTATCACATTGAATTTGACAGGCAAATAACAATTGCATTCCCACTTTGTACAGATCAAAACAATTTTATTTAAAAATTTCTAAAAATTACAGAAGATATTTAATGTTTTAAAAATATACTCTCAAATTTTAAGAAAATTAAAGATATTTAGATAAAATATGTAACTCACCAAATACTACATGTTTTCCATCTAAGAAATCACATTTAGCACATGTTATGAAAAACTGGCAGCCATTAGTATCTTTTCCACTATTTGCCTAAAAGAATATTCAAAATTTAATGAATTATAACAAATAATTCTAATATATACATTATCAATAAAATATCTTTGATATTAAACTGGTCTAAAATGTTTTCTTTTATTAGATATGAAAAATATTAGGTTAAAAGCACAAGATAGCAAAATAAAAAACTTAGAAGTAACTAAGTTATAAGAACATAAGAAATGAACTTAGATGGCATCTCTCTTAAACCTTAACTGCTGAGAAAAAGTTACAAAATTCACCCTCCACTCTTCAGTGTGACATATTTTTTCCCACAGGCACACATTATTATGTGTTTTATTGAGAAAAAAGAAGAGGCATGTTTTGCAAACTCAAAACTGTTTGCTTTCCCTTAAAAAAAAAAAGGAAAATACCAAAACTTAATGTTTAGAACTACAGTATAATATTAAAAAAAAAAAATGTTACTACAACTTGGTTGTAGTATGATATATCCTGAAACATGGTTGAACACATAAGGGGTTTCAGGGGTGTTAACTTTGTCTCGAGGACTGAAGATATAAACAATTTTCAGATAGATATAATTCTTTGAAATTAAAATTAAATAATTTGAATCTTTTACACATTTATAATGATAATTAAGTTTTAGGTTGCACAAGATATTTTCTAAAATAGTAGCTCTAATTACTAGCAATAAGTTGATTTATAAAGTTGAATATACCTTTATTACACTGCAGCTATTATATAATTCAAACTCAATGGCACAACAGCCCATGAGGGCCAGGGCCTACTGTGCCCATCCCAGTATACATGACCAATGGGCGCTGAGATGCATGAGCAGATGTCCTGATCAGGTGGTCAGTCTAAAGAAAGACCCCCAGTATTGAAGTCCCCAAGCAAGCTTGGTACTCATTTATTGACCCATCGCATTTTTATGTAAAAAGAATAATAAATCATATTTTTTAAAAAGTAAAAAATTACATTTTTAAAAATTTTTGAAATGCAAAAGACATACAATATTAAAGTTAGGTAGGGTTTAAAATATAAGATACATCTTATAATTCTATACAGTTTTATACATCAAAGAGACTACTATTTTAGGAAATAACATGTGCAACATAACATTTATTTAATATTTATTACAGAAATGTTTACTTTCATATGCTTACAATTTTTAAAATTATGATTATATATTTTAAACATTTTGCACTTTTTTGAAAACTTATTCCTTCATAAATAATGTGTAAAATTATTTAATTTTAATTTCAAAGAATTGTATATATTTGAAAATTGTTTATATTTTCAGACCTTAAGAAAAATTAACACCCATGAGACCCCACAAACCAACATCATATTCAGTGCACTGATATCAAGATTAATGGCAAATATTTTTCCTTGAACAAACAACACATTTTCTTGTTGCACTTTCTTCAAAATTAACACCAGATAGAACGTTAAAAAAAAAATCTACTCAAATAGAAAAACAAGCAATACTGCTAGCTGTGAATTTCATAATTCCTGGAATACACACTTTAAAATTGCCCTTCTCTTCTCTGAAATTAGCAAATGCTGTCATTTTACTATATTCCAAAGCCATGGGACTAATTTTAAACATAGCAGCACAATGCAAAGAAATGTACTTTGGAAGGATGGATATATAAGTCAGGGACATTTCATATAGCTGTTGAGTCAAATGGATATATATTTAAGGGGTCAATACAGTGATTTTCAACCTTTTTTTATTGTTGCTGTGCACTTTTAACAATTTCAAAATCTGGCAGCACACTAACGGTAAAATAAGTTTAAAAGAATTTTACTTATCTGCAATACACTATGTAAAATAGTTTATGATAGTAATTTTTAGTGTTAAATAAAATAATATGTACAACAAAATGTTTATTGAGTAATTAATTACAAATTAATTATAAGAATACATTTAATGCAAAATTTGAGCTTGATGATTTTTGATAATTTTGTTTATATTGGGTCATAAAAATGATAATGTCATTATCATTTTGTCATCTACATTTTCATGTCTCAAAATGTTTTTAATTTGTTAATGCTGAAAATTTGAATTCATGCAAGTAAGATGTAGAAAACTGTAACAATATTTTTACAACTTTTTCAGCTATGAAATAATCGATTCTAATTTTAATCAAAATGAAGTAATTGGCTCTTCCCAAGGTTTTGAAATTAAATCTCAATTATAACTGAGAGCGAAGTTAGTTTTTCCTCTTCATTCAAAGTTATTTCATATACAGATGTATCTGAACACAAATGGATTCGAACCAATTAAATATTTTTAAATCCATCTATCCATGAAAGGATAAGTTAAATATATCATGAATATCCTTAGTTCATTTTTATAAAAAGGGCAAGAATAATTCAGCTCCAATTTTTTTTTTGCAGAGAGTATAATAAGTTTTCTAGCAGCACACAAAAGTGCCATGACACAGTGATGGAGAATCATTGGGTCAGTAAAATATGAAAATATTTAACAAAACCATGTTAGTTTATAAACATTGCAGAACCAAATAAGAATACCATAGAAAGTAATCCTGGTCCATCATGCTTGAGCTTAAAATTCTCATCAACAAAAGTGGTTGCACCATATATGCTCATAACACCAGTACCATCACCCTAAAGAAAAAGGAAATAAGAAACATACACATATGCATTAACTATTTTTTAAAGAGCCAAATGTAACTAAAATTAATTATTTCATCTTCACTCTAAGATGAAGATGAAAAGCTTCATTAAATTATTTCAATTCAATTCAACATTTCCATATTCAATAATTATCTAAATGAATTTTTAAAGCACAAACATAAATGCAATATACTTACATTCACAAAATCTCCACCTTGAATCATGAAATCTTTAATAACTCTAATAAAATATAAACCATATTTCAAATTAAGTAATCTTTTATTAACTAAAATGCTAATTTTTCATTTAAATTACTTCCATAAATTAGAAATATTAATATATCAAGATAGATGAATGACTCTAAATATATAATATGAAATTTAGCAAGAAGATGTAAATTAGAAATGATACAAAATTACATGAAATTTAGAGCTAAACAAATTAATTCAATCTTCGCATCTTTATGATAAAATGTCAAGAAACTCAATTGCAAAGAATTACCTGTGAAATATACAGCCTTTATAACCTATAGGTACACCATCTTTCTTATATTCACCAGTGCAAAATTGCCTGTAAAAAAATAGTCTCAATATAATTAAAAATTATGAGTGTAAAAATATATATATATTTACCAACTTTCTCTCTTACACACACAAAGTATGAAGCCAGCAAATTGTTTTATTCTTAAGCATGATCAACATATAGATGAGTCAAACAATGATTTCTGAAACTTTTAATTAAAGTTTCATGCTAAAACTGTTTAATAATTCACAGAACAAATCTCTGGCAATTACTAGAAAATACAATTTTTAACAAAAAAAAAATTCAACATTATAAAATTGTATAAAGTATAGGGTGATTTTTTTAGATGTATAGAACTTTAAATTGCAATAAAACAACGATGTATTATTCGATTGACATGAATTTTTTTTTATTCGAAAGATAATCTTGTGGCATTACATTTTAAATATGATTTATGGCATATGACTGCCATGGCTGGCTCGGATGTAGTCCAATCTGGCCTTCATCGTTTTTGAAGAAGTACGGACCAATGATTCCACCAGCCCATAAAGCGCACCAAACAGTCAAGTTTTTCAGGATGTAACGGTGTTTTGACATACACTTGTGGATTAGCTTCACTCCGAATGCGGCAGTTTTGTTTGTTGACGTAGTCATTCAACAAGAAGTGCGCTTCATCGCTAAACAAAATTCGCTTATGAAAATCGGGAACAACAACAATCTCGTTTTGGGCCCATTCGACGAATCTACGCTTTGCTTGATGATCGTTTTGATGAATTGACAAACCAAACTGAGAATAAATCACTTGACAGCTGTTAAACGGTCGCCATCTTGGAAAGTAATGCCAACTTAAACTTCTATACCTGGAAAAAAAACTCTTTATAATTATTTTGCTAATTTACTTATTTTAACGAGCTTTACAAATTTGCCATTGCAAAAGAGTATTTGCAAACACTTATGAATGAATTTACTCAACTACTCTACATGTAAAGTTTTAAACTTTTTTAGATTAGCATGTAATGGTTGGGTATTTGAACAAATATTGTCTATTTTCACAAGTCAGAGCTCAGTTCAAAACTAACTGCTTACATGTTAATACTATTGACTAATTTCCCCAAAACAAAAACAAAAAAGCATTGCTTAATCAAAAAATGCCACCAAATGCTAGCTTTGAATATTATTGTTCCAGAACACGTGCAGGGATGCTTTTCCATAGTTGCATATTAAGGCATTTGGTGATGGCTTTTAACTTGAAGAAACTGATGAAGAAAATGAATTAAGTTATATTTGTACATGCATAGAAGTAAGTATGGAGTAGAAGATTTAAGAAATCAGGGATACAAGATTGACACAATGCAACTTCTTTTTCTTTTCACAAAAGATTTTTCATCACACAAAACTGACTGATTCTATTCTTTGTTTTGTTGTCATTATGCACTCCACTTAAGTCTTAATGCCTTTAAAATTAAAATTCTACAGAATTAAAAGCCTGAATTAATTTCAGAATGAACATATAATTTTCCTCTGGTACAAATTCTGAATAATCTTCAACTTTATTCAGTTGTTGCATTTTAATTAGGTCACCAAATACATGTCAGTTGATGGAAAATATCTAATCAAGAAATAAATATCAACTGAGACTTTCAGCAAAAGACATAGCAAGAAATAAGGTATTTGTGAAGTAAATCGAGTATATGGAAATGAGGGTATTACCGAAAGTTAAATACACACATTTTAATTCCTTCAAGTATTTGTACACATGATGCTTTTTAGAAACATTGTATCTTGAATGTACTGTTTCCATTATTATTCATACGAATGTTAGTGTCAACACTTACAACTGACAAATATGTTTTAAAAAAGAAAGGGGTCATGGTAAATATTAACAATTTTGTATAAAGAATCATTAGATTAAATGGTTCACTCCTAGGAGAGCCCCCACCCTTGGCGCGAATTACTTTGGTTGGCGATAATTGCGCCGTCATGGTAACCTTGCTTTTAAATACAACATATGGCAACCCTAACTTTTTCTAGAATTTTCGTCATTTGTGGGCGCGCATTTCAAATTTCATTTTGTTGTTGGGCACCGGGTTGAAAGTATGGCTGCGCTTGTAAGTGAATACATGTTAGAATTTTTTACGTTATTGAATGCTAGAAGCAAGAAAGAATTGATTGAATGGTGTATGAAAGAAGGATTAATTGCTTCAAGTTATGAATGTCCTAAATGTAATGAGCAAATGGGATTAAATGAACGAAAGAGTGTTGTTTTGGATGGATTTGAATGGAGATGTCGAAAAAAAGGTGTGAATACGCATGATGTTTGCAGAAGTATAAGAAAGAATTCGTGGTTTTCCAATAGTAAGTTAATCGGCAATAAAACGTTTTCTCCGTAATCACACCAGCCACGCAGAAGGCATGTTTGACCATTACCTCGCTGAGTATTTATGGCGTCTCGTGATCACTCACTCAGCGACGAGACTTTCCAGAATTTTTTAAAAGCAGTTGTTACACTTTACCCTCCACTTGGGAGGGATCAACAATAAGAAAGTAAGTGCTGTTGTTATATTTTTGATCTTAAAAGTTAAATTTCTGTATTGTTTACATGTATTTTCATTGCGCATCCATCTTATACTGCTATATTTACTTGTCACCGTTGTCGGGTTTGCTTGGCGCCATTTCGTTTTCGCTTGGCGCTTTTTCCGGTTTGGCACAAAGGGTGGGGGCTCTCCTAGGAGTTTACCGATTAAATTTCTCAACACAAACAGTTTTTTCTTTAAAGCATGAAATGAACCTGAAAAGCACAGCAAATGTGATACAAGATTACAAATACACTAAATACCAATAGTCTGAAAATGTTAATTTGCTTAAGAATTAATGAGAGCAAGAACTGAACCCATAATCAATTCTCTAAAATCATAATTATGTCATAAAATTTATAAAGAAAGGAGGTAGGTACCCCAGCATATATCCCATGATATCCCTTTCACCTGCAATATATTTTAAATAGAACTTCAACAAATGCAATGGTTATCTATAAGAAAACTATGTAACATATACTATTACAAGCAAAACCTAGAATTCAAATTACCCCGAAATCTAAATTAAATACGTTTTTATAAAGAGAAAAGATTTTTGTAGCATGAAAAGTTCCCTCCATAAATAAAGATTTAATACACAATCTTTATTTTATAAAATACATGTACAGTCGGACCTCTATATAACGAATTCTCTAAATCCCCCCCAAAAAAGTTCGTTAGATGGAGTTTCACCTTTTAATATATTTCATAAACCACATAAAATAAATTTTAAGTTCGTAAACACTATATATTAAAAAAAGTAATTATTCATACCTTTTTGTAAATTAATATATACTTATTTTATGTATCTTAACTACCAAAAAAAGAAAAAAAAATTGCTTGTTTTTGAAAGTTTCTTGAAACCTTTATCTACTTCCTGAAAAATTTAATGTATTCCTTTGATGCTCAAGCACTTACGTTTTAACATTTTCGAGCTACAAGAAACAAAGTTACCAGTATGACTAATCAACACTACAAATGAACAAAGACTAGTTCAAGGACACAAGACAACTCCACTGAGGGTGAAAGGGGATATCGAAGATGCTTACTGTAAACTGGAAAATAGGGGTCAAAGGTTGCACTTGGATGAAACACAAAGAATTATATTGCTCTTGGCGAATTAGGAGCCTAATAAAAACCAGTTCAAAATTTATGACCACCATAAAATGTGTTGAAAGAGAGAATAACTTGAGATGCCCAGAAATATTTTAAAAATAGGGAGAAAAAAATTGAATCACAAGAGAAAAAATTCGTTATATAGAAAATGCACTTCGCTATAGAGAGGTTATTTTATGAAGAAAATCGTGAAATGTTCTTGGTTTCAGGGAAAGTTCGCAATATAGAGGTTCCTTATGTAAAGGGTCGACTGTATATTACAATACATGTATTTGTATTTTTATAGTAAATATTTTTACTATGTGTAATTTAACCAAGGAAGGTTAATGAGATATGAAGTAATAACCAAGACCACCAGTAAAAGTCAAACTCATTTAATATTACCTTGCCTCAACCCAGGAATACCGGAAAAAGAGAACAACAAGTCCCATGAACTTTGTTCACCATTAAGATTTAAGAGGAGAGGATCATACCCCTTAAATAAATTTAAAAGAATATTAATTGTACTAGATTAAAAGAAATTATTGACTAAGGAAGTATACTTATTATTTTAAGACACATATACACAAGACACATACACAGAACAAAATAAGCTATGCATATGCAATTACAATTACCCAGAATGAATTACAATTGATGGTGTGAATTTACAAGTGGGATTCTTACTTGAAAACAACAGCGTCAACTGCAAAACTATCACAAAAATTTAATTCATTTTATGTTTTGATATAAATAAGAAGAAACAATTAGCTGAAATTGGTTGGGATGAGCTACCCATAAACTTTTCAATAGTGACCATCACTAAGAATTAATATTTTCAGTTAAATAAAAAAATTTGGAAAACGTACGACACTTAAATAATTTGTTCATAACGATAAAAGTATTTTTTTTCTCTGCCACAATAGCACTTACCTAAAATTTTCCGCAGTTTTGGGGACAACATCAGCAAATAACTCCATTTTCATTCTACCAACTTCCTACAGTGGAGAAATTACTTAAAATATTATAATTTCATTTAATGGATTTAAAATTTGATATTTTGCATACTCTAATTATTTGAAGGCTTGAACAAATACTTTTTTAAGAAATAGTTATGCAAGTTTTCGCAACAATATATTAATATAAATATTTAGAATAACAGCAATATCAAATGCATTCAAATGGCTAATTTTTTTCAATAAAAATTTATACAAACAGGAAAAGGGTGTAATATTTTTGAAAACAGATTTTCATTTTATAAGCAGGGGAAAAAATCAGCACAAAAATAGTGAAGTCAAGTGTGGTATCGAAAATTTAAAATTGAAACATTTGTTTCTCTTAAAAATACTTACCGTGGATCCAATTGTTATGTCAAAAAATACCACGGGATTGTTCGGATGGCGAAGTTGCTGCTGTATTTGATTCCAAGTAGCCATATTAATAGTAAAAAGATCAAAATTTCACATACACTCAAAAGTTAAACTTGAAACTGTTTACATTGATGCCGGTGAAAATTAAACTTTATTGCGAAAGTTACAGTGAAGATGGGAAAATCAGCAAGCAAAAACTGAAAAAATAACCAATCAAATAGAAAATTACAGAAAAAAATAAATTAAGAGAGATTTTCTCATTTTAAATTGTAACATTTAATTTTTAATTTCAAATACAAAATCGAATCTCTCATTAAGGTAAAATAACATTTAAAAAAATTTCTTTGAAGGATATTATGTAAAATTTTTGAAAACATTCAAATAAATAGCAAATATTCGTATTATCTAGTATTAAATAAATAATAATTAGCATAAAAATACTAAAGATAGGGATTAATGTATTTTTTTCAAAAATATTTTTGGAATATGTCCAACTGTCAGTTTATGGAAACTCGTGTGATTTTACGTAGTTAACATAATTTGGCAACGAAATAAACCGTAAGCGGTCTGCAAGAAAGTTTGTTATTGTTTTGAAAAAAATGTATTTATTAGCATATGTTATATAATTTTAAAAAATTGAGCTACAATGAGTGAATCGCAGGATGATATTTACAATGGATTGTTGAAAAAAATAGAGGAAACGGAGCGATTGATCGAAGAATGTAAAAAACTATCAGATATCTCGGGGAAACCCAAACTTCAACGGAAGATAGAAGCTGAACTTAAGTTCTTGAAACGGGTATTTTTTTTATTCTTTTTTTCCCATCTTACAAAGTGTTATTTTCTTTAAAAAAAACTGTTGTATATTGCATTAAAATTAATTTTTTATTGTTGGAAAGTTGTAACATTCATAAAGTTAGTATTTCTTGTATTTCATATATTTATTTTATTTTATCACTAATGATTTTTTATTATAGCTGACAAAAAATCGAGATAAATTGAAAGAAGAGCATATAAGGAGCTCAAATATATACCACTTGTCTGCAATAGTTCGTTGTTGTGCTGAAATGCAAGGAGTTATAAAAATTTTGGAAACATTTTCTTATGTTATTGAAGAAGAAGGAGAAATGTATGAATTATCATTAACTGTAGATATTGTAGCAGATTATGGGAAGACTTGGGTGAAGGTTGCTACACGAAACCCTTTTCATTTATATCAAGCATCAGTGGGTAAGTTTGAAATGAATATTTCTCATGAAATTTTGAATAATAAAGAATTTAAGGTATGCATCTGTTATCTTTAATCTAGTTTTTTAGAAGGCAAAAAAAAAAAAAAAAAAATGCTTCTTAAATCGTACTTATTTTTTCTTTGCACTTTTTGTAAATTGTTTTTGAAAATTTGATGTATGAGTGGTCTGGGTTGCAAGCTTGTGGATAGTTTTATTTCCTTTGAATTATGAGTGGAGTCATTATGCCCCTAAAGACATATTGTGTAGCAGGGCTGATGCATGTTAAATCTGCCAAGGTTCAAAGTCTTCACGTTGTAAGTGCTTGGAAATTTGGAGTAGGATGCCTGTGCTCAGGTGTGCAATGTTAATTAACTATTAATTAGTATATTGCAGTGGCTCTTATGTGTGTATATATAAGATCTATTGACCATTGAGTGTTCTCAGCACCTTTCTAGGGAGTCTGGGAAGGTTTCTTATTTAATTTTAAGATTTCTCCCTTTTTAATCCTGATAGATCTCGCAGAAAAATTAAGAGGTTGCCATCCTGGACTAAATCACTGAATTGCTACCAATGAAAAAACTCTATGAGAACATTTTTTTTTATCAAGAGTATTAATTCAGGCAGGGGTGTTCAAAATCGTAGGGGTCCATGATGTCAGGCTAATATATAAAGGGGGGAGGGCTACGATTGAAAGTTTAAAAACCATTGGCATATAGGATTATTAAGTACATAATTCCACAAATCAGTTTTGTTATAATTTTTTCTTTTATTGGTATCAGTTATGATATGAGATATTAGTATAATTTAAAGATCTTAAGATGGACAAAACCAAAAAGAGAGCAAAGTTATGTTTTCAAGAATTTGGTTCATTCTGAAGAAAAAAGCTTCCAAAAATAACTATAAAATGAGGTGCAACATTTTATAACAGTCTTTCTTTGTGTAATTTTGAGGTTCATATTCTAAATAATTAGAAAACAATCTTTTTGCTGTATTGAATATTTGAATTCTTGTTGATTCTAAAAGTACATTTTTCTTCAACACTTTTTATCCATTTTTTCCCTTTAAAAATGTATTCTGATATATTTTATTAATCCCATATTTGTACAAAAATAAAAAGACTTTTAAATGGTAAAATAAATAAATAAATAAAAGTGAAAAATTTTATCACATGAAAATGTTTTAATTGTTTATTATACTATTTTTATCTGTGAATTAAACTTGAGAAAATGATATGATGTAAAAGATCTTCTGAAGCATTTAATCTTTTTTAACATGTTTCTATAAACTTAACTGGTATGTAATGGAATTTTTGAATTCAATTTTTATCCACTTTAAGAGGTCTGATTAATTCAAAATTTTGTACACCTGTCAAAGACCAATGAAAATACAGTAATTTCATAATTTTGTTCCATTGTCCTGATCAGGATCGTCGGGATTAACTATTTCCAGATTTGGTGACTAAAAGATTAAGTTATAACCCAGAAGTGTGCTTTATCTGGAAAAGTGGAGGGAGCATCACAGCAATTTCTTACCATAATAAAAACAATTGTCTAGTTTTTCTGAAAACGGAAATAAGAAAAAAAAGATTCATGCATGTCAAAAAAAAATTTATGTTCTAACTGCTAAACACAGACATAAAGTCTGTTTTTCTAAATTCTCTTGTTGAATCTGTAGAAAAAAACATCATTTATTGCTTCATTTTACCTAAAGAGCTGTGAGTTGATTCAGAGGTCACCGGATTTAATAATTTCTCACAAACCCTTCGATTCAAAATGGGTTCTTTTATGGTACTAATGCTAATGCAAGTTTCAGAGAGAATATTGAGCTCTTTTTAGTGAAAAATATCATTGATTTTACACCTTCTTCCACATGAAACATTTCAAACTTAGCTCTTCCAGATTTCCTCCATTTAGCTGGTCCTACATTTTGCAAACCAGCCGTATCAAAGCACTGAGGGTATTCCAGATTCTATAATTGACTTTTTTAAGATTAATTCATCAAATAAATAAATGATAGTTTAAAAAACCATTTTTTATTGTAGATCAAAATAAAAAATAAGTTACAGTTTAAAAAAACTGAAAAAACACGCTTTTATGGTTCATTAAACTAAAAAGTAAAAAATAATTCTTAATATTGGAATCAAATGATAAGCTATAGAAAATTAATGTCATTGTAATAAAAGTGTGGGGTGCTTTGAACTACATTATTTACACTTACGCAACATTTCAGAATAGAACTAAAGTAAGAAATTATTACAATTGATATCAAACACCCCACACTTTTACCACAATGACATTAATTTTCTCATTTATCATTTTAATCATATGTTAAGAATTAATTTTACTTTTTAGTTCGATTAACTACAAAAGTTTTTTTTTAAAGTTTTTTAAACCATTATTTATTATAATTAAAAATGTTGAAAAACTTGTTTCTGGATTCTAAGAGAAATTTATTTCCTCTTTTGAAACATACCTAAGATGAGCCTTTTAATTGCTATTTTCAGTGTTATAGAAAATATAACACTTTAGCTTGAATAAATCTATTGTATAAAAGGGTATTGTAAGAATATATTTTTCATGTGATATAAAATCTATAAAAAATATTGTATTTTTAATGTTTCCATATTGTAAATTAAGCAGGGAATTCAAGTATTAAAATAGTTGCTTTTCATCTAAAACTAAACTACTTAATGTTTCTTCTGCATCAGTGTACATCAAAACTTAACTCAGTGGTGCAACAGTCCATGAGGACCAAGGCCTACTGGGCCCATATTACAATATGTGACCTTAAGCCTTGAGATGGATGAACAGATGTTCTGATCAGGTGGTCAGCCTGAAGTGAAACCCCCAGTGTTATATATAAGTTCCCTAGCGAGCTTGGTACTCATTTATTGACCCACTGAAGGGATGAAAGGTTTAGTCAACCTCCCCCAGCCTGGGAACCTTGGACCTGTGGTGTGGAAGCACGATGCACTACTCAGCTACTGGGCTATCAATGTATACATTTTTATATATTATGTTTGAAACTTCTATTTTGGTGTACAATAATTTATAAATATATTACTTTATACTAAGTACTATTATTTAATTTAAAAGTTAATAGTTGACTGAAATTTTTTATAAGAAAAATCTGAAACAGTTTCCTTTTCTTTTTCAAGTTTCTCTAATATTGTATTATAAATTTCAAATTCTGATTTTTAAGAAAAAATTTATAACATTGTTTGCTAATGGTTTTCATGCTCGATTTTTTTCAAATAATACTTTATTGAACACTTTTCAATCTAAGATGTTTTCTACAACATATAATCATCGGAACTGAAAGTTTTTGGTACTTTTTCATTCTTTGTTTTTTAAAAATTATCTACTGGATTTATTTTATAACAAGTTTTTTTATTAGAAATTGTTAAATAGAGCATGCTTGAAAGTGAAAAAGAAAGTTCTGCTTGGGGACTGGTAATCTGGATAACTCAAATTTGTTTCTGGCAATGATTCCAATATATCTCATCTATGGTTCAAAATTACGAGATCGATCACCAAAAGCCCTCAAGTAGTTGAATAGTGGATTTGTTAATATTCACTCACTTAATATATTGTATTGGTTCCAAATTATCTCTATTTGCTTAGTATAGGAAAATATGGCATTCTGATATACGATAAATACAAATGTCAAGTTTCGAAATACCATAACTCTCATTTAACTTGCTCCAGAAAAAAATATCTGTGTTGTGCTTCCTTATGCATATATTGCAAGCAAAATAGTCATGGTTTATTTCTGAAAGAATAACAAATTAATTTAATCATTAATTTTTCAAGAAAGAATGCCTAAACTAACCCCAATAGATACTTGGGCTTAATTTGTTTCACAGAAATTAGCAACCCAAATGATATTCAAGCTTAGACCTGGAACTGTAATAATATTTTTACAAATCACCTTTAGATTTGGAGCAATTGTAAACAAATTACCATTTAATTAGCATGTAACTAAAAACACGTTATGACTCAAGGGAATTATTTTAATGACCATTTCAAAGGAAGTACTGAATTGTGAAGACTGTTCCTAAATTTTAAAAGAATTTAACAATTAACTTTTAATTTATTTATCATTTCAATAATGTTACAACAATCACAATAAATGTAAAAATACTAAATCAATAATTGTGAATTTTTTAAAAAAATCTAGCCTTTCAGATCCCTTTATACCATGCATTAAACAAATTCTAGTTTCTGTTTCTTACATTTTATGAAACATGAATATAACATCTTTGTTATAAAAATTTTACAAAAGATAGCCTTATTGCATTTAAATTTTTGATAAATCATTATTTTAGATTTAATTAATTAATGTCGTATTTTATTTTGTCCTAGGTCATGGAAAATATGGTCGTAAATCTATAGTGGAGCAAGTTGAAGACATGGTAGATTGTGCATCTCAGAACCATCACATGTTTGCTGCTCCTAAAATAATTGTTCGTTTAGCTGCAGGTGTGACTAAAGAGCTTAAAGAACTGTTAGATGAACTGGGTGTTCAAGTAATTGGAGAAATAATTAGCCCAGATTGTGAAGAAAATTTTAATGTTATGTGCAATAAGCAAATTGAATTTCTTGATAGCTTACAAAATCAATTGACTTCTTTAGAGAATATTCATTTAAATATAAATGAAGATTCAGAGCCTAGTTCTAGTGATACAATTCTTATAGATTCCAATGATGAAAGTACTTTTTTCAATATCCAGTCTATACCAGCTAATGCTGCACTTAATTTAGATGTATCCACATTTTTAGCTTATGTTTCTAATATGACTAATGGGCATTGTCATGCCAAATATAAAGAAAAACTTTTAATGGATTTAGCAGAAATGGAAAGGGCTCATGCCGTGAAACCTGTGTTAGATCAGTTGTTTCAAGGTATTATGTGTGTCTTTTTTATTATTATTTAAATTAAATTACTAATTTTCTTGCATGGTCATTCATAAGAAACTTTCTAAGCAGAGGATCTTAAGTATCGTAAAAAATATGTATAAAATAATAATTAAACCCTCTGACCGGAACATCGGTCTCTTTGATGAGAATGATTTGCTTTGATGTCTGTAGATAATGCTGTGGTGTGATTTTATGGGATGGGCTACCTTGACATCTTAAGTCTAACTCTACCCAAGTGAGAGGGACACGTGGTGGTACTTGGCGGGTTTTTTCAACTCACGATATGTGCGTACAACTCACGATATATATGTATCACCATCTATCAGATGGATATTCCTAGAGTTTTTTTCGTGTTTAGTATTATTATTTTTGATTACTTTTACATGAGTATAAATAATTTTTAATCAGTTTTTATAAAAATACTAGTCCCAATTCTAGTGATAAAAATATATTGTTGTGAATCCACACATCTTACTCCACATTAAGAGTAAGACTCCACGCATCTTATTTGAGCCATACTCAATTTCATGAGCTATAAGGACATTTAAAACAGTCCTTAAGGTAATAAAATTTTTAAATTATGTACCCGTCTGTCAGGCGGATGTTTCTCAGTGCAGCAAAAAAGTTAATGTTATGTATTCAAATTAAAAATGTGTGTGTGTATGAGAGGGAGAGAAAGAGAAATTTATAAAACCAGCATTTATGACTCATATAAAACCTGATATGTAGCTGTTATTAAATCATTGCTGTGAAAGAAAATATAGGAATTATTACTGTTCATTATTTATTAATGTGTGAAAAATTGAAGTATTTTAATGTTTGAAGTTATAATTCTGATTGTGAATTTCCTTCTCCATGAAAACAAATATTATCTGCACATAAGTTTAATATAAAATTAATTTTTTTTGTGGAAACATTTTGTATTCTGTACCCCCTTCCCCCCTGCTTTACTGCTATGTGAAATTTCTTTCATGTCATCTTAATTCTAATTAATTTCCATATTATGAAGTTCTGAGTTTGTTTCTTTAAATATATTCTTTTATCCATTATTGAACTACATTAAGTATTATATTTTTAGTAAAATAATTTTTTAAGTATTTGTTTATAAGTTTTAAATAGCACTCTTAAATTTAATTATAGATTTTTTCTTAATCTGCTTGTATAACAAAAAATTTCTTTAGATAGTTATATATTGTATCATACAAAAGAATCTTATTCTACTGTAGGTTTATTTCATTATTAAAGCTTGTATTTTTTGTATTCTTGAATTTTTAGTCATAGTTCTGAAACTTTTGTATTCAGAACAAAAAATGTCTTTTTTTTTAAATTCGTTTATTTCGTTAAATTTTTTCAGATTCGTGCTTTTAATTTTTTTTAATAGGTTTTAAAAATTATTTCCTTTTACAATTCTAGGTAGGAAACTTGTCTGTTGTGAAACCGCTCATAGAGACTTTTTAGAAATTCTGTCAACTGTAGGTGGAGAATCTGAAAAACAAAGAGCTTCCGAAATGCTGAATAAGGTTTCAATTGTACCAGATAATCCATCTCCTAAAGCTGTTGCTCTTGAAAAAACCAGCAAGATAAAAGAAAGATCGAAGGTATTTTGGTAGCTTTAAGATTCAATGTAAATGTTTTTCTTTTGCAGATTTTTATACACAATGACTATAGTCTTTCACATATACACACACACAGTAGTTTGTAAATAATTTATCACAATAACACTTTTTGCTAAAAGAACCTTTGACAAAAACATCGCACTCTGTCCATCCATTTATCATAATGCTTCACCTCTTGTAAGCACACCTAGACAATCCAAGCAATCTCTTTTCTTCATGTTGGATGAAAGTGTGGCCTTTTCCCATTTCAATTGGTGTCAAAAACTGTTTATCAGACTGAAATGGTTGTTATCAGGAAAAAGAATATGATTTCATTGATGAGCTGTTCAATCTTTGTTTTTATCACACCACTATAAATATTGCCACCAATAGGGGATTATTAATAGTCTACTTTTTTCAGGAGGGTGGGTGAATAGGTCACTTTTATGAAGGCATCTGGCCACTTGTTGCTGTACTTAGCTGCTAAACTGTATTGTCCATTGTCTAGTTTTGGTCTCTACCTTATATGGATTACCTTTCCAGTGGCTTTTTCATCGTACTAATAAAAAAAGCCTCTTCCTACAATTTTATTGCTGTGTACTGAAAAATGACTGAAGCCTGTTTTGCTGACTAGAGTTTGTGTACATATACATTAAAAGTATAAATTGCTTATCAAAAGTAATTTACATTTTTAGAGAGAATAAAAGAACATTTTTTATTCTATTTTTTATTCATCATAAGCCCAAGGTTGATGGTTTGACCTCGGCTGAACTCAATAGATTTTCTGGATGTGACAATCATAAGCACACGTGTCATATGATTTTGTGGCATGTAAAAGATCTCTTGAGTATCAATTTGGCTCTGGTACTCTCGGCAATATTTAGCATCTGAAGAGAGTTTGAATTAAAAGATTAATTCAAACATCCAAATTTGGTAATGAGGTCACCACTAGATGGTGCCTCAATGAAATGGCTGTCACATTTGGGGAGCCATGTACGGTATGTTTTCATGATAAATTGCTCTATTCAATTGAGAAATTTTACATTTCAGTTTATGGAACTCATTTCTTTATGAACATTTGCGTTATATAATATTTGTTTTCTATATGCATGTTATAATTGCAGATATAATATACACATAGAAAAGAAATACAGGCAATATTATTGTATTCTATATTTTCTAGATACAATATTATAATATTCAATATGTGTGTAATCTTATAATTGCATTCCATTTTTTTATCATTAATAATTAACTTGATAAAGTTTTTTGCAATTGTTCTTCTATAATTAGCATGATTCATGCTACATTATAGAATTATTGTTGTGAGGAAATTTGATTATAATAACTGATTTTTTTCTTTCATTAGACTATTTAATCGTATATTATTGTGTGCTAATAATCAATAAGTTAAACCTTTTTTTTTACAATTGTCAATTAAAAGGATACATATTTAAGTTAGGCTTGATTTAAAAAAAAACGCTATGAAATTCCATTCCACAATTTTCTAAATCTGTTATCATGGAAAACTATGTTTTTGTTGATTTGAAATAATGTTTTTCAAATTACTTGCAGAAATATTCAAGGGTGTGGAGTTTATAATTAACAACTTTATGAAGAAAAATAAAATCCTAATTTTCTTCCATTTTGGCATACTTTCATTTTAATTACATTAATACTGATTAATAAAAAATTTGTGTATAATATTCATTAAAGCTATAAACATCAGTTGCCTTCATTATTTTTAAGTTACACTGTAAGTTGTTAATCTTATTCATATTTACTATGAAACACATTTGTAAAGATATGCTTGTACAGAATTGTACATAAAAAAAAAATTTTGTTGACACTTATGTATGTGTTAGTCGTTGCTTATACATTGTTTTGTAGTGATGTATACAATAATTAACTTCCTAGAAGCTTGCTAAATGATCCCTCCCCCCACATATATTACCATTTACTTGAATGTGTGTGATAATTAAAAGAGCACAGCAGTTTATTAGAGCTATTTTCTGTACCAATTTGTAAGATAAAAAAGTGTATCTTATGTACCAGAAAATGCAATAGATATTTATGTACATTTTTTAATGAACTTTCTTCCTTAAATTTCATTTTTCCCCATGAATATTAAATTATATTAATATTTTTGAATGTATATTAGAAGTTTCTGAACAGTGTTTTATTTATAATGTAATTTTCAAGGGATGTATCATTTTAAATAATAATTGTTTATAAAAAAAACTTGCATCTGTCTATCATTAATATTTCCTTTATTGTTTAGATTGTATTTGGAACCGGTGATTCTATGAAAGCTGTTACTGTTAGTGCTAATTTAGGATTCTTAAGGGCTGCACAATCTCAGGTAATATTTTACTCACTGTTGTGCAAATTGATCTTGAGATATTTTTTTGTAAAAATGTTCTGGTAAAACTTTCTTTTTAGAATGAAAATGTTTTCTTATATGTAAAAAGAAATATTTTTTAAAGGTTTGTTATATATTAAACAAGATAGTTTTGATATATTTTTGTAACTGAACAAATGAAATGCATAAAATTCTATTATATTTACATGTCTCAAAATTTCTATATTTTAAAAACTTATATGACTGATTTGAATTCTAAAAACAGTGTCAGTTTAATGTGTCAACTTTTTATAATAATTTTTATAATTAAAGAAAATTTCATTTCTCTTGTAATATTTTTGTGTAATATATTTATATTTGAATTTTCTCTTATTTTGTATATTCTGTTCTTAAGATATTCTATTTGTGTAATTCTAATTTCTCAACCAAATAAATCTCAGACTAAATTTGAAACAAAAAAAATCAATTTGTTTAGTTAAATTTAGTTGTATTGACTCAGTGGTAAAGTAATTATTATTTGTGTTTAAACTAACAACATTTGCAGTAATTGTATCAACACAAATCCAAGTGTTGATACAATTACTGCAAATATTTATTACCCATTATTTTGTAATTAATATCATTATAATAAATGGTAATTTATTTAGTTCCTATTTTTAAAAATTATTTTGCATGTTTTTAAATTTAAAGTTATCTTTTTTATATTTAGTTTATTTTTGTTTTATGCCTTCATTATTTTGAACTTAATATTTCACATAATTCCACAGTGTTTATTTTTATCTTTTTGTTCTAGGGAATTAAATTTGTGGCCTTTGTTCATGAATCTAGAGCTCTAACAGAATGCAAAGAATTAAAGAACACTGATAGTAAATGTTAAAGATATTTAAATAAATAATTTTTTTTTCAAATGAAGACATGTTTCAATGTTTAATCTGAATATACATGTATTTATTTTAAAATTTCATGGCTTATGTTTTGTATTGATTGTATTCATCTCCCCTTCTCTTATTTTGTACCATATACATGACTAGGTGAACTAAACCATGAATGAATTACATGTTTCTGGACAATTTCAATTGCTACACAGCACAGTTAATAAACTCATAAATCACAATAATGTTGAATTAATATCTATAATTCTTCAATGACTTACTATACTTCCTAATTAATTTTTAATTCTAACAACAATTAACTGATTTATTGTATTTTTTGTCTATTTAATGCAAATACATTCAAAATTTTTGTCAAATCTTATCAACTGAAAAAATTAAAAAAATTTTGTTTGACTTTTTTTCAGAAATTTGTTTGATAACTGACTTTTATCACACATATAATTTCCTGAAATTTTGACATGTTTATTTATTTATTATATACAAAAAATGTAAAAAAATTGGATAAAAATGGTGCATTTAAATTGGTTGCATTCTTAAAAATGAGAAACATTTCAGTTGATGTTTTGTTTTTACTTCAAAATTATAAATATATTTGATATCAAAATACACACACACACATAAATATGGGAAGTGAAATGTGGTACACTTGGCATTAAAAAAAATATGAGCTGCTCCTAAGCAAAATAAACAACTTATTAAAATAAATAGTTCTGTATAAAATAATGAAGCTCAAGTGTAATATTAAAATTTCTGTTATAAAAGTATATGTTCCAAGTTTGAATCCCATTCTTTAATATCTGATGAGACATTTTTTTTTTCAAATCGGATATATAGCTATTAAAAATGTAATACATTTTTCAAGTTTGTCTGTCTCTTGTTTGAATTAAAAAAAGATCATTTTAAAATTGTATGATACTGAAATTCATTCACAAAGGTTCATAAGTGACATAAAGAAGCCAATACTTTAAATGCAATTTGATGTAAATTTTAACTTCAGATAAGATCTACAGCCATATATATTCTTAATACATACACTGAAAAAAGTCTTTCTAAAAAACATTAGCAACCATGTATATTTGGAAAAAATATAGGAAAAGTTTCGATTTGGGAATCAGATTACATTCAGTTAATTTTGCTTTTGTTATTTCCAATTCAGTTTATATTTATTTTGTGTTTTCGTACATTAATGAAGCTCAATGTCTGGTATGTATCAGAACTTGAAATAAAATGTGCTTTTTTAAAAAATTCTCTGGTTTGTGAAACATAATTTTTTTCCCTTCGAATTTTATTTCTTCTATTCCAGAATTTTAATGACTTAAAAATAAAAAGTTTTGTGTAAAATAACTCACATTATAGAAAAGAAGTGATATAAAAAAGGTCCTTTTGCAAATATAGTTATTATTTCTGGTAATTCAATTATTCATTAATTTTGGTAAATTCTTTCTTCTATTTTATCAAAGAGAGAAATGCATTTTTTTAAAAATTATGATGTGAAACATTGATTGTAAATCAGTTTTAAAATAATTCCATTAGAATGATTTATATTCAAAGTAATTTATAAAATTACAAAGGGATAATTATATAATTTTTGATATATATATATATATAATGCAAATATAATACAATAATGGCAAGTATGAATATCATTAAAGTTTGTAAACATGAAACATTTTATTACTCATTTTGTGATAGAGGAGATTCACCAACCTTTCAGCACTCTATTATCATAATTGTTTTTGTTTTGAGTCAGGCACACATATACAACTGCATTGAAAATTTAAATTGAAGGCACAATATCAATTCTCTCTCCTAATCCTGTCTTTATTTTTGTACTACAATTAGTAGGTACTGAATTACAAATATTATACTGTTACTCACACAATAGTGGTAAATACAAACTTTCTTTATATGCAGCATATTTCTTTAAAGCATGCTTTTTTATATATGTATATTGAATGTATATACCGTAAAATCCGGCATTATAACACGCATCTATACTTTCAAGCTGTATTTTTTTAATTTTTAGGTATATTCGCCGTATAACATGCACCCCCTTTTTTTTACAAAAAAAACTTAAAATGTACGTGTGCAATTTTATTATGTTTTGAAGTCATTATTTATTGGATGAATCATTCCAGACTCTCTTTGAAAAAATAGTATACTTCTAGAATTATACAAACCTTAAGCGCAAGAAGGGAGAGAGACCAAATCAGCGCTATGGTTGGATTTTTCTCATGCTTTTCTATTAGCATTGATTCCTTTTCCCCCTTTCGATTAATTTTTAAATAAATTAGAACAAGGCTGAGAGACTTATTATGCTCATTGTCTGTAGTATATTCAATACTATGAATAATATTGAATAAGCTTCTAACAGCGAGCAGTAAAAACGGGTCCTGGTAAATGAAGCAAGCACAGTTGATATTGGTGAACGCTCCATAAGGGAGTGGGAAAAAAATGAAATGACAATTAACATTCCGAAGAAGAAATGTGCTTTACGCAAAGGAGTAATGAAATGGCTTACTCTAGAAGAAAGTGTTGCGAACTGGGTCCTAGAAAATCGCCAGAATGGATTAATTGTAACAAGAAACAGTGTACGTTTATTCGCCTTAAAATAGTCAAAAAAAGAGTGCAAATAAAAGTAAAAATTTTAAAGTAACTTTCAGTTGTGGTGTAGCTGATTTATGGCACTCAATAATTTAGTTCTGCGAGAAAAAACAAAAGTTTCACAAATGCTTCCTTAAAGACATGGACAACAAATTGATAAGTTTCCAGAAGTATGTCATTGGGTTACGAAACAAAAGAAATATTTACTATCACATATTGGAAACATGGATGAAACTCCAGTAACGTTTGACATGATAGGAAATAAAACTATAGATATGAAAGGAGCAAAAGTGATTCACATAGCAACAGGACACGAGAAATCTCATTTTACAGATGTGCTCTCCTGCTTAGCGGACGGCACACAATTAAAACCCATGGTTATTTTTGAAAGAAAGATAGTGCCAAAATCCAATTTCCCGAAAGGTGTTTTCATTCATGTACACGAAAAAGGGCGGATGAATGAAATTGTGGATAAAAAATATTTGGCAAAGGCGTCCAGGGGCCTTACGGAATCCACAAAGTCTATTAGTTTGGGAAATGCTCAGATCCCATCTAACAGATAATAAGAAAAAATTGCTGAGTGTAACACAGATAAAGCAGTTATTCCTGGCGGATTAACGTCATTAGTGCAGCCATTCGATGTGTGCATCAATAAACCTTTCAAACGAAATTTAAAACGATCGTGGAATATATGGATGCTAGAAGGAGAAAAATCATTTACGAAAGGAGGCCAAATGCGTCATGCTAGTCTGGAAATAGAGTGCGAGTGGATAATAAAAGCATGGAATGAAATTAAACCTGACTTAATTCAAAAGTCATTCAAAAATGTAGTATATCTAACAGTCTAGATGGAACAGAAGATGATTATTTATTTATGGAGGAGAGTTGATGGTGAAAATGATAGATTTCGATGATGTGCCTGATGATATACTTCAGGCACATCATCGAAATCTTAAAATACATAGGACGACCTTTTCATGTTATCCAACAATCAGGTATCTTATTTCTTTAAAATAAACAGTATTTCGATTATATATATATAAGTAAATTTTTTTAAAGCTCTTATTTTTAAACCCGGCGTAGAACGCGCACCCCTAAATTCCGATCTTATTCTTTGTGTTCAAAGGGCGCGTTCTACGCCGGATTTGACGGTATTAAAAAAACAATCTTTGAAATTTTATGGCATTCTTAAAGAATGTATATTAGTAGATTTATATATAGATTTTTTAAAGTTAATGTAAGCAATAAATTTCAACAAACACTCAGTGCTGTTATTTTAATTTTCAATATCTGCAAGATATTTGAAGTTTTCAGACAAACCCTTAGAAGGAATCAACTATATACAATATGGAACTGAACTCAGTCGCGCAACAGCCCATGAGGACCAAGGCTTACTGTGCCTAACTCAGTTTAGGGCACTGGGGTGCAGATGTTTCGGTCAAGTGGTCAGTCTGACATGAAACCCCCAGTGTTTAGTTCCCAAGCAAGCTTGGTACTCATTTATCGACCCAGTAAAGGAATGAAAGGCTGAATCGACCTCGGCCAACCTGGGATTTGAACCCCAAACCTGTGGCGTGGAAGCTCGATACACTACCACTCAGCCATTGGGCTTCATACACGATATTAGTAAGTAAGTAATAATAATAATAGGTACTTATGTATCAGTGTCACCACAACCAAATTTGCTCCATGTGAATCGTGCAATGATACAAAGATTCTTTCATGTTTTACTTGAAAAAAAAAGTTTCTCATGGTGCAATTTTTTTTTTTTTTTTTTTTTTTTTTTGCCTGTAGTGACGCTAATAAGTAAGTACCTAATAATAATCAGCAAAAGAGTTTTTTTTTTTTAAAAATAATATAAGAATTTTTCAAAAACATATATATATATACCAACTTTCAAAAATTTTACTGAAAAATTTGACCTTTTCTTCCTTAATATTTTGCTTATGACAGTGGAAATTTTTTTGAACAGGTACTTATAAATTTGACATCAAAGTATATATATAAACTGCTAGCCATCCAAATTGCAACATTATGTTGAAAATATCAGTACTTACGCATTATCGCAACCTATTGGTGACATTAAATGAAACGAAGCACATGGTTGCCAGTTTAGCGTGTATGACTCATTGGAAATCAGGATTGCAAACTTGGCGAGTTATTAATAGAGCTGGCAATAATACAGAAATACCAAAATATCTGTGGGTGTGAAAATCTGCATCATTTGTTTACCTCATTATGCTAAATAAGCAATACTATACATTAAAAATTCATATTGCAATGTAAATATAAATTAGATGTTGCTTTCAGCACTAGATAAAAAGAAAGAATCTAGTTTTCAGTTATGAAAACAATGATTAAATCAATATTTGTGTGAAATTTATGTATATTTAGTATCGGTTAGTGTTTAGATGAAATAAAAAAAGAATGAATATGTGGAAAATATATAGAGCCTACCATTATTTTTAGAAAGTTTTCAATGTTAAAAAAATCCATTATTTAAATGTATCAGTCAATTTGATTTATTCTACTTAATTCAGAATCTTTTTTAAAATTCAAGTCAAGTAAATATAAAATAATTTGTAATTATTTCTTTCATTTCCCATTGAAAAAAAAATAAAATCTATTAAATTGGCGACAAAAGGTGAAAATTCACTGCAAGAGCTTAATTGTGAAGTATATCTGTTATCTTCCGAACTTCATTTAGTTTTTGATTATTTTCCTGCTTTTAGAATATTGCAGTATCGATATTTTCTGTAATCTGTATGCTATGGCAGTAATTATTTAGTTTATTTTCAACAAGTAATATTTTTATAAAATAAAGTTTCCCAAAATCAAATTTGCCAATTTTATAACTGCTTCAGTTGAAAATATTTTTTGCTGTTGACATTAGTAGATGTCCTTGATATGTGTTAATAACAGTGTGTTTAAATGCTTTTTTTTTTGTATAACTTTGAATGTTACACGTGTAAAATCCTATGACTATGAAATTTGGTATAATTTCAGGCTAATTTGCATTAATAATTTTGAAAGCCCAAATCCTAATTTCATTTAAAACAGCAATAGGTTCTTTATCTCAGTGTAAATTTTTATTAAACCATCCATTTCACCATTGAAATTCATCAACATTACTTTTGCCAAAATTTGATACGTTCCAAAGGTCATATCAAATTTTGGCAGCCTCCACGCCCTTTAAATGTTTCTTTGGACTTTGTATTAAAATTTTACAGAAAAGTTTCTTGGTCCTTTCAGATGCCCTGATGACAATGGAGACTGCCTTTGAAATAATTTGGCAACAAAGTGAGCTTTGACAGAGAAAGAAAAATGATTGTAATTCAAAGTTTTTTAAAACTAATTTTAATTTTTTAATTAGTTTTAAAACTTTGACAAACATTTTAAAATAGGAACACTATCATATTTTGATAATACGAATGGAGTGGGTTTATCGCCACTTTTGCGATTTAAATTTGGTATTATTCGGTCGTTGTTGTTGTTTTTTAGTTGTAATTTAGTTATAGTAATCGCAAATAACGGTAAGTAGATCTTATTTGTGCATATTTTGTGTTGCAAAAGTTCCGTTAAGCGAGATTAGCTCCAGTTAACAAAAAAGCATTTTAAATTTTTGTTGCCTTATTGGGTAAAAGTACACTTATAACTGAAGTGCTGTTGAAACTGAACATGAAAGTTAATAGTCTAAGCGAGGTGATCGTGGAGAGGGATTCTCATTATTCGGAATCCGTGTAACACTTTTTTATTCAATAAAACCAATGCCACAATTTCTATCATCCTACATTGGCGATTTTATTTATATATTTATTCTTTTTTCGATTTGGTGACTGAATATGTTTTTGCTTAAAGTGTAGTAAAGGGGGGGGGGCACTTGGTGCAGTCATATTTTGGCGACTAAAACTGGTCACCAAGGTACTTTATTCGACGATGGGTTTTTTTGGCGACCGGATTCGATAGCCAAGCTACATAATTTAACGGTAGATGTTCCAAGAACTTAAAAATTGTAATTTTGTAAAAAAAAATGAAGAGATATTAATGTGAAATAAAAAGAAATATTTATAAAGATATCATTAATGAATAAAATTAAAAATGGTACTTTTTTAAGCATAAAGAAATCGTAAATTAGAATATTTCAGAAGTAGCGAGGCTTACCTGCGTTCTCCGGAGATACAATAGCAGCTAAACACACCAAATTCCATTCGTGAGTGTTCCTTTCATTAAGAATTCTCAATGAATGTGCCTTCTTATGGCCGCATAAATAAATGTAGGCAGTTTTCATTATTGACATTTTTTTAGGTTTGGCAAAATGGGTTACGATATTTTTACACGTGAACTTTTTTTATGGTTTCCAAACTTGAAGAAAATTGTTGATGAGGGAAATATTGCTTAAGTTCCAGCAAATATATAACTCAAACTCAGTGGCACACCAGTCCAGGGCCAACTGAGTCCATCCCAGTATACGTGACCATTGGGCGCTGAGGTGCATAAGCAGATGTCCCTATAAGGTGGTCAGTCTGAAGCGAGACCCCTAGTGTTTAAGTCCCTAAGCAAGCTTGGTACTCATTTATCGACCCACTGCAGTATGGATGAAAGGCTGAGTTGACCTTGCCCTGCCCGGGAATAGAACCCGGACCTGTAGTGCGGAAGCGCGATATGCTACCAGTATATATTTGCGTTATAGTATATGAGACAGTATATATTTGCTGGACCTTCCCAGCAAATATATACTTATTGTTATATTTTAATTTTTTCTTTCGTAGTAAAATGGTGAAAGTAAGTCCCGGAAATCACCAAATGGACGCGTTTTTATTGAATTTCCTCGAGACTATAAGTTAATGTACACACTTCACAAAGCACTTTTGGGCGATTTTCGAAAATAATAAATAAATAAAACATAGATATAATCTAATAAGAAGTTAAACAAAAAAAGCAAGAAATTTACTACTTACCTGTGTTTTGGCGATCTATCACCAAAAATAATCCCTTCGCCTATAGTGGGGTTAAATCGTATTTTACCCGAAATGTTGTCATAAATTCAAAGGAATTTTACTATTCTATTATTTCAGTTTTTTTAAATAATCACATGGTACATAATAATTCATGTTGAGAGTGATATGTATATCCTTAACTTTTATCATTGATTCATTTTATTAATATATTCTTCGAAATTTTGTTAATACTCCTACGTCGCTCAAAATTCTTGCAGCCGTCGAGTCAAAATACTGATATCTTGAAGTTTGTTCCATAGAAAACTTTTGAGCTGTCTTTTTTCTTGATTTACGGGATTTATATGACGAAAATTCCGCTTTCGACTTATCCATCCGAATACTAAGTTTTGTAACGAAAAATTTCTTTCGAAATTTTTTACCGAACTTAATTTCTATCTAAATCTAAATTCTTTTACGATTCATATAAATAAATCATGTGTTGAGTTTAAAAAAGAATATATTCATGAATTTTCAAAATTATATATAAATTAATATGAGTAAACAAATTTGAATATGATTTAATATTTCGTTTAAAGCGCAATGAATATGAAGTAGATTTAAAACTAATTCATGTGTCAGAGTTCATCACTTGATTTGCTTTCATCAGTCATGTCTCAAGTTCTTATTGTAAGGGAAAATAATATTTATCGTTTTTTTTTTTAATCTTTCGGCAGAGCCTAGGTCTGTATGGTTTGTAGAATAAACTCTTTAACTTCACCTATACTATCAAACTTTGATTTATCATGGATTACAGATATCATTTCTACCAAACCTGCTTCGTCAATTTCTACTACCTTCAGTAATTCTCTATTATCTTGTGCAGACATAGCGTCAAAACCTTCCCGCTTTCAAGATGTAGGAATTTCTAATATTGAATCCATTCTGTTTTCTGCCATTGAAAATTTTCACTTTCAGTTGACTCCAGCCATGTTTTTTCCAACACTCATTTTATGCATACGGTTGCTTCGCATTTTATTTCATTAGTTCTGTTTAAATTTCTTTTCTTTATTTTGAACCGATTTTTCATTGACTTTAAATGTTACAGTAGTTGTATATATCGTTTAGGTTGAAAATTCTCTTCCATAGTATTATCGTCTGTTCTAATTTATCTGACTACTGAATTTATTTGCTGATACTACATAATCGTCTGCTGTTAAGGTTGTGTTGCTTAAGTTGGCATCTTTTGTAATTATTCTAAATAGGTTTTTATTCAGTTAGAAAAAATAGCTATGCGCAATCGGCGCTCGTTGAAACTTAATTAGTTTTTGTTTATTTTCGAGGTATTATCATTCATCTGGAGATTTTTCTGTGCATTTGAGTAATTATAAGAATAAAAGCTGCATGCGGAACAAACTTTGGCTTCTATTATCCACAATGGTTTTATTTCACTGATGGATGAGTTTATTAGATTAATGTAGTTCAAAATTTTAAAGTTTTCACACTTCCTGGACGTCCTAAAGCTTCCCCCCATTCTTAAATTCATCATCGATTTTTTTTAAAAGCCATTGGAATGATCTTATGCAATTGGTGTTGAATGTAGCTATAATTCTCTCATCAAACGGTTGAAGTATTTGTAGGTAAGAAAATTATTTTGGTTATATTTAAATACTGCAAATTTTTGTGTGCATTATCCAATATGGGTTGAACTTTAAAATCTTATTTATTCATTTTTTTTTTGGTTTAAAGAAAAATGAAAAATCTAATAGTTTGGAATCATGAGATTGATATTGTTATTGACGTAAAAGTCATTGTTCCTTGATAATTATGGTAAAATAACATTCGGGAGAATAATTGACGAAATATTGATTTGTATCTTCTCATACGTGTTTCAGGTATTAAATTAGATCTTTAAGGTACATATTTTGTGGTAAAAACACAAAAACTTTTGGAAAAAAAACATCATTTTCATAAAAATACCTGTTATTTACCATTTTTAAAAATTAATGATAGTTGAAATTTTTAAAATCGAAGGATCAAGTAAAATATTATAGGTTTTTTTTAAAAAAAAAAAGAAAAGAAAAACGAATTTTGCATTTTAGTATCAATTAGATGTCGAGAAACGTTGATGAATTACAAATTTTGTATTAAAAATGACGGAAATAATTCAATTAAAAAATTTCAGAGAACGAAGTCATAATCAAAAGAACTGCATCAGAGTAATTTTTTTAAATTTCATTATACTGAGATCATTTGAACTATTCCGGTTTTGTATTTTAAAAAATTATTTTTAAGCAATCTGTAAAAGGAATTTGCGCATTTTTTTTGTCGTTTTAGATTAATGTCAACATAAAATATGTTTATTTTTAAACTCAAATCATACATTCAGTCGTGGTGCATATTCGCGATTGTATTAAGAATCCATATTAAGAACTACAATGATTTTTTTAACTTTATTATTTTTTTTTGAAATTTTAACCATTTTTAACAAAAAATTTAAAGATTTAATAGTTTTAAGCATTAATTTTTTATGGAATTCTGAAAACTACACTACGGACAATTAAAATTGCTATACCAAGAAAGCGATATTCTACAGAAGTGAAATTCAAACGACAGGAAAAAGGGGCTGCGATACGCAAATGATTAGCTTTTCAGCGCATTCAGACAAAGCAGGTGCCGGTAGTGACACCTACAATGTGTTTGAATAAGGAAATTGTTCAGTCGGTTTCTCATACACAAATCGCATTTGAATGTTGTTGCCTGGTGAAAAGTTGTTGTGATGTCTTGTGTAAGAAGCAGACATGCGTACCAGCGCGTTTATGACTTTGATAAAGGTCGAATTGTAGCGTTCCAGGATTGCAGTTTATCGTATCGCAGTATTGCTGCTCGCGTCGGTCGAGATCCAAAGACTGTTTGCAGAATATTGAATCGATGAGTTGAGGGCGGTAATACGAAACGCCGTGCTGGATTTCAACGGCCCCCTATCATTAGCAGCCGAGAAGACAGGCATGTTACCCGCATGGCCGTAATGGGTCGTGTAGCCTCGTCACGAGCCCTGAGTCGAGAGTTGGGGTCGTTTGCAAGACAAGAAGTGTCTACATGAACAATTCGATGACGTTTGCAGCAGCACGGACTCTCAACTCGGAGACATGGCTGCAGCTACCATTGATGCTTCATCACTGACAGGAGAGTCTTCAATGGTGTGATCAGCGACGAACCTGGGCGCACAAATGGGGAGATGTCATTTTTTCAGATGAATCCAGGTTCTGTTTACAGCTTTAAGATGGTTGCATCCGTGTTTGGAGGCATCGTAGTGACACATTGTCAGCGCGCATTCTTTACGTCGCTTTGAACAATACACGTTACATTTCTGGCGTGTTATGACCCGTCGCTCTACACTTTATTCGAATCCTTCGAAACCCTGCGTTTCAGCAGGATAATGCACGACTGCACGGTATAGTACGGGCCTCCCTTAATACGGAAAATGTTTGGCTTTTGGACTGGCCTGCACGTTCACCAGATCTCTCACCAAATAGTAAACGTCTGATTCGTGGTTACCGAGCGACTGGTTCGTCACCATAGACCAGTCATTGCGGTTGATGAGCTGTGACATCGTGTTGAAGCTGCATGGGCATCTGTATCTGTACATGCCATCCAATCTCTGACTCAATGTCCAGGCGTATAAGTGTTGTTACTACTGCCAGAGGTGGTTGTTCTAAGCACCCAAATTTCTTGAAAATTTAATCACTTGTTATTTTTTGAGTAATGTATTTGTCCAATAAACATCATTTTGCTATCTGCATTTCTTCCTGGTGTAGTTATTTTAATGGCCTGTATTGTACTTAAAATATCGTTCAATTAAAAATTTTGAATACAAGACTGCTTGTTATACACACACACACACACACACACACACACACACACACACACACACACACACACACACACACACACACACACACACACACACACACACACACACACACACACACACACACATACATATATATATATAGTATAATAAAATAAAAGTGAATAAGTACTAGAACCTACAGTGCTAAAGAAGTAAGAAATTGGAATTCAGCAGACACAACAAATGTAGATACAAAAAAGTCATTGGATTAAACTGGAGACCTATTATGATTCCTAAAGCTGTCGCTGAATTAGGCTAGCGAATTAAGGTTAAGCAATGCTTTGTGGATCCAACCTTCCCCGTGCAGCAGAAATTTTCGACATAATAGAGGGGAAAAAAGCCAAGTTGAAAAGTTAAGCCTAATACAACACGTGGATGAAGAACCTTATAAAATTGTAGAAAGAAATTGAGAGAAGAGAACAATAATGAATCTCTCAAGGAGAGGAATAATAAAAAAAATTTATATAGAAAATATTTGGAAAAACTCACTTGTAAAACAAAAATCCTGAACTCAAAAATACTACCTACTGCGATGAGATCCTATGTGAAATGGCGTAAAAGATAGAAACGCCAACACAAGAAGGAAAAAACCGTGGTACCATCTGGATAGTTATTTTGCAATTAAATTAACCGCAAAAATAAATAATTAAACAAAACATAAGAAGTTTTAAATAAAATAAAGAACAAAGTTCAGAATAGATAGTATCAAATAGAAATATATTAAAGTAAATTTACTTGGATGATTATATACAGAAAGTTATATTGCAATTAAAATAAGCGCTAAAATATTTTAAAATATTTTTTTAAAAATAAACTAAATAGCGAGAGAGAAGAAATATTAAATAAAATATCGAACTAAGATAAAACTAGATTTAATTAGAAATAGAAATATGTTTAAAAATAAATTTACTAGGATGATTGTATTCTAAACAATTATTGCAAAATTTCACAAAATTACTATGGATTAAAATTTTATCAGTAACTAAATCTTTGTTTCTTTTTATAAAATTTAAGTTAATATTTCTAAATATTGATAGGTGTAAGTTACTACCCCAGAAAGGCATTTTTATAATGTTAAAATCAAATGAGTCTCTTTTATCAAAAATATTACTTAAAAGCAAATTATTCTTAACGTTTAATTGAAGGTCCAAAAAGTTAGTTGACTCATTATTATAATTAGTTTTTAATAATTTTAAATAGTAGGGATAATATAATTAAAGCTAGGAATGGACTATATCAATGGAGTTAAATAAATCTTCAAAATCATAGGTATAAATAGAAATAATTTTTTTACCATGCATATACTTAATAATGTCCATACTATTCTTAACTATAATAGAATTATTAATAATGTCCATACTATTCTTAACTATAAAAGAATTATCAATTTTGTCTAATGTAGATTGAATAATATTTTGTTGTTTCTAGCCCGGATGTGTAATATAAGTTTTAAAACCATTCATAATAGCTCTAAATTTAACAGGATTTTTATGAAATTTAGGAGTTAGGAAAATATGTGGGAATTTAATATCCAGAATACGTAAATCTATTTTTTTATATAAAAAGCAGAGATTCGATTAAAAATTTCTCTTTTGCTTGAATTAGATTTTAAAAGCAGAATTATATTATGAAAATGTTTGTTTAGCATATTAGAATAAAGCCACTTGCAAATAATTGCATAATTACCCGGTACTTTATCAACATATGCGATAATAAAGTTCTTTTGTAGGTCTGCAATTTGGTGCTTAATATTATAGTATGTTATATCATTATCAGTTTTATTGTTAATATTCAGTAATTCATTTAACACTTTGCATTTAAATTCATTAAAAGCGCTACAATAGGAAGACAGTATTTAATAGCTAATTTTGTAGCGAAGTTACCAATATCTTTAGAAATTTGATTTTTGATAGCATTGTTATTATTAGAGATCATTAATTTAAAACTAGTACCTTTGGACATTATTTCTCTAAGAATATTATCTTTAACAATATTTAAATTACCAGTTACCACATGCTTGCGATGATCATTTATAAAATCAGAATAATCTGTACAATTACAAACAATATTTTTATTATTTTGCAAGTCATTAATATCATTGTAATTTAAAATTGAGCTACCTATTTTTTTATTATATTTAAAAGTCTTCTTAATGCTAACGTTATTAATAGGTAGACAATGAACATACTTATTAAATATATTTGAGAAATTAATGTTAGTATAAGATTTATTCATGAATAGTATGGTACAATATACTCAATAGAACTATTTACTAAATCTATATCTTCAATATTGAATTTATGAATGAGAAAATTAATAATATTCTTAATAATATGTAAGGCATGACAGTCTTTAAAATCATACTTTTTGAGGATATCTCTAGTATACCTAATTTCCTTTTTATTTAAACCAAACAAGAAATGCTTAATTTGTTTAATGTTAAAAGACTTTTCAAAGTTGCTGCAAAAATCTTTAATTTCAGAATCTATCTCCACTGGAAGTTTATGCGTTCTCCTCTTTCTTTTTCCTCTTTTTATACGTTTAACTTTATGAGTATTATCACTATTATAGAAATAATTCTTGTCAGACTGTTGAATGCTAAGTAAGATATTTTTTCCAAAGTGAATGGTATTCAACCACCCCCCATATGGATATATAGTGTTATAATAATTAATAAAGTGATTTTCCCATCACAATCTTTTTTCAACATGTGGTACTATTCTGAGAATAGAGATAACAATATTATCAAAGCCATGTAAGTGAAAGTGCCTAAGTTCAATTTTATTATTATTATTATTATGCTTGTAATTTTTGGTATTTGATCTATGTAGATTAATACGAATATTAATATTATTACATGTTTGGCCAATATATTTAAAATTATAAATTTTACAAATCAACATATAAATACAATTGAAGGTTTTGCATAAGAAAAATTTGGATGTATTATCATATTGCTCTATATTTAACATTGGACATGTTTTACATCTACTATTATTGCATTTATTATAACGTATATGTATATATATATAGAGAGAGAGAGAGTCCTAATCTGTCTTAAAAATTCAAACTGAAATAATATTTTATTTAATTGAAATAAAAGTTAAAGAGAGAGAGAGAGAGAAGAGAGCTTTTTACTTGTTATAATATGTATATTCTTTTGCACC
Organism: Trichonephila clavipes; assembly: GCA_019973935.1. Taxonomy (NCBI): domain Eukaryota; kingdom Metazoa; phylum Arthropoda; class Arachnida; order Araneae; family Nephilidae; genus Trichonephila; species Trichonephila clavipes. Next base: position 519,300 of record BMAU01011417.1, read on the forward strand.
ATTTATTTTCTTGTTATGTTTCTTGGAATGCAATTTCTTTCTTTTTTGGCCTTGTTGATTGTACAATTTTGTCACTTATTCTATTTTATTATATTATACAACACATATACACACGCACACACACACATGTATATATATATTTATATATTAAACATGAAATATATATATACAACCAGAGTTATACATATATATATATATAACGTAACATAAAGGGTTTTTTTTTAGGTATAGAACTTTAAATTGCAATAAAACAACGATGTATTATTCGATTGACATGAATTTTTTTTATTCGAAAGATAATCTTGTGGCATTACATTTTAAATATGATCAAGCAAGGCGTAGATTAGTCGCATGGGCCCAAAACGAGATTGCCGTTGTTCCTGATTTTCATAAGCGAATTTTGTTTAGCGATGAAGCGCACTTCTGGTTGAATGGCTACGTCAACAAACAAAACTGCCTCATTTGGAGTGAAACTAATCCACAAGTGTATGTCGAAACACCGTTACATCCAGAAAAACTGACTGTTTGGTGCGTTTTATGGGCTGGTGGAATCATTGGTCCGTACTTCTTCAAAAACGATGAAGGCCACAACGTTACAGTCAATGGTGATCGGTATAGAGCCATGATTACTTACTTTTTCATTCCTGAATTGAACAATCATGATGTCCAAGAGCTGTGGTTCCAACAAGACGGCGCAACATGTCACACAGCTCGTGCCACAATCGATTTATTGAAAGATACGTTTGGTGACCGCCTAATTTCACGTTTTGGACCTGTGAATTGGCCTCAAGATCTTGTGATTGTCTCATGCGGATAACACAAACGCCGACCTAGACTATTTTCTGTGGGGAAAAAATATGTAAAGTCATTGGTCTATGCGGATAAGCCACAAACGCTTCATTATTATCTTTCGAATAAAAAAAAAATTCATATCAATCGAATAATACATCGTTGTTTTATTGCAATTTAAAGTTCTATACCTCTAAAAAAAACACCCTTTATATTGAGTAACATTATCTTTTTTATAACTTACGATCCCATTCATTCAATCTGTAACAATAGAACACTTAGAAAGCAAAGAATGGGTTGCTTCTCTATGGTTTGTTTCGGTCTCCATAGGAGGTCAACTTAAAGAAGATCTGCTTTATATTATACCGCAATAAACTGCTCTTACTGTAACAGATGACAGTATATATATGTCTTTATCAATAGCCCTTTGTGTGCTATGTCTAAGAATGAGTTTATTTTTAATAGATTATAGGTGAACTTGAATGTGTTTTCAAACATTAGAACATTGGTAATCATCCTTATTCTGATTTTGTCCAGTTACTATATATTTCACTGAAAGTAAAACATTATTTTATTACTGTAACGTTTATTTAGAACACTGTAACCATATGGCAAAATATAAGGCTGCATAGATGGCAAAAATACTGGTGCAAATTACGAAACCTTGCCTCTTAGAAACTGCTTATCAAACTGATTTTTATACCATACTGCATTACAATCACTGTTGGAACCCAAAGATTCCTTCGAGATATAACAGAATAATAACTTTGTATCAAAAAGTTTGTTGACCAGTTCCATGAAAAACCAATGTGTGTAATAAGTGGTTTTTCTGTGGCTTGTTGTTTAGAAAATAAAGTTCTAGATAAAATGCTATGTCCATCGCTGATATGTGGTTCATCACTGCGAAATCCAGCACCGTTAGCCCACCATAAAGATTTATTACAATATTAACCTAAATAATAAGTATCCGTCTTGCATTGTTATGCAAAAATTACTACTCGGTAATAAAGTTGGATATCACTCTAGGATGGTATATTTATGCACTGGTCAGAAATGCCATGCAAATCTTGCACAACATAGCTTTTATTCAGTGAGTTTATTTAGTTCAGTTAGTTACTTTGATAATCTTAGTTTGTATTGATCTTTGGTCATTTCATAATCAAATGAAAGAAAATAGAATCTAAAAAAGAATAAATCTCTCTCTCTCTCTAATAAATCACAGGAAAACTAACTTTGATAATATGGTCCATAGCGTACGTTAAGATCAAGTTTTTTTTTAAATAAAGCTTGATTTAAATTTGAATAAATGCAGCTCATTTGGTGTACAAATGATCGAATATGGATTTCTAGCTCAAAACGAAACCAACCCTTTTAGTTATTACAAAAATAAATAATCTATTTTTCTCGGCTATTAATCTACATTTGTATAGGAGAAAAGCGATTCACAGACATTAACTTATCATGAAATCTACGCAACTATTAGACCTACATGGTTGAAATTTGGCAGACATGTTTCTTTTTTGTTGAGTAGAGATCCTCTAAGAGCGGGTTTTGAGGGAATCTAGTACAAAGGTGGGATAGGGGGAATGAGTATAGACAGGATGATTATAAATTAACGCCCCCGTTTTTTAAATTATTTTGAACTACGGACTTGATATTCGGTAAACATGTTTCGTTTGTTGAGTCGAAATCCGCTAATAACGAGTTTACTGTAATCAACTCCCACGGTTCGAAAGATAAACATTCTTCCGTTTAAAAATTCAAATTGTGTCTTATTTAAATGAAGAGGTAAGGTTTATAAGAATGTCTCTGAATACAATTGAAAACTTAATGCTAAGACTTATACATCAAAACATGTAATACATAAAAATTTTTTTAAATCAATTCCTACTTTGAATGGATAAATAGGAAGTATTTTATTAACGATTGAAAACTGGAATATGATATACATATAAATATATATATATATACACTGCTGGACAATTGCTAAGGACGGATAACACTATCATCCATAGCAACCGCAAAATGAAAGGAAGCAAAATGTGGAAAATTAAAATAAGAGCGGGATATTAGTAAGAAGAAGTATGAGTATGAAATTTTTTTTCACGTCTGTTCATCACGTAATAGCGTTCATAAGAGCTTTAAAGGTTTTGACGCGTGTGGGACAGTTGTTGTTTCAAGTCAAAGTTTTACAGGAAAGATTTAATAGACGAACTTAAAATTTTTGGCATGTCTTCGACATCACATAGATGATTTTATGCGTGGCGAATTATTGGAAAGATCGAAGAAGGGCGAAAAATACAACAGATGTTGCCAGGGAGTTCGACATCGCTCAACGTTGTTTCACGGCTGCGGAAGTCATTTAAAACTACTGGAATGTGTAGTAGACGGCACGGGGAGGTCGTGTAAGAAGTACGACGCCTGCAGAAGACAGATATATCGTCCTATCAGCAAAAGGAACAGGCGCACCACAGCTCAGCAGGTGGCAAATCGGTTTCTTGCTGCCTCAGGAAAGCAGATCTCCCGAAAAACTGTTGCTAGACGTTTGAGGGGAGGGGAGGACTATACGCACGCAGACCTGTTGTGTGTGTCCCATTGACCAGACAGCACCGTACCCGTTTGCAATGGTGTCGTGAGCATCACAATTGGACTGAACAGGACTGGGCATGCGTACTATTCTCAGATGAGAGTAGGTTCATCTGTCATCGGATTGTAGACGCCAACTGATCTGGCGCGAGAGTGGTACTGCTTATCGTCCAGAAAATACCCGTGAAAAAGGATCGATATCCGACATGCAGTATCATGGTGTGGGCTGGCATCATGATCAATGGCCGCACGCTCCACATGTGGTTGCAAATGGAACTATGACGGGCCAACGATACATTGATGAAGTTCTACTTCCTCATGTTCGTCTTTTCCGTGGTGCTGTCGGTGATAAGTTTGTTTTTATAGACGACAACGCAACATGTCATCGAACACTGGATGTTCAGGATTGTCTAGACAGCGAGGGTATTCAACGTCTCGTATGGCCAGTGCGTTCTCCAGATCTAAACCCCATTGAAAATGTGTGGGATGCTTTGGGAGGCAAGTTGCTGGTCGAAACTATCCTCCGACAAACAAGAACACCCTCTCATCCGTGCACTCACAGAGGAATGGGATAAATTGCCTCAACAGCTGCTGGATAATGTTGTGTAAAGTATGGTACGACGTGTGGAATGTTGCATCACACTCCACGGTGGACATATCCCGTACTGATACCTTTCTTTAAGGTGCCTGCTGACTTTTAGATGCATTGTTCCATTACTCCGTACGCAGATCAAATGAACATTTTTTTTTCTTTCAGATGTTTCACAGCTTTTGTACTTTCCAGAACAATAAATATTCTTTATTCTAATGTCTGAACAGTGTGGCAACTATATTTTATCCTACTAGGCCTCATGTCTCGCTTAATGTTATGCTACATAGCAATTTGTGATCCGTCCTTAGCAATTGTCCAGCAGTGTATATATATATATATATAGGGAGAGAGAGTGAACTAATAGTAGGAATTGAAAAAAACAGCATGATTTGTCTGCATTGTTGTAACTATGCACCCCTAGTTTGGCTAGTTTGGATGAAAAACAGGTTTTTGACGCTAACTTTTGTCTTTGTTTTAACAGTTACATTGTTACAACATTAAAGAGAAATCTAAGTTGGCGTCGAAAACCGATAACTAATTTAATTTGATTTAATTAATTAATTAGTATTTGAAAAAACTGTATTAACATCAAGTGTCATCCGCTACAAGTTTAAAAAGATATTTTGAACTTGATTGTATGAATATAAAGTATTTTATTAATGATTGGAAATTTGAAAAAGATAAATATATAACTGAATAAATATATATAGAGAGTAATGTATAATAGTAGGAATTGAAAAACAAACTAAAACACACACACACATAATGCATAATCATATATAACATCACAAAACCCTACGAAGCGGGTGTGGGTAAAGGCTAGTTTTATTATTTAAGCAATAAGTGTACTGTATAACCTTGTGATGTACCTCCTCTTGGAAGTACATCCCTCGAAGTATCAGCGTGAGCTAGAGGTGTAGGGTTAGCGAAAGAACTAGGATCAAACATTATCTTAATATGACTTTATTAAGATATTAAACTTAAACTTTTAACAAATATAATTTTAATAATTAATATGAGTGAATCTACGATGACGCAATACGCAACACACAATATATATATTTATATTATGATCTAATCTAATCAATCTCAATAAGCAAACCGCCTAATCCTCAATTATATTAATAAGTAATCAATCCTACCTTATATTAGTCCGTAATGCTACTTGTCTTTATCTGCAATGGTATGCAAGCTTGACGACTAACTTCTAGTCGAACACTAATATGTTTATCCACGACACCTAGAACTTAAATCTGAAACCACGAACTGCAATAATCATCAACTGCCACAACGCACATCAATTGTCTAACATTCCTTTACATTGTCATCTCGCTTACTCTAAGATCCTATATTTAAAGTCGGTTTATTTGCATTTCTTCTTCACATCTCGTTTCTTGGATTTGGTTGGAAAAGATTTGCCATTAATTCTGGCCCAAAGAACCCAAAGGACTTGTTAAAGAAAAGACGCGTAAGATGTCAAAACCCCCTCCAAGAAACAAAACGTGATTTATTTGAGGGTCTTAATGGCCCTTAAGAAATTACGTGCCTAAATTTTATTCTAACGGTTAATTTCTAATGCTTCACTTAAATTTTAAGTTTCACTATTCATCTTAAGTTTAATTTTTAATATTTCTCCTTAATTTGAATTTCCACAGTTTCAATAAATTTTACTTAATTAAATAAACTAACATTCATAGTCATGCATTTTAATCACGGTAGATTCTCCCATGTACAGAATAAATAGACGTGTCCCATCTGGGTAACAGAGTCGGGGAAAAACCATATATGACTTAAATGGTAGAAAAAACGAGGCCCACACGTCTCTTAACTAACTTAATTCTACCTAAGTGTTTACTTAATTTTTAACAATTTTTCTTCTTTACGGCTTCTCATATACGGCATGAATCATTAGCTCTGTGCTTTGTAGAAAGATAGACTTCAGGATCTGTCACCCTGAAACAAAAATCCCTTAAGTGATTTGAAAAAAACGAAGTTTTACACATTATGATTACATTTCACAATTCACTTTTAATTTGTAACTAATTTCTATACATATTTTTCATCTGGTTCTTTCAAAAACTTCCCCTCAAATCGCGCAGCGCTGGTTAAATGTTATGTTAGTATGCTATCTATGCCGCGTTTCCCAAAACCAGATGTTGCTTAATATGAAACAATATAACAACACATATATATACACCATACAATTACAAACATTGTTCAATAAACAAAACAAACAACCAAAGGAATTGTCGCATCTTAGCGATGTCATAACAGAAGTAAACAAATGCATTTTTTCACAGTTGTTTTTTCCAGAATTATACAAAAAATTTACAAGACAAAAGTTTTTTCTTTTCTAGAAAAACACACTCATTTTAGTGTCCACTTTTGCTTGGCTTCTAAAATTTTAACTATCCGACCGTGACTTGGCTTAATTGCAAAAATTCTTCCGACCACTTGTTCGAAAGAATATAAAAAGAAACGATACACAACCTGGTTCTTATGACTTGTAGTTGACGTTTCCTACCAAGACCTCCAGTGACAAGGATTTCTTTGTACACGTTCCTCTCCTTTCCTAGTCTTGCCGTTGTTGATCACCTCCTCGTCTGGCATTCTTGTTGCTTGATCTTGTTCGCTCTTCGACTATTGTTCCTTTCTCTGCCTTTTCTGGATCGAAATGGTCCTCTTTGTTGTGTCTTCCTCTCTATGGTTAGTCGGCTTTTCCCCTTTCTTGGTCTCAGATTGTAGCCGCTTGTGGTGGGCATTACCGTCTCTTCCCTTCGGTTTTTCTTTCCTAATCTTGGCAACACACTATTAGAATCATTTGATTCTAAATCTCTTTTATTTACTCTATTCTCTGATCCCTTCTGAACCTTCCTTTCTGGTCCTCCTGACCTAGATTCATTTGATCTTTTATATCCTAACTTTTCATTTTTACTCTTTTTTTAATCATTCTACCTTTCTCAGACCAAGAACTAGGTATTGATCTGATAAGTGGTCCGCGCTTATTGGTCTTATTTGTGTGTTTCTCACCTTGATTATTTCTAAAACTTAACCCTTTTTCCTCCATCTCACGCTTTCCTTCTGACCCTTTCTTTTTACCATCTCGCGACTCATTTGATCTCCGTTGTACTCTGTCAAAACCACTTGATTCATGGCGCAAACTACCGTTATCCGAACTACCAGTTCCTATCTCCGTCTCGTCACATTTCCTGTTGCGATATATTCGAACCTGATCTTCATTAATCGTTAACCTTTTCCCCGCTTTCCATATCACTATATACGTTGTTATACTTAACATCTAATACTCTATACCAGGGATGGCCAACCATTCGCACGCGTGCCATTGATGGCACGCGTCACAATATTTTCGGCACGCCACCGATCAACCACGATTGATTCTTCCATCAAGGAGTTTTCAGTGAGATTTTCTCAGTTTAAAGAGTTATCAGAAACTCTAGATTTTATTATGTACCCTGATGTGACATCATTTGATAAGCTGAACTTGCCCCAATTCGACGTTAGAAGCTGAAGAATTTGAAATGCAACTTATTAATTTCTAGTCTAGTTCAATATGGATTCAAAAATGTATTGAAACAAGGAAAAAGTTAGAATGGACTGAAACAGAAAGATTAACAAGCAATATAAGTAAAAATGCCAGTAACGAAATTTTGGAAACATTAAACTGGATTCCAGATGCGTTTAACTGTTTGAAGAAGCAGGCTCATGCTTTTTTAATCATATTTTTATCGACCTATACCTACGAGTCATTATTTTCAGAGATGAAAATAACATTAAAGACTCGCTTAGAAACCATTTGGCAGATGACTCCAATTCAGCGTGCATTCTGCTAAAAGTAACATCTTACCCAATCCTAATATAATTTGTCATCTAATCTACAACAGCAGTTATTAAATTTGAATTACACACGTTTAACTAAAACATTTACTATATACTATAAAATACAAAATCTATTTTTCTGTAGTAAATAAATAGTTTTGTGTTGTTAGTATTTAGTTTTATTATTTCCCTAATAATCACAAGACGAAATTATTTAACGGCACGTGTATACCTCATTTGGCATTTTTTAAAAAAATATGACACGTTGATCCATATGGGTTCGCCACCCCTGCTCTATACGGACCTTCAAATTTTGGTTTAAACTTAGCTACCACTTTTCTTGTTGCCGAACTTAAAGGATGTGTTGCTACCAAAACCCAATCATTCACCTTAATTTGCACATCACGCCTACGTCTATTATAATATTTCTTCCATTTTTCATGTTTAGTTTTTGTGTTTCGTCTAGCCTCCTCAAACAACCTCTCAATATCTCCTACTGCAAATTCCGTTCCGTCTGATACCATCACTAATTTCTGAAAAGGCGTCATTAACTTTCTACCTAAGAATAATTCCGCAGGGGTTTTTCCCCGTTGTTTCGTTTACAGCCGTACGAATAGCACAAGCAAACTCACGTAAGAAAATTGGTCCTATGTGTCATGTTGCTCATTGACATAATTTGCAATCATTAACACCAGATCGCGATTTAGGCGTTCTGTTCTATTTGCTTGAGGTCTATAAACAACAGTCTTCACATGCCTTATGCCTAATCTTTCGCTTAAATTCGCCCCGTTCATTAAATATGAAACAATGTAACAATATATATACATACACTATACAATTACAAACATTTTTCAATAAACCATTAAAACAAATAACCAAAGGAATTGTCGCATCATAGCGAAGTCATACATAGAAGTAAACAAATGCAATTTTTTACAATTGTTTTCTCCATATTTATATAAAAAAAATTTACAAGACAAAAGCTTATTTTTCTCTTCTAGAAAAACGCAGTCATTGCAGTGTCCACTTTACTTGGCTTCTTAAATTTTAAATATCCGACCGTGACTTGCTTCATTGTAATAATTCTTCAAACCACTTGTTCGAAAGAATATAAAAAGAAATGATACAACCTGGTTCTTATGACTTGTAGTTGGCGTTTCCTACCAGGACCTCTAAGGATAGTGACCTTCTCGTACACGCCACTTTCCTTTCCTGGTCCTGCCGTTGTTGATCACCTCCTCGTCTGGCATTCCTGTTAAGCTTTGATCTTATTCGCTCTTCGATGTAGGGGTTGTCGTTCCTTCCTCTGCCTTTTTCTGATCGAACTGGTCACTCCCTGTTTGTGTCTTCCTCTCTATGGCTGGTCGGGACTCCTTTTCTCTTCCACCTCTAGGCCTAATATTATACTGGTTCGTTTTTTACCGCTAATTTATCTTGTTTCGGGCGTTTTCCTGCTACCTTTTTGTAAAGATTAGAATTATTTGATGACAATGCTCTTTTAGGTACTTTTTATAATCTGAATTTTCCGAAAACTTCCTAATTTTCCTTTCTGGTCCACTCGACCCAGATTCACGTGATCGCTTCTATCCAATAATTTCATTTTTGCTTCATTTAATCCTTCTACTTTTCTCAGACCAAGAACTAGGTATTGATCTGAAGTAAGAATTGGTCCGCGCTTATTGGTATTATTTGTGTGTCTCTCACCCTGATCATTTCTAAAACTTAACCCTTTTTCCTCTAACTCACGCTTTACATCTGACCCTTTCTTTACTATATTGGGCGACTCATTTGATCCCCGTTTTACTCTGTCAAAACCACTCGATTCATCGTGTGTAAACTATTGTTATCCTCGAACTAGCGGTTTCCTATTTCCCTATGACGATATATTCTAACCTGATCGACATTAACCGTTAACCTTTTTCCTGCACCTTCTATACCACTACGTTGTTATACTTACATCTAATACTCTACACGGACCTTCAAATTTTTTGGCTTTCTTAAATTTAACTACCACTTTTTTTGTTGCCGAACTTAAAGGATGTGTTGCTATCATAACCCAATTATTCACCTTAATTTGCACATCACGCCTGCGTCTATTATAATATTTCTCCCGTTTTTCATGCTTAGCTTTGTGTTTCGTTTAGGCGCCTTTTGAATAATCTCTCAATATCTCCTACTGCAAATTCAGTCCGTCCGCGATACCATAACAAATTTCTGAAAAGGTGTAATCAACTTTCAACCTAAAATAATTCTGCAGGGTTTTTCCCGTCGTTTCATTCACTGCTGTAAATACGAATATCATAAGCAAACTCACGTAAAATTAGTCCCATGTATCATGTTGCTCATTGACATGATTTGCAATCATTTGCACCAGATCGCGATTTACGCCGTTCTGTTCGATTTGCTTGAGGTCTATAAACAACAGTCTTCACATGCCTTATGCCTAATATTTCACTTAAATTTTCAAAAATATCGGAAGTAAATTGGGGACCGTTATCACACTAATAATTTATTGGTGCTCCAAAACGCGATATATAATTATCAAAAAAATTATCTGCTATAACTCAAGCAGAGGCTTTTTAAGGGTATGATTTCAGCCCACTTGCTGAAATGATCCGTAATTACTAATACATATCGGTTGCGTCTTACTCTCGACACGGGATACGGACCTAACAAAACTAACGTAACTATTTCATTTGGATAATTTGATACAATTGGTATTAACACCGACCGGCTAGGAACGCGTTTTTATAATTATTAATTTGGCGCGCATGTGGACATGAGCAGAGTCAATCGATGTCGTGGGGAGTACATATACCTGGCGAGAATTACAATTGTCCCTTATTTTATGATAAGTTTTAAAAACGTCCGAAATGAGCGTCCATTAACCGAGCTATCTTCTGGGTTTTCTAGATATCTATAGATTTGACCTACTTCTGGGGTCTGTTTCTTGTTCTTCTATTATCTGATCTCGTGACGAAATGTAAATCTCTAATCGATTATTGCACAATTAACTTTCTCTTCTCATTATATACTTTCAAATGGGGCTTCTCGACAAACATCTGTGGCAGCTCATTGTATTCTGAGTTCCAGAAAAAGCGGCTATGCTCCCATTCTATATTAAATTCTGCTAATTTTAATGCCCATCTGATCATTCTATTTACGACAAATTTTTACCAGTCGTTAAATGTGTTAACGCAGCGTGGATCTGTAATAACTTTTAATCGGCAAAGAACCTTAAATATGTTATGAATTTATTCAGAGCCCAAACCACTGCTAAACATTCCCTAACTGTTACTGTGTAATTCCTCTCCGCAGCAGTAAGCGTACGAGAAGCAAATACTACTGGATCTCGCTCTTGGTTTAGAACTGCTTCTACCCCTATTGAGCTTGCATCCATAAATAACTCAAAAAAGTTTTGAAATCTGGCACTTTAAAACTGGCGCTTTTGTTATGGCCAACCTTGGCCAGCGCGTCGAATGCTTTCTGCGCCTCATTTGACCAAAGAAATTTTTTTTTAATTTCTGTTTAAGATTATAAGTAAAGAGGTTGGCAAAGATCGGCTTTCTAATTTTTAATAAATTTTTGCGTACCACTGGGGACATTCCTAAAAATTTCGACACCTCTCTCTTTAGAATTACGCGTGGTGGTTTCCATTTCAGCTATAGCTTGAACTTTTGTTTCACCAGCTTTAATTCCCTCACTTTATTAATAATTAAACCCAAATATTTTTAACTCTTCACAAACAAATTTACACTTATCTTTATTTAACGTTAACCCCGCCTCATGTAATAATCCGAAAAACTTCTTTCAATTCATGTTGAGTGAATGATGGAGATGATATTATGACATCGTAATCCATATAGACACTCACAAACTTGACTAACACGGGTTTGAGAATTATATCTATTGCTTTCTGAAAATTAGGAGCCGCCCCTGACAAGCCAAATGGCATTCGCTCGCGGAAGGCGCATGTAACCATTTTCGTGCAGACAAACGCGGTTTTAACTATATCACTAGGGTTCATAGCCAATCTGAATATCCCGACCAGAATGTCGGTGCAGTACATTAAGTGCCTGCGTGGGGGTATGTTCCTAGGTATTAAATCGTCTATTAAGGGGTAAAGGATGCCTAGAGGTTCTGTGATCGCATTTAGTTTCCAAATAAGCAACAGAAAATGAAAATGCTTCCGGAGTATCCAGCGGTGTGTAACCCATTATTCTTTCTACATAACACCACTGGTGACGCGTACGGGGATTGAATGGGAATTATAGTCCCTCTTTTCAACATTTTGTTAACGTGGTGATAATCGAGAATACTCTTCTTTAAACCTATCACATTTGTACGGCCGGGGAAACAACCGGTGGGTTATTTCCGGTGTCAATCTCTTATGATATAAAACATACGTAAGCCCCGGTTTTATCTGAAAACAATCCCTTGAAAACTATCAAACAAATATTGCAAATTCCCGTCTCTGCTTTTCTCTCTAATTTTGTCTTAGAAAGATCTATTTCTTACTTTTTCTATTTCAACCGTTTTAACCACTTTATTAATCTGCGAATCACGAGATCAGACAAGATTTTCGATCAAAGTCTAAAATAATCTTCTGATCCCACCTATGAAGTCTACTTCACGCAATGCTACGGTGTTCCAAATCTGCGAACACAGGGAACAACCTTGGCTTTTCGAAATTCCTTATTCGAATATTTAATTCTACAAACTCCCAAGATATTTCGACATTTTAAGCTCCTTGCGCCGTGATCACCCGTCAGTTGAAAAAGTACTCGATTTCTTTACTTGCTTTTATAAAAAAAAAAAAAATATTTTTGGCATGTGTGCTCCTTCCGATATAAATGACTTCTCCGCTCCAGTGTCCACCGCTAACGCTTTCGTAAAAGTTTCGTCTAATAAAATAGGAACATACGGAAGTTCTGTACACGGAGATTTCGCCACATATTAGCTGATAGGTTAACCGGTGACTGATTTATTGACTGCGCCTGATCACCTTTAACATCACTCCAAACTTTTCAAAACATTTAATCGTCCCATTTGCTTTTCCTACTGCCTCGACTAAAATTTTCACTTCTCCGAACCCCCGCTTCTTTGGTTCCCTCTACTAAATCTTCGTCATTTTCGACTCGATTTCCGCGGAAGTGATATCCCTACTATCGTTAAATCTGCGATCATGGTTTTGAAACCTATTCCTGCTCTCGAACCACTGGATTTTACCTTGACGGTTGTTCTGATAGTTACCCCTATAATCATTTCTACCAACTATTTGGTCCATGGTACCACTTCAGAATTTATCCAATTTCCCTCCGGTTGTTACCAACATACTAGACATCCTGGCCGCCTCATTCCATCCTCGTCCTTCCACGTTGTCATTATTTCTATAGTGAACCCAATGTTGCCTCTTGCACGAATATCTTTCCTCAAACTTAGCTAATACTTCTAATACCGTGGGACGGCGGTCTGTGGATTACACGCACCTCCCACGTCGTCTTGAACTTGCGGCTTCAAGTCTAACGAAAACATGATCTCAGCTAAGGGCTTTTTCAGACATCCCCAGTTCTAACTTCTTGTTTAACTTAAGCAAATCGTAAACAAAATCTGTCGGCTCCTGGTTCTGTCTTTGTTGAGACGCGTAAAAACGTGTCTCTAAAAATCTTTCCTCATTTTGGATGGCAGGGGAATGCTTTCGACAATGCTGCTTTCAGCTGCTTTGCAGAAGTCCGTCGGCAGGTAGCTTTGCACTAACGTCGATCCGAATATTTGGTACCAATTCGGGGCTCTACCCAGGAGATGGCCATTTAAATAAGCACACGATAAAGTCACTGCGTATGCCGCAAGGCAGGGTATTTAAAGTAATTTAATTTGGTCATCTTTATACCCTCTAAAAATTCTGGTGACACGTTCTCCGACCCAGAAAGGGTATACTTCTGGCCAAACATTAAATCTTCTCGCGTTTCTCATCTCAGGTCATATAGATTAAAACCCAGTTGGGCGCCACTGTGATGTACCTCCCCTTGGAAGTACATCCGAAGCGCGAGCGTCAGCGTGAGCTAGGAGGTGTAGGGTTAGCGAAAGAACTAGATCAAACATTATCTTAATA